>JAAGEH010000036.1:769042-809849 GCA_011751065.1 Lasiurus cinereus | reverse complement strand
GACTTGTAAGTCTATTTCTTTTACCAGATGTGGGAAGTTTTCAGTCATTATTTCTTTAAACAGGTTTTCAGTATCTTGCTCTCTCTCTTCTTCTGGCACCCCCACAATTCTGATGTTGGTACGCTTGAAGCTGTCCCAGAGGCTCCTTACATTATCTTCACATTTTTGGATTCTTTTCTCTTCTTGCTTTTCCAGTTGAATGTTTTCTGCTTCTTTATATTTCAAATTTTTGACTTGATCCTTGCCTTTCTCTAGTCTGCTGTTAGTACTCTGCATAATAGTTTTCATTTCAGTCAGTGTATTTATCATCTTCTCTTGGGTCTCACTAAATTTATCCATCTTTTCTAGCATATTCTTGCAAAACCTTATAAGCGTGGTTTTGAACTCTATATCCAGTCGTTTTTTTTCCTCCATTTCTTTTGCTTGTAATCCCTTCCCTTGTCTCGGCATTTTCACTGTGCCGTGGAAACTTCTGTGCTGGATTCAGCCACAGAAGCCTCTGCTGAGCTTGGGAGGGTGGAGTCTCAGGGCTTAAGGGACCACCTTGCCTTCCAGTCGGCCCCGCCCTCCACGGCCCCTGAGTCTCACGTGACTGGGTAATGGCTGGGGCGGTCCTTGTGCGCGCGCACCCGCAGCGCCTCCAACCGCTGCCTTTCCGGCTCCCCTGCGAACCAGGACCACATGAGTCTAGGTCCCCAGGGTTTCGCCCAAAACAGGGGCCCAGTGGACTCAGAAGTGGCGCAGTTGGGAGGGTCTGTCTCCCGCCCACTCGCGAAAGCCAGCGGCACAATCAGCAGTCCGTCCTCCGCGTGGTGCCGTGCGCGACCAGACCTCCGATCCTTTGCGACTCCCCTAAATTTCCGTGCACTTCTCCCTTTTCACAGTCCAAACTCCCCCCGTATGAGTTTCGGCTGGATCTGGGGGTTAGTGTCGTAAGATAAGGGGTTCAATGCCTTTGGGAGTCTCCGTCTCCCTCCCGCCAGAGAAAGCCAGCCAGGTACTCCGGCACCCGCTCTCTCAGCGCGCGTCTCCGTACCTCAGCATTTTGCAGCTCCTCTGGGTCTCCGTGAGCCCCTCTCTTTCCCTCTAGTTGTAGAACTTCCACTCAGCCAGCTTCCCTGTGGTTCTGGATGATGTCCGTTCTGTCTTTTAGTTGTAGTTTTGAAATTGTTGTGCGAGGCAGCAGTGTAGGTGTTTACCTATGCCGCCATCTTGGATTCTCTCTAGTTGTAGTTTTGAAGTTGTGCGAGGCAGCAAGTTCAGGTGTTTACCTATGCCGCCATCTTGGTTTCTCCTGAATGCCTTTTAAAAATTGTATTTTCGCCGAGACCGGTTTGGCTCAGTGGATAGAACATCGGCTTGCGGACTGAAGGGTCCCAGGTTCGATTCCGGTTGGGGGCATGTACCTTGCTTGTGGGCACATTTCCACTGTGGGGCGTGCAGGAGGCGGCTGATCTATGTCTCTCTCATCGATGTTTCTGACTTTCTATCTCTCTCCCTTCCTCTCTGTAAAAAATCAATTAAAAAATTGTATTTTCTAGTTAGTTATTACTACCACATGAAAATGCATTTGACTTTTGTGGATTTATATTTTATTTAACCACTTTACTAAAATTTTAATTATCTGTTGTTATGACTGGATTATGTTGGTAATCTAATTGTCTACAAGTCATGATATTCATGTTTCTTCTTTTCTAGTATTTTCCTTTTTGAATATTTTTGCACTAGCAAGAATGTTCAATATGAGTGAAAATAAAAGAACAATATTGTTCAATATGAGAGTGAAAATAAAAGAATATTTGCCTATATTTTTAATATATTCACCCCTATTGTAAAATATAAGATATTATATTGTGTCTGTTAGGTATCGATTAGAAATAGTTTGAGTTTCATCAAATGTTTTTTTTCAAAAATGCATTGGTAATATATACTGTATGATTTCATATATACAAATATCAAGAGGTTCAAGAAGAGGCCCTGGCTAGTGTGGCTCAATTGGTTGGAGTGTTGTCCTGTACACCAAAAGGTGGCAGGTTTGATTCCTGGTCAGGGCACATTCCCAGGTTGCAGGTTCAGTCGTTGGTCAGGGCGCATGTGGGAGGCAACCAATCAGTTTTTCTCACATTGATGTAATTTCTTCCCTCACTCCTTCCCTCCCTCTTTCCCTCCCTCCTTCTAAAATCATAAAAGAAAAGTTCTTTTAAAAAAAGTTCGCAATTAGGCAAAGCTAATCTATAGTGATAAAGTCAGGTAGTATTTACATCTGGGATATATTAACTGGGAAAGGGCACAAGAAAGCACACTGGGGTGCCAGAAATGTTCCATACCTCGATTTGGATGTTTACATAGTTAGACACATTAAGTGAAACCATATTGAGCCATTTACTTAAGATTAGTGTACTTTATTGCTAGTATGCTTTACCCCGATAGAAATGTTTTTAAATTTATTGATCAGGTTATATAGATTTTTACTGCTTAAACTATAAAGATGATATATCATTTAGTGGTTTCACTTAATGCTAAACCAACTTTATTTTCTGTGATTAGTCATAGTTGAGACATATGTTATTTAACGTTTTTACCCTTTCATTTAATAAATACTTAATTTTAGGTGCTTAGACATGCTATGGGTTATAAAATCCATAATGGCCCATTTTTGCATAATATTTACAATCTAGTAGAAGAAATACCAACGAAATAATTACAAAAGTGAATAGATTGCAATTACGATAAAAACTGCAATTGAGAGGCATTTCTTATTATAAGAGTATATTATTGGAGTATTTTTCTTTTTTTAATTATTTTTTTAATTATTTTTTTATTTTTTAAAATATATTTGTATTGGGGGGAGGAATCCAAGATGGCGGCATAGGTAAACACCTACACTGCTGCCTCGCACAACAATTTCAAAACTACAACTAAAAGACAGAATGGACATCATCCAGAACCACAGGGAAGCTGGCTGAGTAGAAGTTCTACAGCTAGAGGGAAAGAGAGGGGCTCACGGAGACCCAGAGGAGCTGCAAAAAGCTGAGGTACTGAGACGTGCGTGTGGAGAGAGCGGGTGCCGGAATACCTGGCTGGTTTTCTCTGGCAGGAGAGAAACGGAGACTCTCAAAGGCATTGAACCCCTTATCTTATTACACTATACTCCAGATCCAGCCGAAACTCATACGGGGGGAGTTTGGACTGTGAAAAGGGAGAGGTGCACGGAAATTTAGGGGAGTCGCAAAAGATCAGAGGTTTGGTGGCGCGCACGGCACTGCGCTGCAGATGACAGATTGCTGATTGTGCCGCTGGCTTTCGCGAGTAGGCAGGATACAGACCCTCCCAACTGTGCCACTTCTGACTCCACTAAGCCCCTGTTTCGGGTGAAACCCTGGGGACCTAGACTCGTATGCAGGGGAGCAGGAAAGGCAGCGGTCTGGAGGCACTGTGGGCGCGCACAAGGACCACTCCAGCGATTACCCAGTCACGTGAGACTCAGGGGCCCTGGAGGGTGGGGCTGACTGGAAGGCAAGGCGGTCCCTTAAGCCCTGAGGCTCCACCCCTCCCAAGCTCAACAGAGGCTTCTTCGGTTCTGCAAGTCTGGTATCATAAGGCTGAATCCAACACAGAAGTTCTCCCGGCATAGTGAAAATGCCAAGACAAGGGAAGGGATCACAAACAAAAGAAATGGAGGGAAAAAAACAATTGGATATAAAGTTTAAAACCACACTTACAAGGTTCTTCAATAATATGCTAGAAAAGTTGGATAAAATTATCGAGAGGCAAGAGGAGATGAAAAAGGACCAACAAAAGACACTGACTGAAATAAAAAATATTATACAGAATCCTAACAGCAGACTGGAGGAAGGCAAGAATCAAGTCAAAAATTTGAAATATAAAGAAGCAGAAAACATTCAACTAGAAAAGCAAGAGGAGAAAAGAATCCAAAAATGTGAAGATAATGTAAGGAGCCTCTGGGACAGCTTCAAGCGTACCAACATCAGAATTGTGGGGGTGCCAGAAGAAGAGAGAACAAGATACTGAAAATCTATTTAAAGAAATAATGACTGAAAACTTCCCACATCTGGTAAAAGAAATAGACTTACAAGTCCAGGAAGCACACAGAACCCCATATAAAAGGAATCCAAAGAGGACCACACCAAGACACATCATAATTAAACTACCAAGAGCAAAAGACAAAGAGAGAATATTAAAAGCAGCAAGAGAAAAACAGTTTATTACCTACAAGGGAGCACCCATACGACTGTCAGCTGATTTCTCAACAGAAACGATGCAGGCCAGATGGGAGTGGCAAGAAATATTCAACGTGATGAATAGCAAGAACCTACAACCAAGAATAATCTACCCAGCAAAGCTCTCATTCAGAATTGAAGGGCAGATAAAGAGCTTCACAGAGAAGAAAAAGCTAAAGGAGTTCATCAACTCCAAACCAGTATTATATGAAATGCTGAAAGGTACTCTTTTAGAAGAGGAAGAAGAAAAAGGTAAAAGCCAAAAAATTATGAACAACTAATACATGTCTATCAACAAGTGAATCTAAAAATTAAGTGAATTAAAAATTTAATCAACAGAATAAACTGGTGAATATAATAGAATCAGGAGCACAGAAAGGGAGTGGACTGATAATTCTCAGGGGGAAAGGGGTGAGGGGTGTACAGGGAGAGACTGGACAAAAATCATACACCTATCAATGAGGTCAATGGGAGGGAGGTAAGGGCAGAGGGAAGGGTGGGAGCTGGGTGGAGGGGTGCTATGGAGGGGAAAAAAGAGAAACAAATGTAATAATCTGAATAATAAAGATTTAATTTAAAACAAAACAAAAAAATAAATAAATAAAATATATTTGTATTGGTTTTTTACAGAGAGGAAGGGAGAGGGATAGAGAGTTAGAAACATCAATGAGAGAGAAACATTGATCAGCCGCCTCCTGCACATCCCCCACTGGGGATGTGCCTGCAACCAAGATACATGCCCTTGACCGGAATTGAACCTGGGGACCTTTCAGTCCGTAGGCTGATGCTCCATCCACTGAGCCAAACTGGTTTTGGCTAGGAGTATTTTTCTTTATCAAACACTTATATATTGCCTGCTATCTGCCAGATACTATTATTCTAAGCACTTTACATATCAGGTGGGTAGGCATTGTATAGATGAGGTATCTGAGATAGAGCAGTTAAATAATATGTCCAGGGGCAGTTAGCTAGTAAGTGGTAGAGCCAGGCTACAAATCCATGTATTTTGTTTGCTCTTCACCACTTTTATGTGACTACCTAAATATGGAGTTTTCCTTAAGGAAGTAATGGTTAGATCGACCATTGGAGGATGGAGAATGAGTAGGAATGAATTCTTAAGAGAGTCTGAAAGTAGGCTTGTGAAATGAAGTTGTGAGGTTAATGATTTTCCCACTTTGCACATTAAGAAGGAGCATATAATTCACTTTGTCATATGCTAAGCCATTAGGAAAGAGAATTGATTGAAACGGGGTATTGTAATAAGTAACATGGAGATCAATCATTAGTGACCCCCCTAACCCGCATTAAGGGTTTTAGCATTGTGATCAGGGTAGAAGCCAGAGGGAGTGGAGATCATCGCTTTCTTTATATTGTTAGCAGAATCTGACCCACATTGCTAAGAACAACTGCCAACTAACAAATACATAATTCAATGTGTAGTATTTTAATTATCACTTTAAAAATAGTTTCATTTTATAATGTTGGGATTTTTTTTCTCCACTCCAGTTTTATTAAGATCATACTTTAAACTTTCAAAATGTTGCTTATATCTTTGTTTTATTAACTTGTGCTTCCACTTTGAAAATCTCCACTGTTTAAAATCTCTACTTTTTTGTATATATTATATTTTTCTTTCTGACAGTTTTTATTCTCATCAACATTTTTTTAAAAATATATTTTATTGATTTTTTACAGAGAGGAAGGGAGAGAGATAGAAAGTCAGAAACATCGGTGAGAGAGAGACATCGATCAGCCGCCTCCTGCACGCCCCACAGTGGAGATGTGCCCGCAAGCAAGGTACATGCCCCCGACCAGAATCGAACCTGGGACCTTTCCATCCGCAGGCCGACGCTCTATCCACTGAGCCAAACCGGTCTCGGCTCATCAACATTTTTAAAAGACATTATATCTTTCTCATTTTATCCCTGCCAAATACCTGTTTGTTTTAGAATCATAGAGGGCTAATTTTAGAAGGAAACATGGAAATTTTCTAACCCAGCCTTCTTATTTTTAAAATGAGGACACTGGAGTCAATGAATTTCTCAAAGCCACACAGTGAATTTGTGGCAGCATTGACCAAACAACCCGAGTTCTTAGTACATTTCTCATTTCTATTGGTCAGTTGATACTGTTCTTCTTACAATTCTGCTTTGTATTATTTTTCCTTGCATTTTTAAAGAGTTTGGACCATGCAAATGAAATATAGTTTGGGCTTTTTGTCACTGTACAATAACTTTTTATTTATTCCCATTGATTTGAAAAAGAAAGAGAGGCCCCGCCAGAATGGCTCAGTGGTTGAGAGTTGACCTGTGAAGCAGGAGGTCACAGTTTGATGCCTGGGTTGCGGGCTCAATCCTCAGTGGGGGGTGTGCTGGAGGCAGCCAATCAATGATTCTCTCTTATCATTGATATTTCTATCTCTCCCTTCTCTGAAATCAATAAAAGTATTTTTTAATGTATTTTATTGATTTTTTTTTTTTACAGAGAGGAAGGGAGAGAGATAGTTAGAAACATCAATGAGAGAGAGACATCGATCAGCTGCCTCTTGCATGCCTCCTACTGGGGATGTGCCCGCAACTAAGGTATGTGCCCTTGACCGCAATCGAACCTAGGACCCTTCAGTCCACAGGCCGAAGCTCTATCCACTGAGCCAAACCGGTTTCGGCAAAAGTATTTTTTTTTTTAAAGGAGATAGAATGGGAAAGGAGTTATAACTATCAGCTAAAATGAAATTTTTTTGCTATCCGTAGATTTTGGCTGTCCTGTCTTCTTATATCGCAGTAACTTGAAGGTGGCTCAAGCTGTACATTATCTCAGGCAATAGCTCAGCAAATATCACAGTTTGTTCTGCAAGGTATTCTACAAGAATACTTTTATGCTTGGTAAAAGTATTCTTTCGGCTTGAAACTAGATAATTATGAAACGTGGTGTCTTGCTGGGGAACCATTGCTCTTATTGGTGGTGCTCTTCCTTTTCCTAATTTACCCCTTGGGTATAGAATTCAGTTATTCATTTGTTCTTTGGGTTTTCAGTATACTTTGATTATTTTCTACCACACTCTCTGACTAGTTTCTATTTATTCTGCAAGCCCTTTCCTAATAATCCTTTCTCTTAATGTCCTTTGTGCTTATTTTAACATTGGGGGAAACCAGGTCATTTTGCTATTCAGGTGAGAGTCAAAGATTATACGTATAGTTCAAATGTAACCAGTTATAAATGTCAAAACAGTTTATTGACCAAAAAAAATCTCATACTTTGGGCACAGTTGGGACAGTGCTCCATCCCTTCTGCCCCCCAAAAAACATTGTGATTCATGCAAAACACATAACTGTACTGATATTTTTCCCCTTTCTTTTTAGGATCATGGCTGCTGTTCCTCAAAATAATCTACAGGAGCAACTGGAGCGTCATTCAGCCAGAAAACTTAACAACAAATTAAATCTTTCAAAACCAAAATCTTCGTAAGTATTTTGGCTGTTTTGTTGATATGCATACAGTATCATACAAATGAGATATCCGCTCTTTCATCCATTTCAGTGTATAGATGGGAAAATAAATGAAGCTGTGAAGTCAATGATTTTCCCACTTTGCAAATTAATGGTACAACATGTGTTAGCACCAAGTAATAAATTGTTCAGCACTTTTGCACAGTTCCAGGCACAAAACACTTTGCTCAGTAAATATTTGTTGAATGAATTAATAATGAATCTTTTTGTAAATTTAGGCAAATAGATATTTTTAATATATTTTAATATAATTTTATATCTTTTCCAAAAACAACTTATAAAGAAACTATAGCTCTCTGGTTCTGTTTTTTCCTCCAACATACACTCCAAACTCCTGATGATATCTAATAATTTATATTCCTTATTGTATCCTTGCCAAGTTCTAGGTGCTTGGCTTTAAAGTCACCATTGGCCTTTCTGTCACTAAGTCCAGAGGTATTTAGGATTCTTACTTCTTCTCCAAATCTCAGTATAGTGAGCATTTTTTTTTTACATTTTTCCCCATAAAATGTAGCAACAAATAGCCACATTTGAGTCTTGTCTCTTTTTCACTTATGCCATCCTCTCCCTCTCAATGACTAAGAACTACAAGCCTGAGAAATAAAGTAGTGGGAATGGCTTGGATACTCTCAAAATTGAATAATTAGCCCTGAATAGGAATGATCAGAGCATACAAAGTATACTTTAACTTGCCTTATTTGGAGAGGGGATAGAAGGTAAATTATATAAGTTAATAAAAAAACTGGGTTTGTTAACAATTTATCTAATTCAAGTATTACCTTTTTCCAGCTGTTTCACTTTTAAAAAGAAAATATCTTCAGCCAACAATGTATCTGTGACTTGTGTATCAGTAACAAAAACACCTGTGCTAAGTGATAAAGATGTTAACGTTACTGAGGACTTTTCCTTCAGTGAAACTTTACCTCATACCATGAATCCACAGACAAGGATCGGTGACTTTAAAAATTCTGCTTCAGGACAGCAACCCAAGAGAATTGGTTCAAGACCATTATTGCCAGATTCGTTGCAGATTCCGCGGGAAGTTTCACTTGATGCACAGAGCACTCCAACTATAAAGGAATTTCGTGATGCTACTTTCAAGAAATTAGAATATAGTTCTTCATCAGATTGGGATGATATGGATGACTTTGATACTTCCGGAAATTCAAAAGCATTTGTTACACCACTCAGAAATCACTCTGTAAGAGTAAGCACTGCTCAGAAATTTAAAAAGTCTAAGAGAAACTTCTTTAAACCACAGCTTCAAAAGGAAAATACAGTAAAGGTTGATTTGACTCCTTCCTCTGAGTGCAAGCAAGTAGATTTGACTAAGGAACAGAAGGCAGACTCTGAATGGTTGAGTAGTGGTGTGATTTGTATTGATGATGGCCTCAGTTCCGAAGAACTTACAAATGAAGATACTCAGAATAGTCACTCTTTAAAAACTCATTTGGGAGAGGAAAGAGGTAAAAATTATTTTATTTTCATTTCAGTATATCTATTGTATTTGTTCATCCAAAGCTAGGTATTGGAATAGTAGCAAATGTGATATAGCTTTTGTCCTTCAGATCCTTTAGAGGTGTTAATTGAACAATCTGTTGGCCACATGCTTGAGGCAGAATTTACTGATGAAATGAAAGATTTTATTCTGCTAATAATCTCTGATTTTTTACATATGAAAAAAATACGGTCCATAGAAGTTAAATGGTCTATTGGCTGGTAAGTGGTAGAATTGGAAAGTGAATTAAGCCTTTCTATTATAATTCCTTTATGGCCTGCTGCCACCAAATATTGCTGTATAATATGATTTGATCATGCTATTAAAGTATAAATTGCATTCAAATTATTTTCTGCTTAGGTCTCATAGTTATAGCTAAGATTAGCCACATATGGAAGTACCTACCTTATGAAATATCTGTAAATGTGAGACTAAAATTTTTAAACACCTGAATCCTGTAGGGTGAGAGAGGACCAGAAAATGATTGATAATAAACAGCTATAGTCTAATCAAATGTGTTCCTGTTTATGAAGAGAAAATTTGGTAAAATGTAAACTAAAGAGTAACAATTGGGCATTGTGTTTTTCCTCGTAGTCAGGAGAGAGATTGAATCTGGTAGACTTAAATCACAGAAAGCCTTTGTGATAAAGTAAAAATAGTTTGTACAAACAATAGTGTTTGTAAAATTATCAGACTCATTATTTAAATATGAGTAAAAAATAGAAAAACACAAGTGCTAGTGCCAAGTAGGAGTTTCATAATTTAATGAGACAGTCATGAAAATCCTTAAGCAGGTCTTTGGCCTCAGTCCAGTATTCATTGGACTTACTCCAATTGACTCAATAATAATTTATGAAAAAACAAACTGACATTAAGGTGGGAAATGAGAGGGCTTATGGAGTGGTGCTAGTGTTTATGACTTACCTGAAGCACTCACTTTTTATTGCTCATACTCTGTTCTTTCTGTCTCATTAATTATTGAAATAACCTATGTTATCAACTGTCTACTTTAGATCATAGTGAGAAGGAAAAACACTTGGAAGAAACTGAATTCCAGTCAATGGAGAAATCTGCATGTGTTGAGCTTGATGAAGATGATTATGATATCGATTTTATTCCACCATCTCCGGAAGAAATAACGAATTCTGCCTCTTCTTCCTCTCTAAAATGCTTTAGGTAAAATAGCTAATAAATAAGCATTAGTGTTTGCGTTTGAGGTATCTGAAATATTTTAATTTAGTTATGCACTATCATTTTTGTATAATTTCATGCTCTGCACCGTTTATTTTATATCTAAATGAAAACTTCAAAAAGTTCCTATTGATACATTTTATTTAGTTGGTGGTATGCTAAAACTATAAGGTTACAGCTTTAGCATACTACCAAAATTGTAATTACATGAGACCCCCAAACAATTTTATGAAGTTGATTTTAACATGAGGAATATATGACACAAAGCTCACTTTGTCGTCCCCCCCCCTTTTTTTTTTTAATCCTACAGGATAGAATTGACTATTGTATTTGACATTCACTGAATTTTATTAAATCAGGGACATGATTGTGGTTAATTGGTAGTGTTATGGGGAAAAATACATAGTCCACACAGATCATCAATAGCTTAAAATACAAATTAATAATCATTGTTACCTCCATCCTCATCCCAGTCTAAATCATAGTCCAGTTAAGTGGTAGATTATGTACTACATTGTTAACCATTATATATATTTTTAATATTTTATTGATTTTTTTACAAAGAGGAAGGGAGAAGGATAGAGAGAAACATCGATGAGAGAGAGACATATTGATCAGCTGCCTCCTGCACGCCCCCTACTCGGGATGTGCCCACAACCAAAGTACATGCCCTTGACTGAAATCAAACCTGGGACCTTTCAGCCCACAGGATGACGCTCTATCCACTGAACCAAACCGATTTCGGCTTTAACCAATATTTTGATAAGAAATAGATCTCTATAGTGTATTAGCTTAATTAGAGAAAGAAGACAGGAAGGAGGTGTTTGTGTGCATAATCGAGTTTCTCCAGGTTTGTGTTTTAACAGGTGTGTTGGGATGTTTAAAGAAGCAGGAAAGGTTGAAGCATGATTATTATTTGATGACAAAACTAAAAAATTGTATCAGGTGCCCTCTCTTCTCCCTCCTAACAGAATTACACAAAGTAAGAAACTGATCAGGCGTTTATAGAGAGTCTGGATTCTAAATCAGTAGCATCAGGTGAAGCATCTGAGGCTCAGGGAGAAGCAGGGTGATAAAATTAATGGCAATGGACGAAGATCCAGTATAGTGCTATTTTTTGGCTTTTTGTTTGTTTATTTATACAGTGTATATTGCACAAATAACACTGTAACCACTTATCAGGATTCTTGTAATTTCAACATCTGAACAAACCAAACATTTTCTTTATCCATGTCTGGTTTTTACCTTTTTCTGCATATGTATGATTTTTGCTTTGCTGTAATCCACATCTAACTATACTTTTTATTCTGCTGTGTGTTTTTTTTAGTTTATTGATTTAAGAGAGGAAGAAACATTGATTTGTTGTTCCACTTATTTTTTTTTTTAATATATATATTTATTGATTTCAGAGAGGAAACCAGAGGGAGAGAGAGATGGAAACATCAATGGTGAGAGAGAATCATTGACTGACTGCTTTCTGCATGCCCCCTCTAGGGATTGAGCTCGCAACCTGGACATGTGCCCTGACTGGGAATTGGTCCATGACCTCCTGGTTCATAGGTCAGTGCTCAACCACTGAGCCACACCAGCCAGGCTTGTTCCCCTTTTTTATGCATTCATTGGTTGATAATTATATGTGCCCTGACCTGGAATCAAACCTGCAACCTTTGCATATGGGGACAACTCTAACCAACTGAACTCCGCAGCCAAGGCCTCTGCTTCTTTTCTCTTAGTATTATTTTTAAAATATTTTCTATATTGTTATATTGTTACTTAGTCTTTATTCTTATTCTATTTAATGGCTATATAATTTATTGAGTTTTCATACCATAATTAACTTTTCCTAGATCTTCAGTATTTGGAAAATGGTTATTTCCAAGGTAGATTCTCTCTGTACATTTTCCATTGCAACTTCATATTCACATTTGTGTGTATTATAAAACAAATAGAATTTTCACAAAACATGCTTTATATGCAAAGTACACTTAAATTTTATTACCTTTTATTGTGTTTTAAAATGCTAGTTATAACTTTTGAATTAGTTTCAGAAGTGTGATGGTCAGGTAATATATAACAGAAAAGAGAAACATGTTTTTGTAGCCCCTGTGTTTGTAAACCTCTTGAGCTGGCCCTCAGAATCCTCCATCTTCAGGTCCCAATTTACGTTTCAGCTTTATCGCTAGTAATGCTCTTACAATAACTTTAAGGTCCAGTGAGCCTCATTAGATGAATTGGAAAACACTGCTAAAATCTAAGGCCCTTTCTTTAAATGTAATATCATTTTATAAAACATAGTTTTATTCATCAGTGTTTGGTTTAGGTAGAAGATTGCATTCCAAAATTTTGTTTTAGGAAAGTACAGTTGATTTTTGGATACTAACTGAATAGAATTGTCTTTTCTATCTCTTCATAGTCTTTTACTTCTCATATCCATCTTTCAAGTTTTCCTCCAAATCTACACCCTTTGCAAAACCTTCTCAAATTCCAGAAAGTGTTATCTTTCTTTGGATTGCCACAGTACCTTCTCTTTAACAATTAGTATTTGTTTTGTTACTTTTAAAATATTTTTTATATTTAGTCAGACTGACCATGTTTATATGTATTAATATATTTTCTATGATCTGTATAAGTTAGTTACATGTAAAGATACCCATATACACGTACATATGGTTAAAATGCTTTGGAATCTCAGAAGAGAAAGATTTTAAAAATCACTTGCTGGAGAAATCAGAAAAAAAACACTTGAGATGGGCCTAGAAGAACAGGTGTGATTTGGATACGAAGAGATTGGAATGGTGGGGTTTTTGTTTTGTTTTTTCAGAGACAAGCAGAGGCTGAATCTCTGAAATAGACACCACAGGACTTAAGTGAAGAATATAAGTCATGCACTGTGATTGGAGCCTGAGATTATTGAAAGGTCAAAATTGGAGACAAAGTTGAAAAGGTCTCCTGGGCCAGAAGATGAATGACTTTGAGGGCCAGCTAAAGAGGTTTTAGAATAGAAAAGATACAAAAATACACATCTCTTTTCTGTTATATATTGTATGACCAGCTATGCAGAAATATTAGAGGAAAAATTATGTATTCTCTACATTGATTGGTTGTATATTTTTAAACTTGTAGTATGTTAAAGAAGCTTGACACCTGTGACAAAAAGAAGCATGGCCTGAGCACACCAGAGGACTTGTCAAAACCAGAGAAAATGCCTATTCAGCAATCTAACCAAGAAACTAGCAGAGACTGTGATGGTACAAAAAGTATTTTAGACATGTCATGTATTTTAATTGCTTACATTTGAAAACCAAGCAAGATTGTATTTTCATCTGTGACTGTATAGTATAAGATGGCAAATTATAGTTCCTTATATAGAATCGTCCCTGCTTATCTGTTAGCCAGTATGTGCTCAACAACTTGTAAACTCATGTTCTCACAAGGTAATTCATTCTTTAATTTGAAAACACTACTTGTTAGAAAATTTTCTTATATTAAACCAAAATTTGCTTTCCCATAAGTTAATCCTTGTGAAGTAAGTCTGAAGCTCCCAGAAGTTTTTTATGTATTTTTTAAGACTACGTATTATTAGGTCTTTTAACTCTATAGATACTGGTTTCTAGATATCCTCCTAGTTCTCCTTGTAATAACTCTGGGTTTGGGTCTTAAAGTTTAATACTTTGTTTGTTGGATTTGTTTCTTAATTCATTAAAATTTTTCTATCAAATATCTAGTAGAAATAATCCAATTTATATAATAAAAACCCAGTGGTTGTAACGCTGTAACAACCAAAGATTAGTCACCAGGAGGTGACTTGACGCTGCATCCTGAGGTGTCAGCGGGACTTGACCCTGGGTCCCGCTCGATTTCGCACACTGGGCCCCTAGTAGTACTGTAAGACTGAAAAACAGCAGTCTCCTTTCTCCTAATTCTGCTTCCCAGAGGTTCCTTCAGTCTAGAAATTTGTGTCCTATTCTGGACGGTTTTCTGGCATTTCCTCTTCTACTCTTTTCTTTCACTCTTCCTGGACTTCTCTTATTTGGATGTTAGGGTTCCATTACCTATTTTCCTGTTTTCCAATTCTTGCTTTTCTGCTTTCTGGGAGATTTCCTCAATTTTATCTTTAACTCTTCTGTGGAATTTTTCATTTTTATCAAATCCATTTCCAAGAGCTCTTTTTCTTCTCTGAATGTTTCTGTAACATATTATATTCTTCTTTGATGGATGTTGTACATACGCTGTGCCTAGAGGTCTCTGTGTTGTTTCTGTTTGCTCCAAATTTCTTTTTGTTTATTTAAGTGCTTTACAATATTAACTGATTTAATCCTTACAAATGATCTTTAAGTTAGTTCCTATTATCTTCATTTTACAAATAAGGAAACTGAGGTGCAGGAGTGATGACACATGGTCTTAGAAGTAGACAGCAGTAGAGCTAAGGTTTGAACTCAGCAGCCTTGAAACTCTTTTTTTTTTTTAATATATTTTTATTGATTTTTCACAGAGAGGAAGGGAGAGGGATAGAAAGTCAGAAACATCGATGAGAGAGAGACATCGATCAGCCGCCTCCTGCACACCCCACACTGGAGATGTGCCCGCAAGCAAGGTACATGCCCCTGACTGGAATCGAACCCGGGACCTTTCAGTCCGCAGGCCGACGCTCTATCCATTGAGCCAAACCGGTCTCGGCAAAACTCTTGAGTTTACACTGATGGCCTCTGCACTGTAATGTTTCTACATCATTAAGTTTCAGAATGATTGGCAAGGACAGGGTCAAGAACAGAGCCCTACTGAATGTTTTTAGAGTCCTCCCTGTCAGCTGACATCAGTCCATTCATCACCACTTCTTGTTTAACTAGTTACAAATCTACTTTCAGACCATATTTCTTTCCCTTGCCCTTGGGGTTGCAAAAATCTTGGTCATAAGACTCCAGAAGTTCAAGGTCTGAGACACCAAGAGGAAATGAATGGGACATTGGCTCTGGAGTGACACAGACCTGAAATACAAACCTGTCTTGTCCTATTCCTGCCTGTGTGCTTTGGCAAATTAGTTAAGCTTCTCTGGACTCAGTTTCTATAAAACGGTGAAAATAATATTTAATTTGCTGAGTAGTTGTCAAGTAAAGTACACTGTAGGCCTTCAATAAAAGGTAGCTATTGTTATCTGCCAGTCTAGTAATCCTTTCAAAGAACTTAGAGCATTAAGATGGCTGGTTTATTTTTATGAACTCTTGCTAACTCTATAATTGTTTCCTCTCTTTAGAGCTCACAAAGTAGCTATTTGATAACGTGTTCTAGAATTTTGTTTTAAATCAATATCAAGATCATCAGCTTGTACGTTTTGGTACTCACTTTACTGTTTTTTTGAAAATTAGAACAATGTTTGCTTGTCTTCTCTCTTCCATCAACTAGATGCTTCAGATATCATCGAAATCTTGTTTTGCAGTTTTCCTTTGTATTCTGAAGTGTCATTTGTCTAGACAAGAAGACGAGCTTCTTTCCAATGGTTGTACCTCTCTCTGAGCCTGTCTTGGCTTTCATTTCCTTCAGACCATTATTTATTTTCCTCTTTCCAATCTCATGCCCATTCTCCTTGCAGAGAAACAGAAGAAAGCAGGAATTCAGCAATTCTTCTTTTACCATTTCAGACTTCATGTTCCTATGTATATCAGTCATTAGTAAGAGTCCACATTTCCCAACTCATTCTCACATAGATGCTTCTTCCCACATTGCTCTGTACACCCCCCAATCTGTTCTCTTTTCCTCTCCTTCAGACCCTTTAACTGACTGAGCTTGGTCAGCAATTTCCCAGTAGCTTTCTCTTCTTTGAACATTTTCTTTCCCTTATTTCTCTGATTGCCTCCTGTTTTCTCTGCAGCCCACCAACTGCCTTTTCCCCCCCGAGTACCTTTGGCCCTAAGGATAGAGTAGGTATCTTACTTGTTTCTCTAACCTATTTGTTTCCTTCATCAAAAGCTCACCTTCTTTGACATCTGTTTCTTAGTTACATAGGTTAAACAAAATGTAGAGTGGCAGGACTGGATTCAGATACCCAACTATTGTTATTAGGAATTTCTCTCACACCTGCTTTCTCTGACCTCTGTTCTGCCTCATCTCTCCATCTCAATCCTCCATTTCCTCCTAAATCTGTTTCCTGCTTTCCCCTGGATTAGTCTTCTTTCCAAGGGGTGTTTCCCTATGTGGTGGCAGAGAGGGCCACCAGCAGCCCATCCAACTTGTTGAAAAGAGATGTCCTCTTTTCTGGCCAGCCAAAGAACTTGACCTGATTCTTACTGAGCTGACTTACCTCAGGTGCCCACTGAGGGAGTGGGGCAGGGATGGTCTCCAAAAATAAAGTCTAAGTGCTATGCTGTTACCATCGAAAGGAAGCTTGGGTCCGGCGAGTGGGGCTCAATGGTGAGCATCGACCCATGAACCAAGAGGTCCCTGGTTTGAATCCTGGTCAGGGAACATGCCTGGGTTGTAGGCTCGATCCCAATAGGGGAGTGTGCAAGAGGCAGCCAATTGATGATGTTTCTCATTGAAGTTTTTATCTCTTTATCCTTCTTCCTTCCTCTCTTCCTCTAAAATCAGTTTGGGGGGAAAATGGGCTAGGGAAGCAATTAAGATGCCTACTCTACCCTTAGGGCTAAAGGTACTGGGGAGAAAAAGCAGTTGGTGGGCTGCAGAGAAAACAGGAGGCAATCAAGAAATAAGGGAAAGAAAATGTTCAAAGAAGAGAAAGAGGCTACTGGGAAATTGCTGACCAAGCGCAGTCAGTTAAAGGGTCTGAAGGAGAGGAAGGGAGAACAGATTAGGGGGTGTACAGAGCAATGTGGGAAGAAGCATCTGTGTGAGAATGAGCTGGGAAATGGAGGGTGGAGGGGAGTTGGGGTGAAGTATCTTGCCTGTGCAGCCCTTTATAATGTACTTTGTGTGGGCATGGTGATATTTACACCTGAAGTTAGTAAAAAAAAAAAAATCATAGTAAATTGATAAAACTTGATCTTCCAATGACCTTGGTTACCCTAAGAGAAATATTAAGAATTAATATGAAATTAAATAACATCATTACAGGCTCTCGTGATTCAGAATTAGAGACAATCTGATTTCATATTTCACAGGCAGATAATGATAGTATAAGGTCGTTTATAATTTTGTTTTTAAATTACTTCAGATTTTACATGCATGACTTTGAAAAAATTGTCTTTTTTTGTTTTCAAGGTACAATATTAACATCATGATTACTTTACAGGTAGACAGATAAGTTTGCAGCAGCAGCTTTTTCAAGTGATGGACCACATTTGTAATTTAGTTGATACTATTCCTGATGATGAACTAAAAGCTTTGCATTGTGGTAACAATCTGCTTCAACAGCGAAACATAAGGTACCTTGATTTTTCTTCATCTGGAGTATATCTGACTGCATTGCTACCATTCTCTATCAGAAATGTACAGGGCAAAATGGTTAACATTCTGAGAAGGATAGATTGTCACTATGTTTTACATTTATTTAGTTTTTCAAACTGTTCCTTTAGTATTTTATCCAAATTTTTGAAATTGGAAAAAAGGGAATGTATTTTGCCACAACTTGGGATGAGAACTAAAGATATACTTGTGTGGCCTACCGTGGTAACTACTCACACTTACTATGGTGTTTGCATTTTCTCTTCAGAAGGAAACTCCTGGCTGAAGCAGATTTTAACTCAAGTGATGCCAGTGCTCTTGGCTCAATGTGGAGGTGCAGGCCTGATGCCCTTGGTAACCCCATGGAGGACATGGCATCTGTTTCCTTGCCTTACCCATTTTCAAAGGGCAATTCCTGCCCTACAGGGAGTTCTGATGAGTTAAATTTTCCATCCATTCCCTCCAATTCCATTTCTTCTGGGGGATGTTTGGTGACTACCCCAGGAAAAACAGGATTCTCAGTCACCAAGAAGAATCTCTTTGAAAGACCATTATTCAATTCCCATTTACAGAAGTCCTTTGTGGGTAGCAATTGGGCTGAAACACCAAGGATAGCAAAAAAAAATGAAAGCTCTCCTTTTCCAGGAAGTGTTCTCACAAGCACTGCTGTGAAAGATCAGAATAAACATACTGCTTCAACCGATGACTTAGAAAGAGAAATCCAGGCCTCCTATGAGATTGATAATTTTGACATAGATGACTTAGATGATGATGACGAGTGGGAAAATATAATGCAAAACTTAGCAACGAACAAATCTTCCACAGCTGCCTATCCACCTATTAAGGAAGGTCGACCCATTAAATCAGTATCAGAAAGAATTTCTCCAACCAAGACAAATGGCCTTCCTGTGACATCTGCTCAAAATAAAAACTTCTCAGAGTCAATTCAAAAATGTAAGTGTATATTTTAGAATTCTGAATTGATGAGAACTGATCAATTTATCAAATACTAGAGAAATGTTTGTCTCAAAATATTAAAATACAGGGCAGTTGAAGACAGATTTGGAGTAATTTCTTTTTTTTTAAAAATTAATTACTTTTTTAAACTTTAATGTTGAAAGTATTATATATGTCTCCTCCCCCACCCCACTTTTCCTCCTGTTATTGATTCTCTCCAGCCTGCCGCCCCATGCCCCAGCCCTTCACCAGCCTATTATCTGTTTCCATGGGCCATGCATATATGTCCACAAGGTCTTTGGTTTATTTATTGCCTTCCATCCATACACCCTCGCCCACCTTTCCTTCGAGATTCTGCACTCTGTTCCATGCTTCCATGTCTCTGGATCCACTCCATTCGTCAGTTTATTTTGTTAATTAGATTCCACATATGAGTCAATCATGGGATACTTGTCTTTCTCTGGCTGACTTATTTCACTTAATAAGGTACTCTCCAGGTCCCTCCATGTTGTCTCAAAGGGTAAGAGCTTCTTTTTTTACTTCAGCATAGTATTCCTTGGTATAAATGTACCACATCTTTTTTTATCCACTTGTCTGCTGATGGACTGTTTCCAGATCTTAAACTATTGTAAATTGTGTGAAGTCACATTTCTTAAATCAATCAAATTATTTATTTAGGCCTAGACTCCTTTTAATTCATTAAATAAATATTTATTAAGTGCCCACTTCGTGAATGTTCTGCTCTAGGTTCTGGTAATAGATAAATGATGAATAGTTCCTGCCCTCTTGGTGCTTACAGTTTAGTGAGGGAAGTTTTTGGAGGAATGAAATCAGCCACTGTAAAGGCTGCAGAGAAAAGCCAAAATTAATTGTAAAACCTTTCATCAAGTCTATAATAGTTATCACAGTGTTTTGTTTTACTGAAACAAGTTTAGATATACAACGTTCTATAAAGTATAGCCTTCTCAGTTTTGTTTATTGATGACTTAATACAACGGAGGTTCTTATAGTTACACTGTTGACCTTTAATGGATTTATTTTTGTATGCTGTTAGAATGTGTCATACTTGATGTTCGCAATTATCTTGAGATAGTTGAGCGTTGGGGTTGGAGTAACTGCCAAAGCTGGAGTGAGCTCTAATTCTCTGTGTTGAGCCAAAGTTGCGACAGTACAGATGGAGAGCAGGGGGCAGATGTGAGTGACATTGTGGAAGAAAAATCAGGAAGCTAAGATGACTCTGAGGTTTCTGACTGCGTGATTGGGAAAGTATGACACCATTAACAGAAATAGGGGAGTCAGGAGACAGGCAGATTTGGAGAAAAGCTGAGGAGGGCTATTTCAAGACTTGTTGAGCTTACAGTTTGGGTAAGTCATTTAGGTAGAAATGTCTTGCAGACAACTGAAGATGCATATAGGACTGGAACTTAGGAGTGAATCTGTCAGTTCTTCTACCTTCCATGCACATAGGTGATGCTGAAGATCATACTAGGAAAATTCCAAAAAAAGAACATCTAAAGAACCCAGCCCCAAGTGACTGAAAGACTCCCAAATTTCAAGGTCAAGTGGAAGAAGTGGAACCAAGAGAGGGAATTTAAATTCACAGTTACCTTGAAGATTAGTCAAGAGAGAAGAGGAAAGAAGCAATAGAGTAGAGGTAGTGATGTAGAAAAGTCAAAGTAAGACTTGAATTTGGCCCTTAGGAAGTCTTTGGTGGCCTTGACACTTGTATGGAAGGAAATTCAGTACAAGGTTAAAGTAGGAATTTGCTGTAGGGAAAGGTATGTCCATGATTATGTTGGGCAAAGGGTAAACGCTGAAACTGACTTGTGACGTTAATGCACTGCTTTTTCTTAACATTGATTATTTTCTTAGACCAGTCGATACAAAATTTACCATCCAGAAATCTGAATCACGAGCATTTCCAAAGTCTTAATTTTCCTCATACAAAGGAAATGATGAAGATTTTTCATAAAAAATTTGGTCTACATCATTTTCGAACTAATCAGCTAGAGGCGATCAATGCTGCACTGCTTGGTGAAGACTGTTTTATCTTAATGCCCACTGGTATGTATTTTTAGATATGAATTGGCAGGAATCCATTGGCAGATGTGAAATGAAAGCCCTTTAATAGAAATAAAAAGAACATCGACACAGTATTTCTATCATTTATGGGCCTCTAAACTTCCCATGCCATAGTAAGAAAGTGTATTACCTCATACCCTCTATTCTAGTTGTTGACATGATAACATTTATAGCCCTTTTAAGATTTTCAACTCAAAGCTCGTTGTGTTGAACTGATATAGAATTTCTCTTTGGGAATTTTTCTGTTTCTAGTCTAAATTAGTCTGGAACATGAATAAAAATGTAAGACTGGAATAGAGATGTAACCATTTCTGGCCGTTTATTTGTTACAGTCTAATGTTCTGTGGTTAAAACCATCAGCTCTGGAGTGGTGGCCTGGGCTTAAAGCACAGCCCTGCCACTTATTAGCTGTGTGACCTTGAGCAAGGCACTTCATTCCTTGGACCCCACAGGTGCAGTGGGGATAATAATAACCTGCCTCACAGAGTGTTATGAGAATTAAATGAAAGGCATTTAAGCATAGTTCTTTCTTGGCCTGTTTTGAAGAGATCCAGGACTTTTCATTGTGCTATAAAGGTTTATAGCAGCTGTTCAATGATTTATAGTCATCCAAGGCAGAGTATAAATAAGCAGTTAGGATAAGAACCATGGGGAGTTTGGAGTTTCAGTACTTGCATATGGAATCTTTCCTGGGCCGTCTTATTGCCACCATTATTTAATAGTATTATCTAGTTATCTAAATTTTTTCAAACTGATTTTAAAATGTAGTTGATGTTCGATTAATAATCATTTCCTGTTTCATTAACTTGTTTAATCTGTGCTCCTTGTCAACTCCAAGTTGGTACTCCAAAACTAAAGCAGGAAAGGATCCTGGGTAGTCCACTGGTTTTGGGGGGCTTTGCATGGTCCTTTAGGGTTTGAAGGTAGTGTGGTTTTTTTGTTACTCTTCACCCAAAGATATTTTTTTTTCATTGATTTTTATAGAAAATGGAAGGGAGAGAAACACATAGATTCATTGCCTCCTGCACACACCCCAAATGGGACTAGAATCAAACAATCCTTCAGTGTGAGGCCCAACTCTCTAACCATTAAGCGACACAGGCCAGGGCTCGAAGGGGGTTTTTTATGTATCCTTCCACTGCAATTTAAGCTCTTGGTCGTGTGTGTGTGTGTGTGTGTGGTTTATTTTCAATAACATTTGTAAGCTACTGATTTAGTACATTTTGAAGTTGAGACATGATAAGGTTAAATGGTATGTCTAAGTCACATAACCTATTGAGGAGTAGAACCGAAACTAGAACTCAGCTTCCTGGTCTTGCCTTGACATTTACACATAAATACCAAAGAAAAATTTACTTAATACATCTGCAGAAAAGATGGGCTTTTTGTTTGTTTAAAAAAAAAATCAAAGTCCTAGAAACTGCTCGGCACAAATTTGTATTATTACTGGGCTGATGAAGTTGAAAATTCAGGATTAATCATTTCAGTTACCATTAAATGTGTACTGATTGTCTTGCCATTTTGAATTTGAATGGAGAGAGGTTCCAACCCCACCCAACCCTTTGGTCTCAAAAGAAATTTGTTTCTCTGCATCCTCTGTTAATGCACACACATATAGTTCTAGCCTTTACTTTAAAGGAAGATTGGGAATATTACTCTATGGATAAGAGTACAGGGAGTATTCATACTAGTGGTTTAACAAAACTTAGATTCTAGAAGTGCTTTCTGAATCATCAAAGAAATACTAAACTATGTTAACTGTGGGTTTTAGTGTTCTATATTTTATCACATTTTTAACTTTTTAATATGAAATCCTACATAATAAAGAGCTAATGTGCTAATCAGACCAAACAGCAGAATGACCATCCAGACGACCTTCTGGACGAAAGACAAAGCTGGGGCTAAGGGAAGCCCGGGTTCCAGTTGCCTGGGGCAGCTGGAGATAAGCTTGGTCCTGGGTGCCAGAGGGAATCCGGTTGCTGGCAGCCAGGGAAAGCAAGGCCTACTCTTGCACGAGTTTTGTGCATGGGGCCTCTAGTATTATATAAAATAATTATTTTAATCCTAGTATCATAACTATAGTGCCTCTTGTACTGCATTTGGATTTCCCACGTAGACTTCTAAAGCAATTCTATGGCATTTAAGTTTTCCACCCAGATTCTTGCTTTTACTAGCATATGTACTACATGAGATGTACCGAAGGATAATTTTTACATATTTAAATTGTCTAAGTATTTTGACTCATTTGAATATGGCCAGTTGTTGGCACCATGGGGAATATCACTTGGTATTCTATTAATTATCTTAAATATTGTGTGTGGTTTACTTTGTAACTTTTGCCTTCCTGCTCTCAAGATAGGACCTGACAGACATTTCTTTGTCATTTCTCTTTCAGGAGGTGGTAAAAGTCTGTGTTACCAGCTCCCTGCCTGTGTTTCTCCTGGGGTCACTATTGTCATTTCCCCCTTGAGGTCACTTATTGTAGATCAAGTTCAGAAGCTGACTTCATTAGATGTAAGTTAGAAACAGAATTCTACCAATTACAATAAAAAATATAACTTCAAAATAATTATATTTTAATGCTCTAGGTTGCCTTTTTACTTAATAGTTTGTGAATTATAAGAATAAAGTACAGCTATTACATTAAGTTGTACATTTAAGTTCAAGTCTGAAAATTCTCATTCAGATAACCTTCTGTGGTTCCATCTGATTTTATTCTAGGAAAATATATTTTAGTAAGAACTTTTAACTTGTACTTTGCTGATAAAAAATTTTGTATTTTGCCAAAACCGGTTTGGCTCAGTGGATAGAGCGTCGGCCTTCGGACTGAAAGGTCCCGGGTTCGATTCTGGTCAAGGGCATGTACCTTGGTTGCGGGCACATCCCCAGTAGGGGGCGTTCAGGAGGCAGCTAATCGATGTCTCTCATCGATGTTTCAAACTTTCTATCCCTCTCCCTTCCTCTCTGTAAAAAAATCAATAAAATATACTTAAAAAAATTTTTGTATTTTATATGAAATTTTTTTAATTGCTGCCAGATCAGCATAGTTCTTATCTTACTCCCTTAACATCTTAAAATGTATATACATGCACGTGCCCATACAGGTGTCCTTTTTCCTTCTGGCTGAGGTTATAATAGTATATGAAATCATTCTGCTAAATCCTACATATTATGATCAAACAATTATTTTCAAGGTTATGAGCCACTACCTTTTTCTGTTTGTGGTTTTTTTTTAATTTCAGAGAGGAAGAGAGATAGAAACATCAATGATGAGAATCTTTGATCAGTTGCCTCCTGTATACCCCCTACTGGGGATCGAGCCAGCAACTCGGGCATGTGCCCTTGAACAGAATTGAACCTGGGACCCATCAGTCTGCAGGCTGATCCTCTATCCACTAAGCCAAACTGGCTAGGGCGTCACTACCTTTTTCAACAAGACCACTGGTTTGATTTTTCTTCCAAAGAATGTCTTAGTGCAATGATGAGAGCCATTGTTAAGTCAGTCCTAATGTTATGGCGCTTGCATCATTGTTACACATTAAAACCGTGAATACACATTTACCTAAAAAACAATGCAGCTATACATTAGGATTGGATCTTTTGGATACTGAGTTTATGTTTATTTTACTTACAAACATGAAAAGCAAAGGAAGTAAAGGAAAGCAAAAAAAAGAAGTAAATAATGAGAAGATTTTAAATTATAGTTAATAAGGACTTTTTTTAAATGTCCTATGTGCTTATTGTTATATTTATTACTTTGAGATTATCTCTCCTCTGATAGTTTTGACATGTAACTTGTAAAAATTTTATAAAAGCTAAGGATAAATACAAGATTAAATCAGATTAATGTGTAAAATTTATGATGTTTACTATTTTAATACTTAGATTCCAGCTACATATCTGACAGGTGATAAGACTGATTCAGAAGCTACAAGTATTTACCTCCAGTTATCAAAAAAAGACCCAATTATAAAACTTCTGTATGTTACTCCAGAGAAGGTTTGTATTTTATCATTATTTTAAAATATAACATTAGAACTGTGTTAGTAAAACAATTCAGTTCTCCCTCTTGAGTATGGAAAATCCAGTCTTTCCCTCCTCTGTTTCTCTCCTTTATTACTCACATAGAATACTTTCTTCTGCTCATCAAGTGTTTGGACGTTTTTTCCTTACATCAAGCAGTTCTTAGGACATCAGCCGATGTCCTAAGAATTAATTTAACTCAATTCTGACATTGCCCACCCAGAGATAGTGTCAGATCCCACAGGTTAAGGCTCAGTCCAACACTATTGTTCCCGTCCCACTTCAGATACCCATCGTAAGTAGTTGGTCCCCATCCACGTTACCCATAACTTCTCTCTGATTTGGCTATAAATCAGAAGTTCTTATGACTCCCTTCTCAGGTCCCATTAATTTGCTATAGCAGCCTGTAGAACTCAGAGCAGTGCTTAAGTTTACCAGCTTACTAAAGGGCATGATAAAGATACAGACGAATAGCCAGATGAAGAAAAATACTGGGTGAGGTCTGGGGAGGTCCAGCGCACAAGAGTTTCTGCCCTCATGCAGTTGGGGTCTCACCCTCCTGGTGTGGATGTATTTGCCAACCTGGAGACTCTGAATCCCATACTTGGGGATTTGATTTAGGCTTCCCCATGTAGGCACAGTCAGTTATTAAGTCTATTTCTAGCCCCTTTCCTGTCTGGAGGATGGGGGTAGTGATGCAAATTCCAAAGTTCTAATGGCTTGATCTTTGTGGTGACTAGCCCCCATCCAGGGTCCCCCCCAGATTCAACTCTAGAGTAAAAAGATGCTCCTAGCGCTCTTATCACTTAGGAAATTGCAAGGATTTCAAGAGCTCAGTGCCAGACACCAGGATGGAGACCAATATATTTTTTCTATTTCCTAAAAGCTCACTAGTATTCGTACATTTTTCAATTTTGACATATTTCTGATATATAGTATAGTGCAAGAATTCCTGTATGACTTTCACCCAGAAACTCTAAATGTAACCTGTAACCTTTACTGCAATTGCTTTATCATTCTATTTTTTTTTAATATTTGAAAGTAAGTTGTAGACATGATACATTCTTTTAACCTTAAATACTTCGCCATACATTTCCTAAAAATAAGGAATTCTCTTGCATAACAGTATAGTTATCAAAATCAGAAAGTTTTCATTGATACACATTTAGTCTGTGAACTTCAGTTTCACTAGCTGTCCTAATGTCCATTATAGCAAAAGAAATTCCTAGATTATGCATTGCATTTAGTTGTCATGTCTCTTTAATTTGTCTTTCATGATTTTGACACTTTTTTTCCCCCAATATATTTTTATTTATTGCAGAGGGGAAAGGAAAGGGAGAGAGAGATAGAAACATCATTGATGAGAGAGAATCATTGATTGGCTGCCTCCTGCACGCTCTTCACTGGGGATTGAGCCCGCAACCCAGGCATCCTTGACTGGGACGCTTTAAGTCCACAGGTTGTCCCTCTGAGCCAAACCAGCTAGGGTGATTTTGACAGTTGAAGAGTGAAGGCCATTTATTTTGAGAACTGTCCCTCTATTTGAGTTTATCTTGTGTTTCCTCGTGATTAGATTCAAGTTATTCCTCTTGGCAGGAACTTCAGAAGTTGTGATAAGTTCTCAGCGCATCCTATCAAGGAGGCATTTGTTGTCAGTTCATGCTATTATTGGTGATGTTAGTTAACCTAATCACCTAGATAAGGTGATGTCTGCCAGACTTCTTCACTGTAAAGTTACTCTTTTCTCTTTTTTTGTCATAAATGTAAGTTTTTTTTGGTTACTTTCTGCCTTTGTAATAGTAGATAATTGTTGTGGGATACTCTGAAACTTTGTAAATATCCTGTTATTCATCAGACGTTTACCTAATAGTTTTATCATCTATTGATGATTCCCCTTTAGCTCTTACTATAATGGCTGCCAAATGATGATTTTTCTAATTAATTGGTATTTTATTATAACAAAGAGGTTTCCCTTTTACCTACATATTTACTTACATTAATATGAACTTACGATTTTTTTTTAATTTTATTTATTTATTTTTTATTATTAATTTTTTATACATATCTCCCCATTGCCCCCCCTCTCTCCCAGGAATTTTAACTTATAGAGTAGGTTAGCATCTATTTTTGTTATATAATTTAATGTTCTAACTTGGCCAATGGGAAACCTTCATCAAACTGGCCTTTGTGTCCTTTTGACATATCTGTTAAGATGTGGATGCCCAATGTGGTTGTTAATATAGGACAGTTATCGGCAAACTGCGGCTCTCGAGCCACGGTTTGCCGCTTTGTTGACTAATGAGTTTGCCGACCACTGTACTAGTATGTCATTGCTTTTGGGCCCTGTCATGGACAGAGCTATGAAATACATATATACAAACAATTGTGTGTGTGTGTGTGTGTGTGTGTGTGTATGTATGTATATGTGTATTATGTGTGTGTGTGTGTGTGTGTGTGTGTGTGTGTATCCCACTGACCTGATACATAACTGTTTGCTAAATATTCTAAAATGTCTCTGCTATTTTCTATCACTTCTGCTAATTCTCTTCATATAATGGAGTAAGAACCAGTTTTCTCTGCAGGTTTTAATGGAGCTTAAGTTGTAGTGGAACTTAAAGACAACAGAATCCTTGAAGTGATGTGATGTTTAAGTGTCTAATTAATCCATTTCTGACTTAGGTCTGTGCAAGTAACAGGCTGATTTCTACTCTGGAGAATCTGTATGAGAGGAAGCTCTTGGCACGGTTTGTTATTGATGAAGCACATTGTGTCAGTCAGGTAAATACTATTTTTTATGTCTTGACACATTGATAAATATATACCACCAACAGTATATATATTTGCAGAACTAAAGAGAGAAAAAACATTGAGTGCATTATTCTATTTCACTGAAGGTGATTCTGAATGTGGAGAGCAGTATTTGCTTTGTATAAACGAAAGATTCAAATGGTCTGAAAAGCGGTTGTTGTTTTTTTAACTAGTGGGGACATGATTTTCGTCAGGATTACAAAAGAATGAATATGCTTCGCCAGAAGTTTCCCTCTGTTCCAGTGATGGCTCTCACTGCCACAGCTAATCCCAGGGTGCAGAAGGACATCCTCACTCAGCTGAAGATTCTCAGGCCTCAGGTGTAAGTTGCTGAAAGTCACGCATTTCAAAT
Source organism: Lasiurus cinereus (assembly GCA_011751065.1). Classification (NCBI taxonomy): domain Eukaryota; kingdom Metazoa; phylum Chordata; class Mammalia; order Chiroptera; family Vespertilionidae; genus Lasiurus; species Lasiurus cinereus. The sequence goes on along the minus strand of JAAGEH010000036.1, from coordinate 781,796 downwards.
CCTGGGGCAGTGGTTATCAGTGTGCTACACATTATAAAATCTGCGGAGCTTTTGAATGGGCAGGTTATTCCCTGATGCCAATTAGCTTAGAATTTTGGGGCTGGGAGCAAGGAGGTTTTTAAAAATCTCCAAGTGAACCATCCTTTTCTTGGGGTGGTGTTACTGTCCAATTAGCATATAGTGAGGGCAGTACTGCTAACGCCTTTTAAAAAGAAAATCCCCAGATGATTACAATAGAGAGCAAAATTTGGGATCCAGGGCCCTAAGGGCTTTCCTTCACTAAATGAAAACTTGCTCTCGTTACCTATTTTGTAAGTAGGGATAAAGTGCAAGTTGTTCCTGTTGGCCCTGGTCTCATTCCAGTAATAAATCAGCTTTTATTTACCTAATTTTGGCTCCCATACATCCTAGAGCAGTGGTTGGCAAACTCATTAGTCAACAGAGCCAAATATCAACAGTACAACGATTGAAATTTCTTTTGGAGAGCCAAATTTTTTAAACTTAAACTTCTTTTAACGCCACTTCTTAAAAATAGACTCATCCAGGCCATGGTATTTTGTGGAAGAGCCACACTCAAGGGGCGAAAGAGCCGCATGTGGCTCAAGAACCGAAGTTTGCTGAGCACTGTCCTAGAGTATGCATCATGAATTGAACCAATGACCCTGCTTTGTCCTTTTCTTTGTAGTCCCAGTGACACTCACAATGTTGAAAATAGTCCGGAAACTATGTATAACAGCCTTTTTATTTTGTTTTCATCTCAACAGCAAAGGGCTTCTTATTGGCACCAAATCCATAATTATTCAATAATAAAAACAACAATAGTAAAATGCCCCATATATATAGGTTGTACTGGATTAGTTTTTACCTCTGTGTGAGTTTGTAGACACGGGTGAATTCTCTGATAGGTTCGTTCACTCAGCAAATATTTACTTAACAGCTATTGTGGACCAAGGTTAAAATATTTTTTTCTTCCAATTTGTTAATGGGTGTTTGAGTTTGAGGAAAGCCGGAAGGAATGACTTAATATATTGGGTGGGGGTTTTTTGCTTGTTGTTTTTTTAAGTAGACCTTTTGTTCATTTGGAAATAAAGAGAATAAACTGGCTCTATAAATATGGTAATCAGTAAAAACAATCTCTCAGTGGGTTATGAGAACTGGAAATGCCACATGAAGGATGAGGGTCATGAGATTAAAGTAGCTACAAAGACCTTTGCAGATTAAACTGATGTGTGTTTGTTTGTTTGTTTGTTTGTCTTTGTCAATCCTCACCTGTGGATATTTTTCACCCCCATTGATTTTTTTGTTTTTATTAATTTTTTTTTTCTTTTTTTTTTTTTTTTATTAATTTTTTATACATATCTTCCCATTGCCCCCCTCCCTCCCAGGCATACCCCAACCCCCCAGTGTCTATGTTCATTGGTTATGATTATATGCATAGATACAAGTCCTTTGATTGATCTCTTATTTACCTCACCTAACTTTAATCATCCTGCTGTAATTTCACAGTCTGTTTGAAGCTTTACTGTCTCTGTATCTATCCTTTTGTTCATCAGTTTGTAATGTTCTTTATTATCCTTGTTTTTATTAATTTTTATTAATTTTTTATACATATCTCCTATTGTCCCCCCTCCCTCCCAGGCATACCCCAACACCCCAGTGTCTGTGATCATTGGTTATGCTTATATGCATGCATACAAGTCCTTTGATTGATCACTTATCTACCTCACCTAACTTTAATCTTTCTCCTGTAATTTCACAGTCTGTTTGATGCTTTATGATTTTTGTCCTCCTGAGAATTATCAGTCTACTCCCTTTCTGTGCTCCTGATTCTATTATATTCACCAATTTATTCTGTTGATCAAATTTTTAATTCACTTAATTTTTAGATTCACTTGTTGACAGATATGTATTTGTTGTTCATAATTTTTTTTGTCTTTTACCTTTTTCTTCTTCCTCTTCTAAAAGAGTACCTTTCAGCATTTCATATAATACTGGTTTGGAGTTGATGAACTCCTTTAGCTTTTTTTCTTCTCTGTGAAGGTCTTTATCTGCCCTTCAATTCTGAATGATAGCTTTGCTGGATAGATTATTCTTGGTTGTAGGTTCTTGCTGTTCATCACGTTGAATATTTTTTGCCACTCTCGTCTGGCCTGCATCGTTTCTGTTGAGAAATCAGCTGACAGTCGTATGGGTGCTCCCTTGTAGGTAATGAACTGTTTTTCTCTTGCTGCTTTTAATATTCTCTCTTTGTCTTTTGCTCTTGGTATTTTAATTATGATGTGTCTTGGTGTGGTCCTCTTTGGATTCCTTTTATTTGGGGTTCTGTGTGCTTCCTGGATTTGTAAGTCCATTTCTTTTACCAGATGTGGGAAGTTTTCAGTCATTATTTCTTTAAATAGGTTTTCAGTATCTTGCTCTCTCACTTCTGGCACCCCCACAATTCTGATGTTGGTACGTTTGAAGCTGTCCCAGAGGCTCCTTACATTATCTTCACATTTTTGGATTCTTTTCTCTTCTTGCTTTTCCAGTTGAATGTTTTCTGCTTCTTTATATTTCACATTTTTGACTTGATCTTTGCCTTTCTCTAGTCTGCTGTTAGGACTCTGTATAATATTTTTTATTTCAGTCAGTGTATGTTTAATTTCTATTTGGTCCTTTATCATCTTTAGTTGGACCTTTTTCATCTCCTCTTGGGTCTCACTAAATTTATCTATCTTTTCTAGCATATTCTTGAAAAACCTTATAAGCGTGGTTTTGAACTCTATATCCAGTCGTTTTTTTTCCTACATTTCTTTTGTTTGTGATCCCTTCCCTTGTCTCGGCATTTTCACTATGCCGGGGAAACTTGTGTTGAATTCAGCCTTATGATACCAGACGCAAAGCCGCAGAAGCCTCTGCTGAGCTTGGGAGGGGTGGAGTCTCAGGGCTTAAGGGACCACCTTGCCTTCCAGTCAGCCCCGCCCTCCACGGCCCCTGAGTCTCACGTGACTGGGTAATGGCTGGAGCAGTCCCTGTGCCTCTAACTGCTGCCTTTCCAGCTCCCCTGCGCAGCAGGACCACACGAGTCTAGGTCTCTAGGGTTTTGTCCAAAACAGGGGCTTAGTGGAGTCAGAAGTGGCATAGTTGGGAGGGTCTATCCCCCACCCACTCGCGAAAGCCAGCAGCACAATCAGCAGTCTGTTGTGTGCGGCACCAGGCCTTTGATCTTTTGCGACTCCCTAAGTTTCCGTGCACTTCTCCCTTTTCACAGTCCAAACTCCCCCCGTATGAGTTTCGGCTGGATCTAGGGTTTAGTGTCGTAAGATAAGGGGTTCAATGCCTTTGAGAGTCTTCGTTTCCCTCCCGCCAGAGAAAGCCAGCCAGGTACTCCGGCACCACGCGCGCGTCTCCGTACCTCAGCTTTTTGCAGCTCCTCTGGGTCTCCGTGAGCCCCTCTCTTTCCTTCTAGTTGTAGAACTTCCACTCAGCCAGCTTTCTTGTGGTTCTGGATGATGTCCGTTCTGTCTTTTAGTTGTAGTTTTGAAATTGTTGTGCGAGGCAGCAGTGTAGGTATTTACCTATGCCGCCATCTTGGATTCCCTGGACTAGAGGTCTTAAAAGCATACCCAGCCTACCCCCATTGATTTTTAAAGGGAGTGGAAGGGAGAAGGGATAGAGAGAGAAATATCAATGTGGCCCGGATCGGGCCTGACACCCATGCCCTTGACTGGGAATTGAACCTGGACCCTTCGGTCCTTGGGCTGACACTCTAACCATTGAGCAACCGGGCCAGGGCTAAACTGGCATTCTTGAGTACAAGAATTTCCAAGTATTCAGAGTTTTTTGTGTGTGATCTCACTTGCAGAGGGGATTTTGTATAAAGTTGGGGAGAAATATATTTGCTTTTATAATTGATAAACATTACATGATAGTTAAGGTGTCATACTTTAGGTTTTAGTGAATATCCTACATACTAGAAATTTGCTTCTACAAGTACTATATTGGTCTGTGAAAGCTTTTTCTTTTTTTAGATAGGCAGTATTTTAGCTTTTTCCCCTCAATTCATGCCAGAAGCAATCTACTGTTCTTTTTTATCAGTAATATTAATTTTCCAGCTGCCTGGCAGTTAAATCATATAAGTTCAGTTTAATTCATCTTTTCTAATATATATATATTGATTTCAGAGAGGAAGGGTAAGGGATAGAGAGATAGAAACATCAATGATGAGAGAGAATCATTGATCGGCTGCCTGCTACACGCCCCACACTGTGTGGAGTAAGCCTGCAACCTAGTCATGTACCTTGACGGGGAATCGAACTGTGACCTCCTGGTTCATAGGTTGACCCTCAACCACTGAGCCACACGGACTGGGCTCAATTCACCTTTTGAATAACATTTTGTTAAGTATAGAATTTGTCATTTTGCTTGAGTAAACATTGCACAAATATATTTAGAAGCAGACACCTTTAATATCTTTTCCTAGTAGTGTGAGGAGATCTCCTTGCAAAAGCAATAGGTTATACATTTTCTGAGTCTAGTATGTGGTGCTCAGTGCATAATTGGCACTGTGTTAAGAATGAATAAATGAAACATATGGAGGAGGAATTTGGGTAAATGTGGGTAAAATGTGAAAATTTGGGCAAGTCTGTTGACTAATATATTGGTACTTCTATATTTTGGGAAGGTTTAAATCTCTTAGTGGAAGTAAAAAATTTTAATGGACACTTTCTGACACATTTTTTCCTGCTCTTCTTTTCTACCAATAAGCCCTTTGTTTGCATTAAATTTGCCCAACTACTGATGTGTCATGACCCTGAAGAAGGCAATTATCCATGGCCCCGTGCTCCTCTGGTCTATGATATTATTCTTCCTCTTTGGGAAATACTAGGATGGATAATAAATTTTCTCTTAAGACCTGAGAAATATGAACTGAGAAAGAGACAGACATATGGACAGTTAATACAATAATAATGTAACAGTAATAACAGCTAACACTTTTACATATCTAGCCTATACAATGTGCAGGGCACTATTATTGGCATTTTGTGTGTATTAACTCACCCATACAGAAGTCTTATAAAATAGGTCTTCCCATTTCCCTCACTTTTCTTCAGATGAAGAAACTGAGGCACAGCAGTCAAATAACTTTAACAAGTCCACATACCTAGCAAGTGCTGGAGTAAGGACTTAAAACCAAACTGTCTGTTTTCAGCACACTTTAAATTCTCTCCAAATTGCAGGGTGAAGTAAGTGGTGATTAGAAGTGTAAATTATTACTGCAGGAACTCAGAAAGGCAAGATTAACTATAACCCAAAGTAACAACTATTAGTGAAGAGGGGTCAGATAGAATTTTATAAAGGAAGTGGGTTTTGTAGGATGAGTGGTCTTTTAAAAATTTTAAATATCTGAATTGAGTTATAATGTCTATACCTAAAAATTCACCTATTTAAAGTACATAATTCTGTAATTTTTAAAAAAAATTTTTAGTTTATTCACAGGGTTGTGCAATCCCACCACTATCTAATTTTAGAACATTTTTGTCTCCCTTAAAAGAAACTCCATGCACATTATCAGTTAATTGCCACTATCCTCCACCTCCCCCAGCTGTAGACAACCGCTTTTTTCTGCTTTCTACCTAGATTTTTGTCCATCCTGGTCATTTCATTTAAATAGAAACATATACTCTATAGCCTTTGTGAGTGCCCTTTTTCCCTTACCATCATGTTTTCAAAGTTCATCCATATTGTAGCATGTATCAGTACTTCATTCTTTCTTATTGACAGCTATCCCATTGTATGCTTAATCTGCATTTTATTTATTCGTCATGGGGTGAATATTTGAGTTTCCATTTTTTGGCTATTAAAAATAATACTATGAGCATTTGTGTACAACTTGTCATGTGGACATGTGTTTTTATTTCTCTGGATCATATATCTAGGAGAAGAATTGTTGGGCCATAGATAACTCTACATTTGACCTTTTAAAGAACTACTAGGTTGATTTTCATAGCATCTGCACCATTTTATATTACCTTCAGCAGTGTGTGAAGAAGGTTGCAGTTTTTCCACAGCCACACCAACATTTGTTACTGTATGTCTTTTTTACTGTATCCATCCTGGATGTGAAGTGGTAAGTGAGTGGCATTTTAACAGATGAAGAGTGAGAATTCAGGGCTGAAGTTTTTGGTGTGAAAATACAGGTTAGGCCCTAGCTGGGTTTGCTCAGTGAATAGAGCACCGGTCTGAAGGGTCTGGGGTTCGATTCCAGTTGAGGGCACATGCCTGGGTTGCGGGCTTGATCTCCAGTGGGGGGTGTGCAGGTGGCAGACGATCAGTGAATCTCTCTCATCATTGATGTTTCTCTCTCTCTCCCTCTCCCTTGCTCTCTGAAACCAATAAGAATATATATTTAAAGAAAAAGAGAAGAAATACAGGTCAGGCCCAAGGAATGGTGAATAATGCATAAGATAAATGGAGAAATAAAGAGAAGGGATAACCCTTGAGGCCAGATCCTAGAGGGTCTTACTTATCATACTGCTTAATTAAGTATTTGGATTTGTCCTATAAGCACATTCACCTGGAAGGTGGCTTGATCGGAGCTATTTGGTAGAATAACCCTGGCATGGATAGCAGATGGAGTGGAGGAACAAAAGTTTAGAGGCAGAATAACCCTTTAGGAACCCTTTTGCAGCCTTTAAGAGAGAGAATGATGGTGGCAACAGTAGAAAAGGAAGGTGGGGACAGAGTCAAGAAAGAAAACAGTAGAATCAACAAGACTGGCAACTGATGGGGTAAGAAATATGGACATAGTGAGAGTTTATACCAGTTTCTGGTGCAGGTGACTGGCTCCATTCACGATACCTGGAAATGCAGGGGCGTGGAAGGTTAGAAGGAATAGATAATGAATTTACTTTTAGATTTTGGTGTCTTCATGCTTTCTTTGGACATGTACCTCCTAAAAGAATTTTGAAAAGCTGTACCCCTTGTACATTTTTAACCTGACACCTGAAATTTTTCAACATGAATTTAAGTAAAGAGAATGTGGTGTGTTACATTTTAAAACAAAATTGTAACCCAGCCTTTTAAAATGTATTCCATAGAATATTAATATATGTATGAGAGCAGTTCTGTACCTACATTATCCATTTGCAAAACACATTAAAATTTTTTTACCTCTTTAACAGATATTTTACATTTTTCCTTTATCTCTGAGTACTTATTTCTATTTTAGTTTCCTACAGAATTCTAGTATAAGGCAATGTATTTTTATGCATGAAATCTTTTTTAAAAAAAATTTATTGATTTCAGAAAGAAAAGGAGAGGGACATATAGAGAGAAACATCCATGATGAGAGAGAATCATTGATCAGCTGCCTCCTGCCTGCCCCCTACTAGGGATTGAACCCTCAGCCTGGGCATGTATCCTTGGCCGGATTCAAACCCAGAACCCTTTCGTCCCCAGGCTGACACTCTATCCACTGAGACAAACTGGCTAGGGCATGCATGAAGTCTTGTTACTTACTATATCATACATGAGAAAATATGTTTGTATATTAAGAATTGTTTTGAAATTTCTTATACCAAAATTTTTTTTCCAAATTGAATTACTATAATAGTAGCACATAACTGATCGGAATAGTTTACAAGTATGTAGATATTTTAAAGTTTAATGTATTTTAATAGCAGACTTACAGGAACAGCACTGAACACAGACCACATTTAAAACATGTGCTTACATGTAGGAAATTCGGTTAGAAAAGTAGAGTGAATGGATGCAATCTACTTTATTATAAAAATGCTACAAACACCATTTAGCTGCCATCAATAAGAAATTTACTTATTTTTTAAAAAATCCAAATGTTGGCCTTGTCCTGAAAAATTAAAAAAGTTGAACTGCTGAAACTTGTTCCCTGAAACATTTTCACTTGCATGAATGCTTTATGTCCCAGCATTTACATTAAAAAAATTTACACACAAATGAAAATGGAAAAACTGCCAATACCCAATTTCTGTCTCCTATTTTCCATTTGTAGTCATATACTTAGGTACCTTTTGACCCCATGGAAAGAAAATATCTAACATTCAGAACTAATAACAGGAAGAGGAGAATTTTTTTTTAAAGAATGAAATAGCCCTAGCTGGTTTAGCTCAGCAGATAAGAGCGTGGCCTATGAATTGAAAGGTCCCAGGTCTGATTTCGGTCAAGGGCACATGCATGGGTTGTAGGCTCGATCCCCAGTGGAGGACTTGCAGGAGGCAGCCAATCCATGATTCTCTCTTATGGATGTTTCTACTTCTCTCTCACTCTCTGATATCAATAAAAATATACTTAAAAAAAAGTATGAACTAATTTCCATCATAGTGGGTTCTTAAGCACATTCTCCACGTTCGCATGGGTTGGGTGGGTGTCCTTTGGCATGGATAGGTTGGTGTCTTCCAGAAGGCCAACCAGATAGACCTCCTGCCTCCTGCCTCCTGCGGAGCACCAAATAGCTACACACTGGAAGCACACATCTGTTTTGAAGTCCTTTCACACCAGATGCTGAAAGGGAAGTTTGTGAATCAGAAGTTAAGTGGGCTTCTGAGAAGGTCTAATTTCACAGAGTGCCACAGTACCAGCCTGGAACGATAAGGTTTCTTTACCCCTCCCGTACTGGGCACACTCTTGCGAGTGGCTTTGGTAGCCGGTGGCTTCCATGGTATGTTAGCACAGGTTGATTTGTGGGCAGTCCACTTTGTAAGAGCCATGGTTTAGAGAACTCCTTACTTAACCCCCCTTCTCCTTGGACTGGAATCCTAGTGCTAGAGGCTGGCTGGCAGTGTGGCGATGGCTCTGAGCACAGTTCAAATATATTTTTTAAATTTCTTAAGCATAAATTTTGATTGAGAATATGTAACTTAATAAAGATGGGATTTTCCCTCCCCCCCCCCCCCCCATTAGTTCATATATCTGTGGATAAATTCGTTTGGCTCCAATTTATTTATATAATTGATTTCAGAGAGGAAGAAAGAGTGAGAGAGATAGAAACATCATTGATGAGAGAGAATCATTGATTGGCTGCCTCCTACAAGCTCCACCCTGAGCACTGAACCTGCAACCTGGGCATGTACTGTCGGAGAACTGAACCTCCTGGTTCATAAGTCGATGCTCAACTACTAGGCCATACTGGCCGGTGGCTTAAATTTCTTTTATAGATGTAAGCATTGAGAAACATTGCTTGCAGAAACATGGATGGGAATGGAAAGCATTTAAATGTAGTAATAACACTCAATTATTTGAATTTCTTCTGACACATATGCCAAAATTACATAATCATCTGTCATGAAAATTTATTTTTAATGATATTTCAACCAACAACTCATTAAGTCCTCCACATTTTGTTGAAAGCAAAGATTTATAAAACATGTGACTGGCAAAATAAGTCAGATCATTGGTTACTCACTTTACTTTTTCTGGGAAATATATCCTAAAAAATGCCTTACCAAGACTTACCCAATGACTATTAAATATTGTTGCTGTTTCACATAACTTTATAATCTTTCCTATCTGAAGATCTTTTTGACATACTCTTTTATTCTGTGATATGCTTTTTAACTTAGTTTTGTCAAAACTTTGTGGCTACTGATTAGTTCTTTCAAGTAATGGGAAATGACTACCATGTAACCTAATTGGCATATCCGGTTTTCATTGTCAAACCAATCAGCCACATTAGACTTATTTTCTTATATGTAGAAAAAGAAAATTTTGACTGTTTATAGTTCACATAAAATAGTACATAGCCTCAAGACAAATATTTCAGTTCCAAAAGCAGCAAGAGCTGAGCACAAGTTGATTCCATTCCCTAACACATCACTTACAATCACATGAGTTTGACCCTCTGGACCTGATCATATTTTTTATGTTAATTGCAACAACTCCCTTAGTGAAATACAATGAAATCCAGACTTCTCTTTAAAAAAATCCTGTCTTTATTAAGATATAATCGACATGCCATAAAATTCACCCATTTGAAAGTTAAAATTGAGTTGGGTTTTTAAATGTTCACAGAATTGTTCAACCATCCCCCAATATAAGTTCGGAACGTTTTCATCATCCAAAAAAGAAACCTCAGACCTTCTAAGCAGTCACTCCCTATCACTTAGCGTAATGTTTTCAAGGGACTTCCATGTTGTAGCCTATGTCAATACTTCATTCATTTTTATGGCTGAATAATCTTGCATTTTGGAGGCATTCCACATTTCAGTTACCCATTTATCAATTGATGAGAACTGCCTCTAACTACAATATCTGGTAATTCCAAACATACTGCTTTCCAGAAGGCCAAGTCAGATTTGTTCTATGTAATAAAATCAGAGAGACTTATCTTTTTCATTTTAACAAATTGTGGGAATGCTGCTTTTAGTTAGCAGCCCATCTGCTGGAATTTAGCAGTCTATTTGCTGTAGCGATACTTGTTTTAGTTTTCATTGGATTTGAGATCTACAGTTTTCTGTTCTAATATGATGTCATTTTCTTATTTTTAGTAAAAGTAGTCGGTTCGACTAAATTAGTAAACATTTCTCAATTATGCCACAAATAAAAATTTCAGATTTTATGCCAAATGTTTTTAATATGTCAGGTTTATTATGATATAATGCACTTACCATACAATTCATCTATTTAAAGTGTATCATTCAGTGGTTTTTAGTAGTCAGAGTTGTGTAACCATCACCACCATCAAGTTTAGAATATTTTCCTCACCCTGCAAAAGCACCCACATCCATTGGTAGTCAATCCCACTTTCCCCCCATACCCTCTAACAGCCTGAGGCAAGCACCAAACTACCTTCTGTCTTTAGATTTGCCTGTTCTGGATATCTATTTATACAAAAGTATAATATGAAAATTGACTGGATGGCAGAATGACCAGTTGGTTATGATGTGCACTGACCACCAGGGGTCTGCCCCAACCTGGGAACTGGGGATGGTTAGCTACAGGCAACCGGCAACCTTTAGTCTCATATAAAGAGAATCATCCAATATGACTTCTTTCACTTAGCATAATGTTTTCAAGGTTTACTGCTAAAGAATATGCCATTGCTATGGGTATATCACATGTTACTTATTCACTAGTGGCCTGATACATGAAATTCGTGCATGGGGGTCTGGGGGGGGGGGTGAGGGGGGCGGGCAGGGGAAGAGTGTCCCTCAGCCCGGCCTGCACCCTCTCCAATACGGGATCCCTTTCCCAATCCAGGACCGCTGGCTCCTAACTGCTCACCTGCCTGCCTGCTCGTTTCAACTGCCCCTTCCCCCCGCCGGCCTGCTTAGTCCCAACTGCCCCCCACACCAGCCTGCTTGCCCCCAACTGGGAGACCCCCACCCCTCCCACCCCCTACTGGCCTGCTCTCCCCTAACCACCTCTGCCTTAGTCCTGCCACCATGGCTTTGGAAGGAGGCCTGGAAGATCTCCTGGTCTAATTAGCATATTACCCTTTTATTAGTATAGCTTGGTCAACACTGGGGTTGTTTACCATTTTGGGCTATTATGAGTAATACTGTTATGGACATTCATATACAAGTTTTTATGTGGACCTGTGTTTTCCTGACTCTCGGATATAGACGCAGGAATGGAATTGTTGGATTGTGTGCTAACTCTATTTTCTACCTTTTGAGAACTGCCAGACTATTTTATATTCCCATCAGCATTACTACTGTCTTTTTTTAATCACCTTTTTAAAAATATGTTTTTTTGGGGGAATCCAAGATGGCGGCATAGGTAAACACCTATACTGCTGCCTCGCACAACAATTTCAAAACTACAACTAAAAGACAGAACGGACATCATCCAGAACCACAGGGAAGCTGTCTGAGTGGAAGTTCTACAGCTAGAAAGAAAGAGAGGGGCTCACGGAGACCCAGAGGAGCTGCAAAAAGCCGAGGTACGGAGACGCGCGCGAGGAGAGAGCGGGTGCCGGAGTACCTGGCTGGCTTTCTGTGGCGGGAGGGAAACAGAGACTCCCAACGGCATTGAACCCCTTATCTTACGACACTAAACCCCAGATCCAGCCGAAACTCATACTTCGGAGTTTGGACTGTGAAAAGGGAGAGGTGCACGGAAATTTAGGGTAGTCGCAAAAGATCAAGTCTGGTCGCACACGCGCACGGTGCTGCGTGGAGGACAGACTGCTGATTGTGCCGCTGGCTTTCGCAAGTGGGCGGGAGACAGACCCTCCCAACTGTGCCACTTCTGAGTCCACTGGGCCCCTGTTTGGGGCAAAACCCTGGGACCTAGACTCGTGTGGTCCTGGTGCGCAGGGGAGCTGGAAAGGCAGCGGTTAGAGGCACTGCGGGTGCGCTCACAAGGACCGCTCCAGCCATTACCCAGTCACGTGAGACTCAGAGGCCGTGGAGGGCGGGGCCGACTGGAAGGCAAGGCGGTCCCTGAAGCCCTGAGACTCCACCTCTCCCAAGTTCAACAGAGGCTTCTGCGGCTTTGCATCTGGTATCATAAGGCTGAATCCAACACAGAAGTTCTCCCGGCATAGTGAAAATGCCGAGACAAGGGAAGGGATCACAAACAAAATAAATGGAGGAAAAAAAACGACTGGATATAGAGTTCAAAACCACGCTTATAAGGTTTTTCAAGAATATGCTACAAAAGATGGATAAATTTAGCGAGAGCCAAGAGGAGATGAAAAAGGACCAACTAGAGATGCAAAAGAGCCAACTAGAGATGGAAAAGGTCCTACTAAAGATGATAAAGGACCAAATAGAAATTAAACATACACTGACTG
>JAAGEH010000036.1:700238-764042 GCA_011751065.1 Lasiurus cinereus | reverse complement strand
CAGTCAGTGTATGTTTAATTTCTATTTGGTCCTTTATCATCTTTAGTTGGCTCTTTTGCATCTCCAGTTGTTCCTTTTTCATCTCCTCTTGGCTCTCGCTAAATTTATCCATCTTTTCTAGCATATTCTTGAAAAACCTTATAAGTGTGGTTTTGAACTCTATATCCAGTCGTTTTTTTTTCCTCCATTTATTTTGTTTGTGATCCCTTCCCTTGTCTCAGCATTTTCACTATATGCCGGGAAACTTCTGTGTTGGATTCAGCCTTATGAACCAGACGCAAAACCGAAGAAGCCTCTGTTGAACTTGGGAGGGGTGGAGTCTCAGGGCTTCAGGGACCGCCTTGCCTTCCAGTCGGCCCCGCCCTCCACAGCCCCTGAGTCTCACGTGACTGGGTAATGGCTGGAGCGGTCCTTGTGCACGCGCGCACCCGCAGTGCCTCTAACCACTGCCTTTCCAGCTCCCCTGTGCACCAGGACCACACGAGTCTAGGAGCCCAGGGTTTCGCCCGAAACAGGGGACCACTGGACTCAGAAGTGGCACAGTTGGGAGGGTCTGTCTCCCGCCCACTCTCGAAAGCCAGCGGCACAATCAGCAATCTGTCCTCCGTGCAGCACCGTGCGCATGCGCGACCAGACTTGATCTTCTGCGACTTCCCTAAATTTCCGTGCACCTCTCCCTTTTCACAGTCCAAACTCCCAAGTATGAGTTTCAGCTGGATCTGGGGTTTAGTGTCGTAAGATAAGGGGTTCAATGCCTTTGAGAGTCTCCGTTTCCCTCCCCCCAGAGAAAGCCAGCCAGGTTCTCCTGCACCCGCTCTCTCCTCCAGTGCGTCTCCGTACCTCAGCTTTTTGCAGCTCCTCTGGATCTCTGTGAGCCCCTCTCCTTCCCTCTAGCTGTAGAACTTCCACTCAGCCAGCTTTCCTGTGGTTCTGGATGATGTCCGTTCTGTCTTTTAGTTGTAGTTTTGAAATTGTGCGAGGCAGCAGTGTAGGTGTTTACCTATGCTGCCATCTTGGATTCTCCTCGTATTTCAAATCTTTGACTTGATTTTTGCCTTCCTCTAGTCTGCTGTTAGATCTCTGTATATTTTTTATTTCAGCCAGTATAGCTTAATTTCTAGTTGGTCCTTTTTTCATCTCCTCTTAGATTCGCTAAATTTATCAATCCCTAGGAAATTCTTAAAAAACCTTATTGACTGTGGTTTTGAATTCTATATCCAGTCATTTGTTTTCTTCCATTTTCATTTGTGACTTATTTCTTTGTCTTCGCATTTTGATTGCTTCCCTGAGTTAATAGAGTGGCTTTGTGTGCTAAGTGTCCTATAGGGCCCAGGGGCTCAGACTACCTAGTTACATGAGGTGGACATTCTTGGTGCACCCCTTTGTGGGCTGTGTACACAGTCTTGTAGTTAAGCCTTGATTGTTGTTGGTATCACTGGGAGGAATTGGCCTCTAAGCCAATTGTCTGTGAAGATCAGCTGTGTTTACAATGGGAGAACTTCTGTGCTGGAAGAACTCTTATGAGATAAGACTTGCAAAAGCCTCTTTGTTCAGCTTGGATGGGGCAAAGTCTCAGGGTGGAGCAGACAGCATTGGTTTCTTGCAAGTCCTGCCCTAATAGGCCCCTCTGTCTCAGTGTCCTGTGGTAATCGCTGCAAGCACTTCTGAGAGAAAGCTGCCTTTGAGTTCCGCCCACTGCCACACAGTCCAATATCTCCCTGAATGAGCCCAAGCCCCCAGAGTCTTGCCTGGAACTGGAGTTCAGTGCAGTCTGGAGCCTCTGTCTCCCTCCTGCTTGATAAAGCCAGCTGTGCACCCAGCTGCCCGCCCTCTCTGCACGCATGCCTTGGTACCTCTGCCTTCTGGAATTCCTCTGAGTTTCAGTACTTTTCTCTTTTCTTGCAGTCCGGTTTCACCCCATATGAGTCTGGGTCCCCAGAACTGTAGTCTAGCGCAGCTGGGAGCTTTTGCCTCCCTTCCACTTGAGAAAGTCAGCTGCACACCAGTTTCCAGTCCTCTCGGCACGCACCTCAATACCTCTGCCTTCTGCAGCTCCTCTGAGTCTCGGTGTGCTTTTCTCTTTCCGTCTAGTTGTAGAATTTCTACTCAGCCAGCCTTCCTGTGGTTCTGGATAATGTCTGTTTTGTCTTTTAGTTGTAGTTTTGAAATTGTTGTGCAAGGCAGCAGTTTAGGTGTTCACCTATGCCGCCATCTTGGATTCTCTGGCTGATTTTCTTAATTTTTTAAATAATGTTTTAGTCCTCTTTGCTCTTAGTCATCTTCACTGTGGAGACTGGGCTCTCGACTCACCTGCATGTGTTCTCTTCTACAGTCCTTCTAACACCTTGTCATCTAGTCTCATAGACATTCCTTCCTTGTCATCATTCTTTTTTTTATATATATATATTTTATTGATTTTTTCACAGAGAGGAAAGGAGAGGGATAGAAAGTTAGAAACATCGATGAGAGAGAGACATCGATCAGCCGTCTCCTGCATGCCCCCCTACTGGGGATGTGCCCGCCACCAATGTACGTGCCCTTGACTAGAATCAAACCCGGGACCCCTCAGTCCGCAGGCTGACGCTCCATCCACTGAGCCAAACCGGTTTCGGCATCATCATTCATTTTGTTAACCCTTTAACTCACTTCCATTTCTCTGTTCTATGATGTAAGCTGCTAGTGGCAATATTCAATTTAACACAACTCAATTAGGTTTGCTTTGTGGAAAATCAGCATTCAATTTTTGAAGGTGGCTAAAACTATATTTTCTCATAGTAACAAAATTTTATGTTTGGGACTTCTTTTAGGTTTACCATGAGCTTTAACAGACATAATCTGAAATACTATGTGCTCCCAAAAAAGCCTAAAAAGGTAGCACTTGATTGCTTAGAATGGATCAGGAAGCATCACCCACGTGAGTACAGCCATGTGATGAATTATGTCTAGAAGTAATCAATACATGTCTTTTTAGTACCACAATAGAATATATAAAATTGCCTATTAAACATTTTTCATGATAGTGCTGATTTGCTGTTTATAGAGCACAATATCTCAACTCCCTCAGTTCTGCATATTGTGAAATCTCATTCTGTTTGAGAACAATAAACCCTAACAATAAAAAACATGTTTTTAAAAAAACCCTAACAAAAAGTATTAAATATTTCCTTCTACATCTCTGTTTTATAGTTTATGGTTTCAGTGTCTTAACTCTGGCTTCTTATCTGTGTATGAATTGTAGAGTTCTTTGTTTCATTGTGTTCTTCCAAGCATGTCTCCCTTTAAACTCTAATAATTAAAATGAGATTCTGAGATTCATGGTCATTTCCCATGTAACCCACTTTCCATAGAGAAGTTTTTTGTTAAGCATCTTTATTTCATTTTTTAAAACTTAATATACATATTGGTTTGAAGAAATCAAACAGTGCAGGGATGGACCATGAAAAAAGTCAGTAATTTCTCTCTCCAAGCCCGTCTCTCCCTGGCAGCTAATATAAATAGCATAATACATAGTGTGTAAATCTTTACCTTTGGCTCTGACACAGAGAAATGATTTTTTCTTAATACCTTTATTTTCTGATTTTAAAAATAAATACATAAAAAGAAAATAAATATAATATATGCTCAAAAGCAACAAAAACAAGAAGGAAGCAAAAGACAAACGTTACTTCAAGATAAGTCACCGTTATTGTTTTGGTTTGTTTCCTTCCATTAATTTTTTAGTGCATTTTTCTGTCCATTAGCATACTATATACTAGTATATATATAACTGTATATATACTAGTGTTTCTACCTTTCACCTGTTTTATATTTTGAGCATTTTCTCATGTCTTTTTAAAAACATAGAAAGTACTTGATAATTATACCGTATCTACCTAATAAAAGAGCAACATGCTAATTGACCGTACCTTCATGATGCCCACCAGCCAATCAGGAGTGTGTATGCAAATTAACCCAACAAAGTTGGTGGGGTGATTTACATATGCAGGTGCCGAGTGGCCAGGGACAGCAGGACACTTGCGTCATTGCCATGGCAATGACACAGGTGTTCTGCACCACCCCAGCTGCTCCGGGCCTCTGGGCATGTGGGAAGGCAGAAAGGTGGCTCCAGGCGGGAGCGGAAAGGCTGCTCTGGCCAGAGCGAAGGTGATGCCAGCAGCCAGGGGAACGAAGGCCCATTCTTGCATGAATCTTTCATTCGTGCATCAGGCCACTAGTATTATTTTATAATTACCTGTCTTAATAGGCCTCCTAATTTTGGCCATTAAAATTTTTCTAATTTTTCTAATTTAAATAAAACTTTTTGCATAAGTCATTGTACCACTTTATTTTCCAGATTCATTTTCTAAAAGGAAACTGAGTCAAAAGATAGAAGCATTTCTGGGGCTCTTTGATACATATTGCCATATGTTTTCTACAAAGTTTGTATAAGGGTATCTTCCCATTTTCTAGCCAGTGTGAAATAGTGTCCGGGGTTTGTCCAGGTCCACCTCAGGATCATTTACAGGCACAGGATTAAAGATCAAATCCTGACACTTTCAGTGCACGTGAGTTCTCCTTGCTTGAATTCTTCTACCTACTATAAGAAAATTATGGAGGTCTATTTATGTTTCTTATGTTTCAAGGAACATGATACAGATTGTGCTGTTATTTATGTTACAAATCTTCATTTCTTGGCAGATGATTCAGGGATAATTTACTGCCTCTCCAGGCGAGAATGTGACACGATGGCTGACACCTTACAGAAGAATGGTCTCCCCGCTCTTGCTTATCATGCTGGCCTCAGTGATTCTGCCAGAGACGAAGTACAGCACAAGTGGATCAACCAGGATGGCTGTCAGGTACATTTTTTAAGATAAATAAGTAATTTTTTAATATTATATAAGCAAACTTGCTTACATAAATGAAAATTGTTTTTATCATAAATAGTAGACATCAAAATAAGACTGAAATAGAAAAAAAATGTTTTTAAAGACTTCTAAAGTTGCTTCCTTTCTTAAATAAAAAAACAATTTTTATTGAGATTAACTCAAAACCATAAAATTTACCCTTTCAAAAAAGTTTACAAGTCATTGGTTTTAGTATAGTCACAAGGTTATACAGCCATCACCACTAATTCTAGAACACTTCATCATAATAAAAAGAAGCCCCATACCCATTTAGCAGCACCCCTTACTCCCCCAACCCTCCATTCCCTGGTAACCATCTACCAGCGACTACTAACCTGTCTCTATAGATTTTTCTGTTCTGGACATTTCATATAAATGGAATTATACAGAATGTGTTCTTTTTTTTTTAATTTTTATTGATTTCAGAGAGGAAGGGAGAGGGAGAGAGATAGAAGCATCAATGATGAGAGTGAATCATTGATCGGCTGCCTCCCGCATGCTCCCTACTGGGGTTCAAGCCCGCAACCCAGGCATGTGCCTTTGACCAAAATCGAACCCAGGACCCATTAGTTCCAGGCTGACACTCCATCCACTGAGCCAAACCGGCCAGGGCCAGAATGTGTTCTTTTGTGACTCATTTATTTTACTTATCATAATGGGTTTTTTAATTGTTGACACTATTACAGATGTCCCTCATTGTCTTCTTTCCCTGCTCCACCCACTTATATGTTCTTAAGGTTTATTGACATTGTAGCATGTATCAGTGCTTCATTCATGTTTGTGGCCAGATAATATTCCATTGTATGAATTTACCAGTTTGCTAGGCATTCATCAGTTGGTAGACTATTGTGAATAAATTAGTGTATAAGATTTTGTTTGAATAGATGGGAATGTAAACTATAGAATTTTATATTCCCATCAGAAACCCATGAGATTTCAATTTCTCTGCTTCCTCATCAACACTTAGTATTATCTGTTTTTTACGGTATCCATGCAAGAGTGAATCTCAGGAAAATGACTGATGCTTTTTTTGTAGCCTATGAATTTTTTAGCTCTCAGAAAAAGAAAACATTACCCTCAAGATATAGAGGAAAAATATCTCTCAATTTATTTTCTAAGGAGAACAGAAAAATATCTTAGAGGATATCAGCCTAGTATCCTCAGAAAGAAGTGGTCTAAGATGCAAATGATCTGACTCAGTGCAACATTTGAATCAACTATGTTGTAAATAACTTGAAAATGTGAAAGAAAGAAAACAGGTGGAAATTGAAAAGAAAAAAATTTATTTGTTGATGACAGGGAATAGAGATTTAACTTACAAATAATAAGTGTACCCAAGGAAGAAATCAGGATAGTTAAAATGTACTATAAGTATATGTAAAACAAATTTAAAAGACAAAAATCATTGGGAGAAAACTTACATGTCGATATAGTTCACCACTTTGATTTACAAACCTAAAAAATTATATTCATCAAGATTTACTCTACAAAGAACAAAAAACAGATATGCCTGAGGATGTCTCACTAAATACATTTAAAATGTATCTAACTCTTTATCCCTCTCCCTTCCTCTCTGTAAAAAATCAATAAAATACATATTTTAAAAAATTAATGAGGAAGGGAAGATGATTCTATTGATATTATTTTGCATCCTTGTATCAAAATTAATTACAGATAAATAAAGATGTGAGTATTTTTAAATGAATTCTGAGTAGAAGAGAACCTATGCTTAAAAATAGCCCAAAACTAAGTAATCACAGAAATGATACCTAAAGAGCTCAGTGCTTCTATATCAATAAAATTATAAGCAACAACAGACTAGGAATTATATTTTCAGCAAATAAAACATAATGAAGAGCTTGTAAAATTTTGATAAGAAAAACATGAGTCTTAATCAATTACCCTAAAGGCCATCAAGAGACTATTAGAGCCCTCACTGGTTTGGCTCACCTGGATAGAGCATTGGCCTGCGTACTGAAAGGTCCTGGGTTCGATTCTGTTCAAGGGCACATGCCCAAGTTGTAAGCTCCATCCCTAGTAGAGGGCGTGCAGCAGGCAACTGATCAATGATTTTTCTATCTCTCCTCTTTTCTTCTCTGAAATCAATTAAAAATATATATATATATTTTTTTAAGAGACTATTGGATAGGAAAAACTAAAAAACTAAATTCAAATGCTTCTTTAAAGTGCAACTTTGTTAATATTCTAAGGAATTCAAATTTAAAATAGTGAGAGATCATTTTCACCTCTTGCGCAAACTTTTACTAACTGTTGGGGACAGTGCTGGTAGAGGCAGGTCCCTACAGTGTTCATGACAACCTTTCTGGAAAACAATATGGTGGACTCTCATGAAGAGCTTCAAATCTGAATTTTGAGAATGGAATTGACATCAGTGTGATCTTTAATGGTAAATACCCTAATAACTTTTTACTACTAAAGAGTCTAAATGTCCTGAGAGAATGATTGGGAACCTTATGGCACTACATTCATGCCATTAAAAATGGTTTATGAAGAATCTACACTAATAAAAAAGAAACATATAAATTTGACCATCCCTCCACTACACCCACCAGCCAATCAGGAGTGAGTATGCAAGTTAACCCAACAGTTTTGTGGTTAATTTGCATACACAGGCATGGAGCTTAGACTAAAGGGATCGAAGACTGAATGAAGACAGTGTAGAAGGAAGCCAAAGCGGTAGAGAAGGGAGGGAGTAAGGCAACAGAGACGGGAGCAAAGCCTGTGCTCCCTTCTCTGCTTTGCTCCTGTGACCCCAGGAAGGCCTATTTTTGCAGGAATCTTCCTGCAACAGTTCCTCTAGTTTTTTTAATATAATGAAAACGTTCATGATGGAGCAAGATAGTGAAAAATAGAATTCAACAGTGTGTAATCTCAACCACAACAAAGATTGAATAAAAAAAATAGACGAGCTGAGACCAGTTTGGCTCAGTGGATAGAGCGTCGGCCTGCGGACGGAAAGGTCCCAGGTTCGATTCCGGTCGGGGGCATGTACCTTGCTTGCAGGCACATCTCCAGTGTGGGGCATGCAGGAGGCAGCTGATCGATGTCTCTCTCTCATCCATGTCTCTCTCTCTCATCGATGTTTCTGACTTTCTATCCCTCTCTGTAAAAAATCAATAAAATATATTTTTTTTAAAAATAGACGAGAAAAAAAAGAAACCGATTTTTTTAAACTTATTTAAATCTTTATATATAGCCCTGGCCAGTTTGGTTCAGTATTTAGAGCGTCGGTCCTCAGACCAAAGGGTCTAGGTTTGATTCCTAATCAAGGTTAATTACTTGCCGTGGTTTCAGATTTTCCAACCCCGGTAGGGGGGGGGGTACACTCTCTCACATGGATGTTTTTTGTTCTCTCTTTCTTCCCCCATCCGCTTCCCACTCCCTTTTACTCTCTAGAAATCAATGGAAAAAATGTCCTCAGGTGAGGATTTAAAAATATATACATAGGCCCTAATCAGTTTGGCTCAGTGGATAGAGTGTCAGGCTGTGGACTGAAGGGACCCAGGTTTGATTCCAGTCAAAGGCATGTATCTTGGTTGCAGGCACATCCCCAGTAGGGGTGTGCAGGAGGCAGCTGATCGATGTTTCTAACTATCCCTCTCCCTTCCTCTCTGTAAAAAATCAATAAAATATATTTTTAAAAAATACTTTCAAAGAATATAAATAAAAATATATACATAGTATAAATATTCTATAATATACATGCATATATATAATAAATATAAAATACTTTGATAAAAATATGGTTTTTAAATATTGGTTAAAATTTTTTTTTAATCTAATTGTTTTCTACTCTCAGAGGAGCTAATCCTTACAGTCAGGGTACAACCAACTGGACAGCCTTTGTCTTGTTGGATTTGTGAATTAGAATAAAACCTGGTTGTTTTTCTTCACAAAGAAATGATTTAGCCTGAAGTTTTAAAAGCAATACAGAAATAAGAAGGAAGTAACAACTAAACAAAGCCAATTTCCCAGGTAAAGCCTTTCGGAAAGAGTTGGCTGTCATCTGTGGCCTTGAGTCATGTATCTGCCAACCAGGGTTCTTGGGACCTTATGGGCCACATCCTGTGGACTTGTGGGCTGGGACATCTTGCTCCATAGTCTCTCTACCTGCTCTCCACCACTAGAGGCTACAGTAGACTTCCTCTTTCCAAGGATATTTGCTTTTGATCTAAGTGTCATAAATTTAGATCAGTGATTCTCAACCTTCCTAATGCCGCGACCCTTTAATACAGTTGTGGTGACCCCCAACCATAAAATTATTTTCGTTGCTACTTCCTAACAACAATTTTGCTACTGTTGTGAATCGTAATGTAAATATCTGTGTTTTCTAATGGTCTTAGGCAACCCCTGTGATGGGGTTGATGGACCCCCAAAGGGGTCACGACCCACAGGTTGAGAACCGCTGATTTAGATGGACCACGAACCTAGACTGCAGGCTGCTGCTGATTCCAGCACTGATGGATGTACTTGTCCCCATTTGCCATCCGCATGCTCCATAGATTACAGTTCCCTTCTCTGGTTACTAAGATCGTGTCATTAGCCTCAGTCTGGCTGCCAGATCATTTGCTTTTGAAATACTGTTTTTGAAGTAGCAGTTAATTTTTAAAAATAGCTTTATTTATATACTGTAATTTTGCCTGGAGATACAGTGTTTTTGTCTGGGTTAAATAGGTTTAAATTTGCAAAGGAAATGGATATTCTTTTTTTTTTTAATATATTTTATTGATTTTTCACAGAGAAGAAGGGAGAGGGATAGAAAGTCAGAAATGTCGATGAGAGAGACATCAATCAGCTGCCTCCTGCACGCCCCCTACTGGAGTTGTGCCTGCAAGCAAGGTACATGCCCCCGACCGGAATCGAACCTGGGACCTTTCAGTCCACAGGCCGACGCTCTAGCCACTGAGCCAAACCGGTTTCGGCAGAAATGGATATTCTTGAAGGTGATTTTTTTTTTTTTACTGATTTATTAAGCTCCTGAAATTTAACTATCATCTTGCTTCCACTAAGTAATTTGCATAGGCCCAGATCGAGGGTCTCCAGTCTTTTTTTCCTGGTATAAACAACTCAGACTTTTACTCACGTGAGTTTCGATAAAAACTACATTTTGACTGAAATTCACTGAAAAATAAAAGAAGCTGCTGTCACTGGGAGAATGGATGGAATACACTGAACAGGTGAATCATCAGAGAAGCTGGCAGCAGTGACCTCTGGAGGCTCAAGCCCTGGGAACACCTGAGCTGCTGAGCAGCACATTTCTGATCACTGGCCTGGACTCCCTGGCAGTGTGCGTGGCACTCACACCACCTTATCAAAAACGTAAGAGAACAACCAGTGACGGCACATTGAGAGTGGCTGCTGCTGATTCTGGCTCCCTCAGGTGACAACACCAAGCCACACAAGAAAATGCCTGCACTCCCCTTCCCCCCCCCCCCCCCCCCCCTGAGCATCTCTACCTTCTTGGTTCTTAATAAAACTGCAGATTGCCAATATGGAAATCTCTTATTAGTTGTGCTAAATAATGGGACCAAGTTAAGATACTAGATTGTTGTATAGAGTACATTTTAAAACAAAATAGAAGAGAAAGCTTTTAGGAGCATCTGTTATTAAAATGATGGTTTTAATGCATTATGAGGCTAATAGGCTTTTCCTCTGACATCAGGTTATCTGTGCGACAATTGCATTTGGAATGGGGATTGACAAACCCGACGTGCGATTTGTGATCCACGCGTCACTCCCTAAATCCGTGGAGGGTTACTATCAAGAATCTGGCCGAGCTGGAAGAGACGGGGAAATATCTCACTGCCTGCTTTTCTATACCTATTATGACGTGACCAGACTGAAGAGACTTATACTGAGTAAGTCCCCCATCAGTCTCCTGATAGTGGTATCCTCCTTCTGGCATTGTGGAACTTTTGATCTAGTTACAGAAAACTAGAAGTGCTTATATAAATATGAGAGGTTTTTTTGTTTGTTTCTTTTTAATATATTTTATCGATTTTTTACAGAGAGGAAGGGAGAGATAGAAAGTCAGAAACATTGATGAGAGAGAGACATCAATCAGCCGCCTCCTGCACACCCCACTGTGGAGATGTGCCCGCAAGCAAGGTACATGTCCCCAGCTGGAATCGAACCTGGGATCCTTCAGTCCGCAAGCTGACGCTCTATCCACTGAGCCAAACAGGTCTCGGCAATATGAGAGTTTTTAATATCGTGCATATCATGCAAATCATCGAGAATAATGAAGATTTGCAAAATATTTTCAGCTACTCCTGACCATCTATATTTATACCTATAAAATTAATATCTTAAGAGATGCCTAAAATATTCCATTAATTATAATATAGAATGTCCCCATGTTGATATATAATGCTATTAATAATTATTTCACTTAATATTTAAAGTAACATGAATGTATTATAAATATTTCTGTGATATTCTCTTGATTTTCTACTCTAATAGGTCTCTTGCTATGTTCTTAATTTCTTTTAGTGGAAAAAGATGGAAACCATCATACAAGAGAGACTCACTTTAATAATTTGTATAGTATGGTACATTACTGTGAAAATATAACAGAATGCAGGCGAATACAGCTTTTGGCTTACTTTGGTGAAATTGGATTTAATCCTGATTTTTGTAAGAAACACCCAGAAGTTTCTTGTGATAACTGCTGTCAAACAAAGGTAAAATAGAAAAAAAATTTTCTCCTCTTGATATAGAAAAGTTAGATGAAAGATGGATTTAAGAATTACTTTTCCCATTTTCTGAGATAAGCCTTCTCAATCAATAAAACTGTCTTTGCTACTAAAAAAAGTTAGAAGAAAATAGTGGCCCCTAAGGAGTTAAACAAGAGAAAGATTGTTTTCTTCCCATAGTAATTTGGAATGAAAACATTTTAATATTCTATGGAATATCTTTAGAATTAGAACCCCTTAAAAATATAGTGGGCCTATCCAAAATACTGAGGTTATTATATACGTGCACTAGTAATTATAGGATATTTTAAAAACATCATTATACAAAAAATCCAAAATGAACAGATAGAGTATTTTCAATTCAACTCTAATCTATATTTAAAGATCTCATTCTCAAAAGAGTTTTGATAACTAGAGTCCTGTGTGTGTGAATTCAAATCACTTAGTTGACTTTTCAAAAAACTATGAAGAATAGTGGCAATAACTTCTAGTTGAGTTTCCTATCATTTGTCCTAAAAATAACCTTGAGAGATTGTCAAATTCAAGCACTTGATTGTTTCTATTATGGTAATGCTATGTTTTAATGCCTACAGTTTACAGAGCATTTTCTCATTTGATATGTTACTTTCAATGTCTGGGTAATTTACTGGGGATTCACAAAAGAGCGTGGTGGGGCCCATTCATAGACTGGAGGGGAGATAGACCTATATGTGATCAGTGCAGTTACAACTAGACATGCAGCACTAGCCACAGCAGAGGTGACTGAGTCTCTCTTGGGGTGCAATCTGGATTCGTGGCCATCTCCACCCACCGCACCCAACTCTGTAGACATTGCTAATCAGGGCACTCATTCAACAAATATTTGTTGAGTGCCTACTCTGTGACAGGCACTGTTGTAGGAGTTTGGGATACATCATAGAACAAAATATAAAGGTCCCTGCCCTTGAGGATCTTACATTCTAGCAGAAGGAGGTTGAATACAAACCATACACATAACAAGCACATGTTGAGGGGTAAGGGCTGTGGTGAAAAGCACAGCATTATAAGGAGTCAGGACTAATGGATGAGATGCAGGATGCAGTATTAGATAAGGTGACCCAGAGAAGTCTTATCGTAAAGATGACGTCTGAGCAAATCCTTAAAGAAGAGAGTTGGCTGAGCAGCTCTCTGGATGTGGGCATTCCTGGCTGAAGCCAAGAACAATAGCCCTCAGGCTTGTGCATTTGAAGGATAAAAAGAGCTCATGTGGTGAGCCGGACCATTAGTTAGGAAAGAGGTCATGGCAGGCCAGAGCAGCAGCTGGAGGGGTGCATAACTCAAGTATGGAGTGATCTTCAGTAAAGATGTTTGGGTAAGGCAGTCTGGCAGGAAGGATCAGGAATTCGGTTTGGGGCATATTGGGTTAGATATGTCCATTAGATCCAGAAATTCTGAGAAGAGGCTGTGATGTATATAAATTTGGGGGTGTTTCACTTATAAATGTTATTTAAAGACATAAGAGCAGATGAAATCTTCAGGGGTATAAGTTTATAGACAGAAAAGAAGAAAACGAAAGATTGAGTCCCGGGACATTAAGAGATTGAGAAACAGAACTAGGAAAGAAGACCAAGAAAGAACAAGTGAGATAAGAGGGAAACCAAAGAAATTAAGTAATTCAGGGAGGAGGGAGTGATTAAGTAGTGATCAGTGCTGCTGCTAAGCCAGGACTGAGAATTCACCTTTGGATTAGGACTTTAGAATTCACCATTGGCCCTGCAGAAACCATGGTGACTATGACTTGACTGGTTTTGGTAGGGTAGCACAAAATTGGAGACAGTGAATACATAGGACTCTTTTCAGTTTTGTTTGAAAGATGACCAGAGAAATAGTAGCTGGCAGGGGAAGTGGAGTCAAAAAAAGACAGGAGAAATAAACATTTGTGTGTGGATAGAAATTTGCTTCCAGAGGATGACAATTTGGTATATAAGGATGGGGGAGAATTGAGTAGGCAGAGGAGATGGGGTCTAGAGTGTAAGTAGAGAGATTGGCTTTAGACAGGAGCTTGAGTAGTTCACCTATAATAACGGGCAGGATGAGAAAATGTGCGGCAGGTGCTGACAGTAGCTGTAATGGAGGAAGTTTGTGAAATTTTTCCTGGTTGCTTCAGTTTTCTCAAGTAGGAAGCAAGGTTGTTAGCTGATAGGATAAGAGAAGGAATTGAACAGAAAGGGGAAAGTAAAATAGTCATTTAAGACAGAGGTCAATAAAGGCCAGAGAGTAAATACTTTAAGCTTTTGGGCCTTAGAATCATGGCCTCTGTCACAACTACTACTCAACTCTGCTATTTTTAGCCCAAAGCAGACATAAACAATAAATGCATTGGTTTTCCATGGCTGTGTTCCAGTAAAATTTGATTTACAAAAGCAGGCATATAGCTCATGGACTGTAGTTTGCTGACTACTGTTCTAAGAGAATGAAGGAGTAATGGACTAAGGATGTATGGAGCGTAAAAGTCCACTTGAGGTTTGTGGCCATGTATTAAAAGTGCAAACAGTCAACATGGTTATCAGTGTAAGTATTTTTCCAGCCAAGTTTAGCTACAGAAGTGCAGACATATATGGTGGAGCACTGCATCTAATGTGTCCTGTCAGGCAATGTGATGACATGGCCTAAGGGCAAAGGAGAGTGTATGAAAGGTAGTTTGATAGTGATGGTATATGGAATTCAAGCTGAGTTAGGCAAACATCTGAGGAGGAGGATTGTTGGATGCCAGATGATGTGAGCTGGAAAAGTAGGAGGTGTGACCACGGGAGTGAGTTGCTGACGGATGTGGAGGACAGGATCACTGGAGCAGAGGAGATCAAGAGGCTGAAGGCCAAGATGCGGGAAGGATCACCTCTGTCCTAGTCACCAAGCACAAGACAGGGATGATGTTGGAGAGAGTGACAGGGCACTCTTTCCCAATTATTCTAGATAGAGCCTCAAAATCACTACCAAGTGCTCGTGTAAGATGAGAAACCTGTTCATCTTCAGGTTGTTGAAATGTGGCAGATAGCCCTAACCGATTTGGCTTGATGGGTAGAGCGTCAGCCTGCGGACTAAAAGGTCCCAGGTTCAATTCTGGTCAAGGGCACATGCCTGGGTTGCTGGCTCAATCCCCAATGAGAGGCGTACAAATGGCAACCAATCAATCATTTCTCTCATCATTGATGTTTCCATCTCTCTCTTCCTCTTCCTTCCTCTCTTTATGACTATCTTTAATTTAAAAAAAAAGAAGAAGAAATATGGTAGGTGAACAAGAATTAGAAGAGGGGGCGCAGCACAGAAGCAGGACACAGCTTTGGGGATGCACAGGTGGTTAGATTGCTAGTTTGGAGAACTAGCGGAGAGAGCATATAGTAATGGGGGTTTTAGAAAATAGGCAGCGTTTGGAGTCAGCCAAGGGGAATATGAGAAAGGGAACTGACAGGAGATAATAAAAAAGATAGACTGTGGCACCAAAGACCCAAAAGAGATTGGAAACTCATAAATATGCATGATTTTCATCTCAGAAGTCACCAGCCAGTACATAACAGACCACTGTTCTAGGGGTTCTGAAGGGTATTTTGTTTTCTAAGAATATTCTTACCTGTAGAGTATCGTCAGGTCATTGAAAGACAAGATGTATGTCTGGGAAGCAATAATAAAATAGATACAGTAAAGTGCTAATAGTTCTAGATGCAAAGTTAATATAAGAACTTAGGAAAGAATGAACATGTGAAACATTTAGATTTTGGTGTGGAAATGGTTGATTTGACACTACTAGTTAGTAAACCTTAGCAATCTAGGTCTCATTTAATTATCATAGAAGGTAATCTCTTTTTACTCATAGGATTATAAGACACGAGATGTGACTGACGATGTGAAAAATATTGTAAGATTTGTCCAAGAACATTGTTCATCTCAAGGAATGGGGAATAGAAATCATGTAGGTCCTTGTGGAAGATTTACCATGAATATGCTGGTTGACATTTTCTTGGGTAAGTGACTTGTTTTCTTAGTTTGCATTATATTAGTTGAAGTTGAACATCTGAAGAATTCTCTTATCTATTTTGTTATAGAAGTGAAGGGTTTCAGGATAAAACCTTTTTTGACTAACAAAAGAAAATTGGTTTTTATGAATTATGCCGATTTTTTTTTCCAGAAAGAAACACTTTATGGTGTATGTTTTTAAACTTGAGTTTTAGAGAGGAAAGGAGAAAGAGAGAACATTGATGTGAGAGAGAAACATAGATCACTGCCTCCTGCATGCAACCCCGACTGGTGATCGAACCCCCAACCTGGAATGAAGCCAGCTTTTCAGTGCATGGGACAGTGCTCAGCCAACTGAGCCACACCAGCCAGGGCTACGCTGATTATTATTTTTTTTTAATATATTTTTATTGATTTTTTACAGAGAGGAAGGGAGAGGGATAGAAAGTCAGAAACATCGATGAGAGAGAGACATCGATCAGCCGCCTCCTGCACACCCTCTACTGGAGTTGTGCCCGCAAGCAAGGTACATGCCCCCAACCGGAATCGAACCTGGGACCCTTCAGTCCGCAGGCCGACGCTCTATCCACTGAGCCAAACCGGTCTCGGCTATTTTTATAGAATTTATAAGTCACTAAGATGAGGAGTTCTCATATTCAAAAAAATAAAATAAAATTTATATAGTTTAGTCTGAGTAGAATATAACTTGCTTAGAGAATTACCCGTTGACTGACTTTCAGTTCAAGATGGCAGCCTGAGGATAAGTATCTTCTTTTTTTTGCTTGATGCTCTATTAAAATAATAGTAAGGAAATAAAATGAGGAATTAAATCTGCAATGGCATAGAGAACCAGAGAGAGACTATCATTAAATTGAGGAAATGGATGGAAGCATGTTGACAAATGGAATGAAGTGCAGTAAACCACGATGATAAATTAATTGTATGAGTTAAAGCAAGGGAGGGACTATCAACCAGTCAAAACCTCTTATTTAAAGGCCTCAGGCTTGAAATCTGGACCCAGGGACTGGGAGTAAAATCAGGGGAGCCCAAACTAGAAAAAATAGGAGGGTTTTTTCCTAATCAGTTAAAAAGAGTCTGTCCACCAAAGAACTGCATCAAATACTAGCCTGATTCTAAAACAAAAATAAATGAACTGCCTAATGACTAGAAAGGCAGCGCCCTAGTCGGTTTGGTTGCTGAATGGAGCCTGGGCCTGTGGACTGAGAGGTCCCAGGTTCGATTCTGGTCAAGGGCACATGACTGGGTTGCGAGCTCTATCCCCAAGTGGGAGCATGCAGGAGGCAGCCGATCAATGATTTTCATCATTGATGTTTCTCTCTTTCTTCCTTCCTCTCTGAAATCAGTAAAAATATATTTTTTAAAAATAATTTAAGGAAAAAGAAAGAGAGGAACGGGAAGAGAACGGAAGGAAGGAAGAAGGAAAGAAGGAAGGAAGGGGCCGAAAGCAGTTTGGCTCAGTAGATAGAGCGTTGGCCTGCGGAGTGAAAGGTCCCAGGTTCGATTCCGGTCAAGGGCATGTACCTTGGTTGCGGGCACATCTCCAGTAGGGGGTGTGCAGGAGGCAGCTGATCGATATCTCTCTCTCAGATGTTTCTAATTCTCTATCCCTCTCCCTACCTCTCTGTAAAAAATCAATAAAATATATTTTTTAAAAAAAATTAAAAAAAGGAGGGAAGGGAAGAGGGAGAGGGAGGAGAGGAGAGGAGAGGAGAGGAGAGGAGAGGAGAGGAGAGGAGAGGAGCAGCTGAGTTAGCATGATGGGTGGGGGCACCCAACCCACCTAAAGTCTGGTTCTACCTACTTATTCTAAAGCAAACCTAATGACTGAATATCCCCATTCAGGGAAGGAATTTGGGGGAACATAGACCTACATATAAAATAACATAGGAAGTTCATTAAATAGTTTAACCTGGTCCCTGAAGATTAAGTATAAATGGACAATCAAGAGAAAGACCAAATAGAGTATTTGACCCTGGGGATAGAGATAGCTAAGTAAGCAATAGCTTTGGGGAGAAAGGAGACGATACTCTTAATTACTATCTTCACAAAGACTTTAATAATAATAGAATGTTTTGGAAAAGAAAAACAACCACTGAGAAAGTACTATAAAATTTTTTAAATGGTTGACAGAGTAAATTTAGTGGAAAGGTTGGAAGACAAAGTCTAGAAAATCTTCTAAGACCTGAGCAAAAAATATATGGGAAAAAATATAGATCTATTCTTAGGAGATATGATATCTGACAAAATTTTTGAAATAGGAAATAGAGGGAATTATTAAACCAATGATAAAGGAAATTTCCAAGAACTGAAAAGGAAAAGGCCTTTAGATTAAAATGCCCACGGAATTCCAAATCAAATGCTTTATGAGATGTAAGAATACCAAGAATAAGAAAGAAAAAAAGAAAAGAAATTTTAAAAAAGTAAAAAGAGTGAAAAAAGAATACCAAGAGTAAGAAAAATAAAAAAGAATACCAAGAGTAAAGAAATATTAGAGAGGAAAAATGTTATTTACCCTGTTAGGTTTAGTAGTGGAGTGGGCCTGCAAATTATATTCTCAAAAGACAGATTCAGCCGAAACTGGTTTGGCTTAGTGGATAGAGCGTCGGCCTGCGGATTGAAAGGTCCCAGCTTCGGATTGAAAGGTCCCAGCTTCGATTCCGGTCAAGGGCATGTATCCTGGTTGCAGGCACATCCCCAGTAGGGGGCGTGCAGGAGGCAGCTGATCAATGTCTCTCTCTCATCAATGTTTCTAACTATCTCTCTCCCTTCCTCTCTGTAAAAAATCAATAAAATATATATTTAATAATAAAAAAAAAGACCGATTCAATCATGTAAGTAAGGGAGTTCACAGAAAAATACAACTCTTAAGGGTTGGTTAGGCTTTGAGGCTCTAATACCACCGAAAGGGAAGATGGAGGAGAAAGGCCACTTAAGGAAAACAGATGATTTTTTTGGAAAGATAAATAGGCTCTTAGGAGAATAGATGGAAGGAAGATATCGGTTTTTTTTTTTGTGACAGTGTCTGTTTAGATGTGGATCTTTGATGATAAGGATCAGTCATCCCTGGTTGCTCCCAGGGAGGGGATTTGTGACGGTTGATTGAATTCCTTGGGTGGGAGGGGGGGTCTGTGCTTCAGATTTCTTCCACTCAATAAATTTTATGTCACAGTGGCTTATTTTGGACCTCTTTATTGATGATCCTGAAAGTTTTTGAAAGTAAAATCAGAAACCAAAAACAAACTGGCATCAGATTAATATCAGCAGCTCTGGAGACTAGAAGGCAAAGAAAGTGAGTGCACATCATATGATACCATAAACAAAGGAACTGATTGAGGGTTCGGTGAGAAGAAATCCCAAAAACACAGCTATGCAGCACATCCAGTAAGCATTTGTGCCCATTGTAACAAGGTCAAGAAAAATTGGTCCCAAAGAATCCTGTCTAATAAAGGGGTAATATGCAAATTGACACTCACTCCAACACATAAGAGGGCCTCCTCCGTGTGGACACAAGATGGCCAGCAGAGGAGGACAGTTAGGGGTACCAGGCCTCCAGAGAAGAGCAGTTAGGGGTGACTAGGTCAGCAGGGAAGGGCAGTCAGGTGCAACCAGGCCTGCAGGGAAAGCAGTTGGGAGCAATCAGGCCTCCAGGGATGGGCGGTTGGGGGCAACCATGCTTGTAGGGGAGGACAGTTAGGGAAAACCAGGCCTGCAGGGAAGAGAAGTTGGGAGTGACCAGGCCTGCAGGGGAGGATAGTTGGGGGGGGATCAGGCCAGCAGGGGAGGGCAGTTGGGACGACCAGGCCTGCAGGGGAGGACAGTTAAGGGCAACCAGGCTGGCAGGGAAGGGTAGTTAGGGGCGATCGGGCTGGCAGGGGAGCAGTTAGGCGTCAATCAGGCTGGCAAGGGAGTGGTTAGGGGGTGATCATGCTGACAGGCAGAAGCAGTTAGGGGCAATCAGGCAGATAGGCAGGCGAGTGGTTGGGAGCCAGCAGTCCCGAATTTTGAGAGGGATCCCAGATTGGAGACAGTACAGGCTGGGCTGAGGGGCACACACACACACACAAACACACACACACACACACACACACACAACACTGTACATGAATTTCGTGCACAGGGGCTCTAGTATAAAGAATAAGAAATTAAATTTTTTTTAATATATTTTTATTGATTTCAGATAGAAGAGAGATAGAAACATAAATGATGAGAATCATTTGATCGGCTGCCTCCTGCCTGCTCCCTACTTGGGATGGAACCTGCAACCTAGGCAATGCCCTGACCAAGAATTGAGGTTTGACCTGCTAGTTCATAAAACAATGCTCAACCACTGAACCACACTGGCTTGGCATTTTTAAATATATATATTTTTATTTAATCTTTATTGTTCAAATTATTACAATTGTTTCTCTTTTTCCCCATAGTTCCCTTCCACCCGGCTCCCACCCCTCCCTCTCCATTTACCCTTCCCCCCATTGTCTTCATCCATAGGTGTATGATTTTTGTCCAGTCTCTCCCTGCATCCCCCGCATCCCTTTTCCCCTGAGCATTGTCAGTCCACTCCCTTTCTATGCCCCTGATTCTATTATATTCACCAGTTTATTCTGTTCATCAGATTTTTTATTCCCTTGATTTTTAGATTCTCTTGTTGATAGATATGTATTTGTTGTTTCTAATTTTTATCTTTACCTTTTTCTTCTTCCTCTTCTTAAAGAGTACCTTTCAGCATTTCATATAATACTGGTTTGGTGTTGATGAGCTCCTTTAGCTTTTTCTTATCTGTGAAGCTCTTTATCTGCCCTTCAATTCTGAATGATAGCTTTGCTGGATAGAGTATTCTTGGTTGTAGTTTCTTGCTATTCATTACTTTGCATATTTCTTGCCACTCCTATGTGGCCTGCATAGTTTCTTCTGAGAAATCAACTGACAGTCTTATGGGTGCTCCCTGCTATGTAATGAACTGTTTTTCTCTTGCTGCTTTTATTTTTTTTATTTTTTTAAAATATATTTTATTGATTTTTTAGAGAGGAATAGAGAGGGATAGAGAGTTAGAAACATCGATGAGAGAGAAACATCGATCAGCTGCCTCCTGCACGCCCCCTGCTGGGGATGTGCCTGCAACCAAGGTACATGCCCTTGACTGGAATCGAACCCGGTACCTTTCAGTCTCCAGGTCAGTGCTCTCTCCACTGAGCCAAACTGGTTTTGGATCTCTTGCTGCTTTTAATATTCTCTCTTTATCTTTTGCTCTTGGCATTTTAATTATGATGTGTCTTGGTGTGGTCCTCTGGATTCCTTTTGTTTGGGGTTCTGTGCGCTTCCTGGACTTGTAAGTCTATTTCTTTCACCAGGTGGGGGAAGTTTTCAGTCATTATTTCTTCAAATAGGTTTTCAGTATCTTGCTCTCTCTCTTCTTCTGGCAACCCCATAATTTTGATGTTGGTATGCTTGAAGTTGTCCCAGAGGCTCCTTACATTATCTTCACATTTTTGGATTCTTTTTTCTTCTTGCTTTTCCAGTTAAGTGTTTTCTGCTTCTTTGTATTTCAAATCTTTGACTTGTTTCTTGCGTTCCTCTAGTCTGCTGTTATGTCTCTGTATAATATTTTTTATTTCAATCAGTGTATGTTTAATTTCTAGTTGGTCCTTTTTCATCTCCTCTTGGGTCTCTCTAAATTTATCCATCTTTTCTAGGAAATTCTTGAAAAACCTTATAACCGTGGTTTTGAACTCTATCTCCAGTCATTTGTTTTCCTCCATTTCTTTCGTTTGTGATCTGTTCCTTTGTCTCAACTTTTTTGCTGCTTCCCTGAGTTGGTAGAGTAACTTTGTGTGCTAGGTGTCCTATATGGCCCAGTAGCTCCGCCTCTCCAGTTACCTGAGGTAGACTCTCAGTGCATCTCTTTGTGGACTGTGTGTACACCATTGTTGTAGTTAAGACTTGATTGTTGTTGGTATCAGTGGGGGTGATAGACCGCCAAGCCAGTTGGTTGTGAGGATCAGCTGTGTCTGTGCCGGGAGAACTTCTGTGCTGGAGTCAGCCTTATGATATAAGACTTGCAAAAGCCTCTTTGTTCAACTTGGATGGGGCGGAGTCTCAGGGCTGAGCAGACAGCCTTGGCTTTCTTTCAGCCCTGCCCCATGCAGTCCCTAGGTCTCAGTGTCCCTCAGTAATCCCTGCAGCCCTGTCTGCACACACACACACTCCCGTGCCTCCAGACCTTTGCCTTTCTGGCTCCCCTGAGTTTCCATGTGCCTTGGGGACCACTATGAGGCTGGGTTCCCAAGGTCTCCCCCAAAACTGGGGTTCAGTGCAGTTGGAACTGGATTTCAGCTCAGTTGGGAGGTTCTGTCTTCCTCTCATTTGAGAAAGCCAGCGGCACAATCAGCAGTCAGTCCTCTCTACACACACTGGCATGCATGCCTCCAGACCTCTACCTTTTGCAGCTCCCCTAAGTTTCCCTGCACTCCTCCCTTTTTTTTCTTTTTAAATATATTTTATTGATTTTTTACAGAGAGGAAGGGAGAGGGAGAGTTAGAAACATCGATGAGAGAGACACGTTGATCAGCTGCCTCTTGCACACCCCCTGTGAAGCTCTTTATCTGACTTTCAGTTCTGAATGATGGCTTTGCTGGGTAGATAACGTGCCCCTGACCGGAATCGAACCCAGGACCTTTCAGTCTGCAGGCCGATGCTCTATCCATTGAGCAAAACCAGTTTCAGCCACTCCTCCCTTTTCACAACAGTCCAGACTCCCCCCACATGACTGTCGGGTAGAAATGGGCTTCAGTGCAGTCGGAACTGGGGTTCAGTGTAATCGGGAGTTTCTGTCTCCCTCCCACTAGAGGAAGCCAACCAGGCACTCCATCACCCGTCCTCTCCACGCACATATATCTGTACCTCAGCTTTTTGCAGCTCCTCTGAGTCTCTGTGAGCCCCTCTCTTTCCTTCTAGTTGTAGAGTTTCCGCTCAGTCAGCTTTCCTGTGGTTTTGGATGATGTCCGTTCTTTTAGTTGTAGTTTTGAAATTGTGCGAGGCAGCTGTTTAGGTGTTCACCTATGCCGTCATCTTGGTTTCTCCTTAAAATATATTCATTCATTTATTTTAATCTTGACCTGAGGATATTTATTTTTTAAATTTATTATTATTTATTTTAGAGAGAAGGGATAGGAAGGAGAAACATCAATGATGAAAGAGAATCATTGATTGGCTGCCTCCTGCACACCCCCCAACCCTGGGGATGGAGCCCACAACCTGGGCATGTGCCGTTGACTGGAATCGAACCTGGGACACTGGATTTTGCATGCTGATACTCTATCCACTGAACCAAACCAGCTAGGACTCCTTTTCTTTTTTTTTTTCTTTTTTTTGTTTAAGAGAGAGGGGGAGCCTAGGTGGCAGAGGGAGGGAGGGATGGAGAGAGAGAGAGAGAGAGAGAGAGAGAGAGGGAAGGAAGGAAGGAAGGAAGGAAGGAAGGAAGGAAGGAAGGAAGGAAGGAAGGAAGGAAGGAAGGAAGGAAGGAAGATGTGGCCAAAACCGGTTTGGCTCAGTGGATAGAGTGTCAGCCTGCAGACTGAAGGGTCCCAGGTTCGATTCCAGTCAAGGGGACGTTCATTGGTTGCAGGCACATCCCCAGTAGAGGGTGTGCAAGAGGCAGCTGATTGATGTTTCTCTCTCATCAATGTTTCTGGCTCTCTTATCTCTCTCCCTTCTTCTCTGTAAAAAAAATCAATGAAATATATATTTTTTTAATTTAAAAAAAAAAAGAAAGATAGATGTGAAGGAGACACATCATTTAGTTGCCTCCTACATGTTCCCCAAGGATTGAACCTGCAATGCTGGTACACAACCTTGACCCCACTATCTTTTGTGTGTGGGGCCAACACTCTAACCACTTTGCAACACTGGCCAGGATAGAAATGAAATATTTTATTGATGGCAGCAAGTACACAAATGTTACTTCTCAACCAAAAAGGGAGAAAGGGTTTTAGAAACTCCAGGGGAACGATTATACAGGAGAGCTAAGGTTATGTGTAAAACAAAGGAAATTGTCACATGATTTTGAGTAACTGATAAAATCTACCAAAAAAATAATCCATTTGCCTGAATGCAGTAAACATCCTCCTTAGGATTGCATAAGAGTCACAACATTCCAAGTGGGGAAGGAAACTTATTAACTGTTGATTAGCTACAACACTTGGCATCAACATATAGACTTAAATATGGTTAGAGAACAGAACAGAATGTATATGTTCATCTTGATATAAAAGTAAAGTACATAAATAAATAAAAATAAAGGAAGAGTATACAGGTTTGAGATGCTAATTTACATAGAGGGGAGAGAGTGGTCAAAAATTCTATCTAAAGTTACAAAAATATTGAATAGATGAACCAGTATTATAGCAAAATTTGGGTCTGGATAAAGTGAAGGAGGTGGCATAAATGAGATGAAGCCTGTCTTTCATAGTTGGGGGTTCATTAGGTAAATGTCAGGTGGTAACTGGCTAGAGGAGAGGTAGGGAGACCCTTTTTCTGCCAAAGGCCATTTGGATATTTATAACATCTTTTGAGGGCCATTCATAATCACCAGCTTAAAAATTAGCCTGCTCTATTTGGTCAAACATTTAATTAACTCACCCTAATGCCTTGGCAGGGCCAGATCAAATGACTCTGTGTGCCTTTTACAGAGCAGGCCAGATGTTCCCCACCCCTGGGCTAGAGCAATGACATCAAGGGTTAGGGTTCCTGTGGAGGTAACCACAAGAGCTGAAAACAAAAGCTGTTTAGAAAGTGAATGCCTTAGAGAAGGGAAGTGAGATGGGGGGCAGGTTGTGGGGGGAAGAGGAATGTTGCTTTTAACTATAAACCCTTTGTACTATAGTCTCTTTTTCCTGGGTATCACATTAATTAAATATATAAACAATTATAAGCTTCCTTCATTTTTAAAAAATTTAATAGCCTGGATTGGAGGAGGAGAAGGATTTGCTCAGTGTCTCAGCTTTTTCCTCTGGACCAGCTCCTTCCTCAGGACAAAAGCAGCTTCAGTGCTAGTCTTCCCTCTCAGGATTATGACCTTCTCCTAGTTTGGACCTTTTTCGGGGGAGCAAAGGATTGCAGATAAAACAATTTATTATAAGAGTTATACATGGGAGAATCAAGATGGCGTCATAGGTAAACACCTACACTGCTGCCTCGCACAACAATTTGAAAACTACAACTAAAAGACAGAACGGACATCATCCAGAACCACAGGAAAGCTGGCAGAGTGGAAATTCTACAACTAAAGGAAAGAGAGGGGCTCACAGAGACCCAGAGGAGCTGCAAAAAGCTGAGATACGGAGACACGAGCGTGGAGAGAGCGGGTGCCGGAGAACCTGGCTGGCTTTCTCTGGTGGGAGGGAGACGGAGACTCTCAATGGCATTGAACCCCTTATCCTACGACACTAAACCCCAGATCCAGCCGAAACTCATACAGGGGGAGTTTGGACTGTGAAAAGGGAGAAGTGCATGGAAATTTAAGGGAGTCGCAAAAGATCAGAAGTCTGGTGACACGCACAGCACTGTGCACAGAGGACCAACTGCTGATTGTGCCACTGGCTTTCACAAGTGGGTGGGAGATAAACCCTCCCAACTGCACCACTTCTAACTCCACTAAACCCCAGTTTTAGGCAAAACCCTGGGGACTCAGACTCATATGGTCCCGGAGTGCAGGGGACCCGGAGGGGCAGCAGTCTAGAGGCACTGCGAGAGAGAGAGAGAGAGAGAGAGAGAGAACGCGCGCACAGGAACCGCTCCAATGATCACCCAGTCACGTGAGACTCAGGGGCCGTGGAGGGTGGAGCCAACTGGAAGGCAAGGCGTCTCTTAAGCCCTGAGACTGCACCCATCCCAAGCTCAACAGAGAGGCTTTTGCAGTTTTTCAAGTCTGGTATCATAAGGCTGAATCCAACACAGAAGTTCTCCGGCATAGTGAAAATGCCGAGACAAGGGAAGGGATCACAAACAAAAGAAATGGAGAAAAACAAACGACTGAATATAGAGTTCAAAACCACGCTTATAAGGTTTTTCAAGAATATCCTAGAAAAGTTGGATAAAGTTAGCGAGACCCAAGAGGAGATGAAAAAGAACCAACTAGAGATGAAAAAGATCCAACTAGAGATGGAAAAGGACCAACTAGAAATTAAACATACACTGACTGAAATAAAAAATATTATACAGAGACCTAACAGCAGACT
Organism: Lasiurus cinereus; assembly: GCA_011751065.1. NCBI lineage: Eukaryota > Metazoa > Chordata > Mammalia > Chiroptera > Vespertilionidae > Lasiurus > Lasiurus cinereus. The sequence continues at coordinate 738,197 of JAAGEH010000036.1, read as the reverse complement.
AGAGGAAGGCAAGAATCAAGTAAAAAATTTGAAATATAAAGAAGCAGAAAACACTCAACTGGAAAAGCAAGAAGAGAAAAGAATCCAAAAATGTGAAAACAACGTAAAGAGCCTCTGGAACAGCTTCAAGCCTACCAACATCATAATTGTGGGGGTGCCAGAGGAAGAGAGAGAGCAAGATACTGAAAACCTATTTAAAGAAATAATGACTGAAAACTTCCCACATCTGGTAAAAGAAATAGACTTACAAGTCCAGGAAGCACACAGAACCCCATATAAAAGAAATCCAAAGAGGACTACACCAAGACACATCATCATTAAAATACCAAGAGCAAAAGACAAAGAGAGAATATTAAAAGCAGCAAGAGAAAAACAGTTCATTACCTACAAGGGAGCACCCATACGACTGTCAGCTGATTTCTCAATAGAAACGATGCAGGCCAGATGGGAGTGGCAAGAAATATTCAACATGATGAATAGCAAGAACCTACAACCAAGAATACTCCATCCAGCAAAGCTATCATTCAGAATTGAAGGGCAGATAAAGAGCTTCACAGAGAAGAAAAAGCTAAAGGAGTTCATCAACTCCAAACCAGTATTATATGAAATGCTGAAAGGTACTCTTTTAGAAGAGGAAGAAGAAAAAGGTAAAAGACAAAAAATTATGAACAACAAATACGTATCTATCAAGAAGTGAACCTAAAAATTAAGTGAATTAAAAATTTGACCAACAGAATAAACTGGTGAATATAATAGAATCAGGAGCACAGAAAGGGAGTGGACTAATAATTCTCAGGGGGAAAGGGGTGAGGGGTGTACAGGGAGAGACTGGACAAAAATCATACACCTATGGATGAGGTCAACAGGAGGGAGGTAAGGGTAGAAGGAAGGGTGGGAGCCGGGTGGAGGGGAGCTCTAGAGGGGAAAAAAGAGAAACAAATGTAATAATCTGAATAATAAAGATTTAATTTTAAAAAAAAAGAGTTATACATGATCACTACATTGCAATATGTAGAAAACTGAAAAAATACAAATAACTCTAGAAAAAACTGCTAATATTTTAATGTATTTGCTCATAATCATATATTTATCATTTAGTACATATAATTTAACATTTTTATAATGTGTAAGCATTTTTTTTATTTTAAAGTAATTTTTTTAATATAATTTATTTATTTATTTACTTACTTTATATATTTTATTGATTTTTTACAGAGAGGAAGGGAAAGGGATAGAGAGCCAGAAACATAGATGAGAGAGAGACATCGATCAGCTGCCTCCTGCACGCCCCCTACTGGGTATGTGCCCGCAACTAAGATACATGCCCTTGACCGGAATCAAACCCGAGACCTTTCAGTCCACAGCCGACACTATCCACTGAGCCAAACCGGTTTTGGCTAAAGTAATTTTAATAATTTATATTTTGTCATGGTAATGATGTATTCCATTTATCTAGACCTGCCCACAAATGACCTCTATTAGAGCATTATGATGTGCCTACATTTACTAATCTAACTTTTTTTCCTTTCTCACCAGGGAGTAAGAGTGCAAAAATTCAGTCAGGGATATTTGGAAAGGGGTCTACATATTCACGACACAATGCTGAAAGACTTTTTAAAAAGCTGATACTCGACAAGATCTTGGATGAAGACTTATTTATCAATGCCAATGACCAACCCATTGCCTATGTGATGCTCGGAAGTAAAGCGCAAGCTTTACTAAATGGGCATGTAAAGGTACGGCATTTTAAATGTTGATTTCATTTTATTATTTCACAGTGAGTAGACAAAAACATATTACTGCAAATTAAACTCTCTTTTCCAAAGCTTATGGGTACTGAATTTATTTCTACTACCTTAGATGAACATATTATGTTACTCTTAATTTGCAAAGAAACCTTAAAATGGAACCCAAGTAATGCAATAACTATCAAAGTGAACTTAATGAGTTATCAGATCACTAAATCACCACGTATTTACTAAACTAACATTTGTCAAGAAGTAGTTCTGTGCTAGGCACTGGGGATACAAAGATGGAGAATGCACAGCCCCTGTTCCCAAAGGGCTTACTATTCACTTGGCATAAAAGAAGTAGCCCCCCAAAAATGCAATGAAGCATTAAATAAAGCCTCTATTTTGATGCAAGTGTGCACACACACACTCGTATGATTTCTCTCTCTCTCCCCCTCTCACTCTAAGGTGGACTTTATGGAGACGGAAAATTCCAGCCGTATAAAAAAACAAAAAGCCTTAGTGACGAAGGTTTCCCAGAGGGAAGAGGTTGTGAAGAAATGTCTTGGAGAACTTACAGAAGTGTGCAAATCTCTGGGGAAAGTTTTTGGTGTCCATTACTTTAATATCTTCAACACTGTCACTCTCAAGAAGCTTGCAGGTAGGTGTATATGAGCCTTCTGTTCCATGGCATCTATTAATAAGCCCAAGGTTAGTCTTGCTAAGGAACTTTTTTAAGTGCATCAATATATCTCAGGCTTTTGTATTATTCTTATTTAATCTCTAAATTGAAAGCTCAGAGAAGCCATTTAAACTTATTCTTGGGGTACTTTCCTCCAAAGCTGGATGTTAGAACATGGATAATTGCAGTCTCTAATACCAGGTGTTACTTATGATTATATGTCCATTTGTGCCTGCCTTTATGAAATTTAGCTAAGTTATTATAATGATGTCTTTTGCAATGAGGAGCTAAGTTCCTTATGAAAAGAGATGATGTGTTATGCTTCTTTGAATTTGGATCAAGCATCCTTCTGTGTCTTCAGTTAATAAATGCCCTGAGTTATTGCCAAAGCTTCAGATAGCTCAACCAGAATTCTAATAGTAAAGTCCTTGGAAAATAAGTTGTTACATAGGTGGATAACTAGTAGTGTACATTACCTTCCATCATCATCACCTTCTCTTCTCCATTCCCATTCCTAGCACCGTACGTCATTATAGTACTTCATCAACTCTTAAGATGCCATCCACTTTAAGACACTGCTATTTTATGAACTATTGAGAAAGAATTCTGCTAATTAAACTAACACAGTGCTTTTGTTGAAAATTAATTTGACTTATTCTGCTTGTACATGGAAAATGCTTCAAATTAAAGTGAGTTGACTTAAGTACTTGTAAAAATTCACATTCAAAGCCTGACTCTTCCAAATTATTTTTGAGTCAGTTTTCCATAGCTTTGTTTTCCCGTGTGTCATTGAGAATGTTAGTGACAACAAGCCTTTTTTAGTGTGTCCCACTACTTTCCCATCACTCATTCTGGTTTGGTGGTCGTGTTTTCTTAATGATACCACAAATTGCCAACGGAATGCTGGGCATCTCTGAGTGATACAAAGGTATCGCTGCTTCATCCACTATATGCATCTTCTCTAAGTCATGGGAAGCATTGGCTGTAGTGGGCAAGAAACTCTGAACTTGTGGTCATTTCTCACAAAGAGATATTTGCTTTCTCAGTGCCAAATGTATCTCCCATTCCTCCTTTTCTGAGGTTTTCTGCAGTCACAATCACTTTTTCGGTCTCATCACAGCCTAGTTGTTTTGTAGACATTTTGTGGCATGTGTGGAACTGGCCCTGCAGTCACACTGTGGCCGTGCCAGCAGTGCTAATGGCAGTGACCAAGTCCTCATGTGCACAGGCAGCAGCCGCCGCAGTATAGCTACCATTCATTCGTCAGCACTTGTAAGACCAACCTTGACCTCAGGAAAGCCAAACCATGAATAAGTGTCTTAAGAGTTGATGAAATATAATCTTTTGTTCCTAGGCTCTTACTGTGGTTTTCTAACTGGTCTCCTTAACTCCAGATATGAACATGATGTACATTTTAATCTTTCAAAACCTCTGTTAAATGCCAACAGCTCTCCAGATAAAGTACAAAGTCTATCAAGGATCTGCATTTCTACTTGCCTTTCCCACTTTGTCTCCCACTAATGCCCTCCATAAACCTTCTAGTCTGTCCCAAAGGTCTGTTCCTTTTCCTCTAAACATAGAAATGATGTGAAAATCGAAGATTTGAAATCCACCCTTTGCTGAAGTCTACATAGGAATTATTACTCGCTCATTCCCCATAGCCAGTGCATCAATGACTCCTACAGACCAGCCTCCCGAATGCATCCAAATCCATCTCTTCTTCATCTCTACTGCTACATCCTAATTCGTGATATCCTCGCTTGCTTCTCAGTGGCTCCCACTGGGCTCCTAGTTTCTGCTCTTTCTCTTATAATCCATTTTCCATACAGCAGCTAGAGTGATCTTTAAAATGACAGGCTTGTCCGGCTACGAGACCGATGTACCATCTGTGTGTAGAGGATTCAACAGCCTACTTGTTAAAGTCAGATTACCCTCTTCACCCCGAAGCAGAGAAACTGGAAGGAGAATGGGTTTGGGAGAGGGGGGGCGGAGAGTGTAAGAATTCAGTTACAGGCTGGCTTGGCTCAGTGCATAGAGCATTGGCTTTCGGACGAAGAGTTTCGGGTTTAATTCTGGTAAGGGCACATGCATGGGTTGAGGGCTTGATCCCTAGTAGGGGGTATGCAGGAGGTAGCTGATCAATGATTCTTTCTCATCCTTGATGTTTCCATCTCTCCCTCTCTCTCTGAAATCAATATATATATATATATATATATATATATATATATATATATATATGTATATGTATGTGTGTGTGTGTGTGTATTTAATTCTTATTTTTTATATACATATATATATGTATTATGTATATGTATATGTAAATACATATATATATATATGTATTTAATTCTTATTTTTTAAAAAGAATTCAGTTACGGTCTTTTCGAGTTGGATATACAAGTCTGGAGCGCGGGGGAGAAGTCAGAGCTGGAAACATGAATGTGGGCATTCTCCTAAATAACCTTAATGTGAGAAGATAGCAAAGTCTGCTTAAACTCTGAGGCACAGCACACAGGTCCTCTCCAGTTACCCAGTTACCCCGTGTTCTTTGCTCTCCCTCCCTCTCAGCCCTGACTCAATGCACCTTTGCTGCTGGAATTGGATGATGGGCTCCTAACCTCTGGGCCTGTCTGCTGCCTCTGTTGGCACCAACTGCCTTGCAGAAAATTGGCCCGTGTGCCCAGTGCTCTGCATTTGGTTGGCACTTAACAAGCATGTGCTGAATGGGTGAATGAGCACAAATCCAGTGGGTTTTCTATTGGTGGTAATTTAAATTCCTGCTTTTATGTTCATGCACAGAATCGTTATCTTCTGATCCTGAGGTTTTGCTTCAAATTGATGGTGTTACTGAAGATAAACTGGAAAAATATGGTGCAGAAGTGATTCCAGTATTACAGAAATATTCCAAGTGGACACTGCCAGGTTTAGTATACAGCCAATTATGTGTTTTCTGAAAGCCTGTCTTAATGTTAAGCGATGCATCCACTGGATTAAATCTCTGTGGTTTCCTGGTGTGTTCATGCTTCTGACACCTTGTCACCCTGACGCTCAAGTGCTCAGGGCACCCTTCAGTTGTTGTGCCAGGCATCTCTTATAGGACACTGGTGCTTAGGTCCCCTGTGGGATACCAACTATCAAACCTGCTAATAGGATCCAAAGGAAGACCTTTGAGCCCAGAAGTTGCTGGTTCTGTTCAGGCAAATACCTAGAGAACCCTTCGGACTAGTGCAGCTCCCAAGTGCCACCATCTCGCTCTGTGGTCCTTGGCAAGCCATAGATAACCTCCTTGTGCTTCAGTTTCGTTATCTGAAAAGCATGTGTAAAGATAAAATGGAAGAGTGGAGTTTAAATATTTTGGAAAAATGAACATGGAATTGTAGTGCTAGATTATCTTATTGTTAGCTTTTGAAAGAATCTGCCCGAGTCAGTGCATCATTAGCAGATGTTCCCAAAGGTTACATTAGGCCTGTCATGAAGCATCTCTAATTACAAACCCCATCACTACTGAGCTATAGTAAGCACTGGCTAAGAAGAAATTGAGAGCAAAGGAAGATGTAGGAGACAGGACACATGCAGAAGTCTTATGGCCTCTTCTAACATACTGCATGTGATAAGACACAACAGACAGGCCAAGTTCAATGTTTTTCCTGTTTCTGTAAGGGATCTCAGTAGGGGTTTCTTTTCTAGGCTAATGGAAATAGTAAACAGGCTGAGAAATGAGTGAGCATGTGTTTCAAGTTCTGTCTGTTCCTAATCACTTTTTATTCATTAACAAAATGCTGCAAAGTAAGGTTTTCATACATTCCTCAGTATTGTCATTATCCCATTAAAGGCCTTGCTTTGACAATAGTGACAGTCCCTTGGTGGGAACTTCATGTTTGTTTACTATAGTAACTTGTTTGGAAGGGTTTTTCCCACATGAGACAGGGCTGCTCTGTGGAAGCTGCCAGCCTGGTGATAATTGCTGCCACTATTGAGAGACAGGCATGGTGCCAAGAGCTTTGTCTGTTTTGTATCACTCAGTTCTCACAACACCCATTTTACAGGTGGAAATGGGTGAGGCCTTTTCATATCCCCAAAGTCCCACAGGTGGGCTGACAGCACTCTTTGCCCCAGCTACAGTGCCTTTCTGTGGGAACCAGTATTGGAGGGACAAGGCCCATCCTGTCCTTTTTACCGGGCAGCAGGTAGCCTGAGGGTGAACCAAACCAGCCAGGAAATACCTTCCTTCAGAAAACGGAGGAATGAATTTATCCTGAGGTTTCATGTTCTTTCTGTGTGTTGGGGTGCCAATATCTGTGGAAGTTACCATTTATTTAAGTGTGTGCCTCCATACAGACCCATTTCCTGCATGGTGTGTGAAACGTCCCCAAAAACAAAGAGGTGTTTTTGTCTTTGAAGAGTAAAATATGGCCTGGAAGTTTCTGACATTCACTAAGTAACTGTTGTTCAGAAGTGAAGTACAGAGCATAGTTTATGTTTCTTTTATATTGGGTTATATTTTCAGCATATGTAAATTGATAAATAAAATTTATCTTTTACATAGCACCTCATACTTTTAAAAGAGCTTAACAGCCGAAACTGGTTTGGCTCAGTAGATAGAGCATCGGCCTGTGGACTGAAAGGTCCCGGGTTCGATTGTGGTCAAAGGCACATACCTTGGTTGCAGGCACATCCCCATTGGGTTTGTGCAGGAGGCAACTGATTGATGTTTCTCTCTCATTGATGTTTCTGACTCTCTCTCTCTCTCTCCCTTCCTCTGTGTAAAAAAATCAATAAAATATTTTTTTTTTAAAAAAAGAGCTTAACAGTATTAACTGCCCAACTAGTAACAGGGATAGGTCATACACATAGAGTAGGAGCTAAACCTGAGGTCTATAGTTGAGTTAAAGCAGTGGTCAGCAAACTGTGGCTCACAAGCCACATGCGGCTCTTTGTCCCCTTAAGTGTCGCCTTCCACAAAATACCACGGCCTGGGTAAGTCTATTTTGAAGAAGTGGCATTACAAGAAGTTTAAGTTTAAAAAATTTGGCCTTCAAAATAAATTTCAATCGTTGTACTGTTGATATTTGGCTCTGTTGACTAATGAGCTTGCCGACCACTGAAAGAGTATCATAGATTTGTTTTAATATATATTTTTATTGATTTCAGAGAGGAAAGGAGAAAGAGAGAAGCATCAGTGATGAGAGAGAATCATTGATCAGCTGCCTCCTGCATTCCCCACACGAGGAATCCAGCTTGCAACCCAGGCATATGCCCTGATTGATAATCGAACAGTGACCTCCTGGTTCATAGGTTGATGCTCAACCACTGAGCCACAGTGGCCAGGCTCACAGATTTTTTTAAATGAATTCTTATCCTCTGCCTTTAAAAAAATAAATTGCCATTGAGCACTTTGGGGCTTTGTGAAATTAAAAAAAAAAAAGAAATGTTCGGTTCCTGCAGAATTATCAAACCTATGTGGCAAGAAGACACCAGGAAAGCAGGTAGGTGTCAGCTGAATTGTGTGTGTTGTACGTCTCCATGTAGAGGAACGACACTGGGCCCAGCAGGCATCACCGGTAAATGTCTGCGTTGTCCATTTGCAGTTGAGGACAGTTCCCCACAGATGAGCCCATCCAGCAGCAGAAGCGCTGCTAGAAATGACTTGGAGGAGTGCGAAGAGGAAACACCTATATCTTCTCATTACTTTGCAAGTAAAACCAAAAATGAAAGAAAGAGGAAAAGGATGCCAGCCTGCCCAAGGCCTAAAAGGAGAAAAACTGGTTTTGGTGATTTCAAGACAAAAGGGTAAGTTCTGCAACATGTTCTGCAACCCAAGGTAAAAGGGAAGAAAGTACAAAAGTACAGCTGCTTTGGTGTCTTTTGAAACATTTGGTAAAATAAGCCATTATTAATGTTGCTTGATCCAACATTTGCTTTAGCTTTCATTTTATTTATTTTTTAACATTTTTATTGATTTCAGAGGAAAGGAGAAAGAGAAAGAGAGATAGAAACATCAAAATGAGAGAAAATCATTGATCAGCTACCTCCTGCACACCCCACACTGGGGATCAAGCCCGCAATTGGGTTATATGTCCTAACTGGGAATCCAACAGCAACCTCCTGGTTCATAGGTTAACACTTAACCACTGAGCTTTTCTAGTTTGCAAAAACTTCAATTTTGACTTGAACTTAGGGAAAAAAATGTTTTATAATTGCTTTTCTTAAGAGTCTTTTCCGCCGAGACTGGTTTGGCTCAGTGGATAGAGCTTCGGTTTGCGGACTGAAAGGTCCCAGGTTCGATTCCAGTTGGAGGCATGTACCTTGCTTGCGGGCACATCTCCACTGTGGAGCGTGCAGAAGGCAGCTGATCGATGTCTCTCTCTCATCAATGTTTCTGACTTTCTATCTCTCTCCCTTCCTCTCTGTAAAAAATCAATAAAATATATTTTTTTTAAAAAAGAGTCTTTTCCACCTAAAATACTTTAAGTTATATACCAGCTGAATAAACAGAAACCTTTGTTCCCTCCTTACTTCTATGATTCTGTCAGTACTTGCTATACTGCTTATATTGCCGCAGAATCTATGGGTCTCCACTTGGAGGCCCTGCACACTCCCTGCCATTCATCCATACCTGGGAAAGCCAACCTCCCAGTCTGCAGGACAGCAGGGAAGAGTCCACAACAGGAAAATGAAAAGGTCAGGCAAAGCCAGGCTAGAGAGATTGCGTAAATGGCCTTCATCCTCCCTTTCCCACCCCTGAGCTGGGACTCATCTGCTATGGGCACTGTTAGCATACCAAGGGGGAACAAAGGTAGTATTGTCAGGTGCTGGGTGATGATCTGGCAGCATTCGTATTTCTTTATAATTGCACTGATTCACACAGCCCCCTCCATGTCTTCTGCAAGGACACTCTCTGTCCTCACCAGGAAAGTAAGGTCAGGCAGGATCGTGACCATCCCATCAGTCTGGATGGCCACCACCCACATAACTGCATGTTGTCACAGAGATGCTTACCGAAAAGGCAAAGAAGTCCTCAGTAAATTTCTGGAAGCTGTTGTGTTGTTTTCTTTTGCAGTTTTTTGTAACTCTCTTCCTTCTGGGTAATAAAAAAATTTTTTTTGAGTGTGAGAAAAGAAGGGATGGCAAATGTGACCAAATTGTCACTTTCTTGTTAAGTCTATAAACAAACATCTTGCATGTGCTAATTATTCTGCCAGGATACAGAAATTAAGAGCATTAGTAAATGTTAGTTTAATTTTGTGGTTTTTAATGCGCAAGTGACCAGCAGATGTTCTTCAGTGGGGACATTTTATTTTCTTCATGTATTTCTTCGTTTTGGGAAATACTCATTTCCTCAGGAGTCCACACAGAGTAAGAGTCCTTAAAAGGCATGTGGTCCAGTCCCCTGGGATTTATGATGAGGAAACTAAAGCCTGGCCTGTGGGAGGGCTCCGTAAGGTTGTACCAGCCTGATCTCAGTTTTATAGGAAAGACTGGACAGTGGCTCGCCCACACTTGCCCAGAGCTTTTTTTTTTTTTTTTTTTAAATCCTAACCTGAGGATATTTTTCCAGATTTTGTTTTTTAGAGAGGAAGAGAAAAAGAAATATCAATGTGAGAGAAACACATCAATTGGTTGCCTCCTGTATGAGCCCTGACCAGGGTCCGGGCCGGAGAGGAGTCTACAACCGAGGTACGTGCCCTTGACCAGAATCAAATCCAGGACCTTTCGGTTCTCAGGCCGATGCTCTATCCGCTGCACCAAACCACTAGGGCCCGGAGCATTTTCATTTCTACATGTAGAACCTGGGAAGACCTTAGCAGTGGTTGTGATTTCATTTTTACTTGTTAGAACAAAGCAAGCCATATTTTAAGTGATCATTGCCATTGGCTCCCTTATTCAGTTTTCACAACTTTGGTCTATAAGAATGAAGCATTTTGCCCTGTGGCCTAGCACCTGATCTAATAAGAAGTAGGAAAGCGCCGAGACCGGTTTGGCTCAGTGGATAGAGCGTCGGCTTGTGGACTGAAAGGTCCCAGGTTCGATTCCAGTTGGGGGCATGTACCTTGTTTGCGGGCACATCTCCACTGTGGAGCGTGCAGGAGGCAGCTGATCGATCTCTCTCTCTTTCATCGATGTTTCTGACTCTCTATCTCTCTTCCTCCGTCTCTGTAAAAAATCAATAAAATATTTTTTTTTAAAAAAAAAAAGAAGTAGGAAAGCTCAGTCAGTTCCAAAGCTAGTCCCAGTTTTGATGCTGGTTTTTAATTAGTCTGTGTCTCTGATGGGATTCTTGGATCCCTAGAGCTGAAAACCAGTACGTTTTGTTACTTTCTTTTACCTTTGTCACAGCCTCATTGTGTTTGTATTTCATTCTCCCCATTTCCCCAGAGCCTCTCTGAAAGATTCTCTCCGGTTCCCTGCTCACCTGGTTGAAAGTCTCTGCACAATGGCAGAGTAAACATGGCTCTTTGCCAGGGTCCTTAACTCTCCACCCTACCAGAACTTTACCACTTGAGAAGAACACACAGTGAACGAATGAATTTTGTTCCCAAGTTGTGTTCCCAGCTCCCTAAATGGGAGTAAAATGGAAGGCCTGGGTGAGATGGAGGCTGCTGTTGGCAGATTCATTCTGTAAATCAACAGAAACAGCAGGTTTTTGCTCTGACAAACAAGAAACAAGGCTGCTGCTCTGTTGGGTTAGCACATTTCTGCCAGTTCTGTGGTCATACTGCCCTGGAGCAAGAGTTTAACAATGTAGAAAAACCACTTTTCACCTAGTCCCACCAGAATGTCATTACCACAGACAGGTAGCCCCTGAATTCAGAGGTGGGAGGCCACTTGCCAGCCTGCAATGCTGTGGAATTCGTGTTGGATATGAATTCAGCCTGATAACAAAGCAACAGGAAATACTTGTGTAAGAAAAAGACTTCTATAGAGAATGCTGCCGGCTATTATCCTTGTAAACATAGGCCCTGTGGGTTTTTTTAATTTATTTTACATTTTACTGGGGGTGAGAGGGAGGAGGAAAGAATAGCTGTTATCTTCAGGCCAGTGAGGGAAGTGAGATGCTTGAAGGACTTTGTAATAGGCTGTGGTCAGGGCTTCTTCCTTGACTGTAAAAGCAGCAAGTGGGAGGTACCAGAACACAGATCTGGGAGTGCAGGCAATCCAGAGAGCTGCTGGCGACGTGGCGGTGACAGAGACGTGCCAGACCCGAGCCCTCGCAGGCCTCCCCAGAGAACCACATCTGCAGCCTTCCCCTGGCTGGGGCTGGGCAGGAAGAGGCTCAGCTCAGCTCTGCTCAGTTCTGTCCCATCTTCCATGCACCCATCCACCTTTCTCTGGACCGTGAAATTCCAGAGTATTTTGTCCAGGCATTTGGGGCCTTAAAACAAGGTACCTGTACTTTTCTTCTATGATCAGAATAGATCTGGGCTCTGTTGTCCCAAGGGCGGGGTGTGATTATCAGCTATGAAAGGTGTAGGTGGAGAGAAGGCACGTGATTTGGCCTCAAGTCACAGAATTCAGAAACAGTCCTTGACATTTTAGGGAGATAAGTTTATCTGAAGAACAGCAGAGTCCTTTCCTCCTTGAATTGTAAAGGAAACTGACCTTACCCAGGGGGTACAGGCAGAGAGACCCGTAAGACCAAAGAAAATCAAGGGTTATGTAGCTCTTTCAGGGCAAGAGAAGAAAAGACTGTTTTGGGGGTTTTATATAACATTTCCATTTTCTTTGTCATATTTTAGGAGATCCACCACATGCAGAAAGGTATCTCCTAAAACTAAATCCTCCAGCATCCCTGGGCCAACATCAACTGCACGCGGTTCTCAGGCAGCAGCAGGAGTCAGTAGACAACTGGGGATTATGGCTCCACCAAAGCCTGTGAATAGACCCTTCCTCAGGCCGACATATGCCTTTTCCTAACAACCAAATCTCAATGTACAGAGATCTTGTTTCTTGTTTGTCAGCATCTGACCATCTGTTAATACAAAGCTGTTACTTTTGTTATGCCATTTGTAATTTTTACCCATATCTATTAATGTTTAAATAAATGCTTGGGGTGACAGTTCTATTTTTAAAGTAAACATTTTCTTTTGAATAAGCATGATTTGCTGCCACTGCAAGCCTTGTCGCTGCTGATTCTGAGAACCTCTGAAGCAGCAACTGAATCATCTCAGCGAGAGAAATTCGATGCATGCATGAAACAGAAGCTGAAGGGAAAGGCATGGATGGGACGTTGTAAAACTGTAAAACTTTCTGTAGAAGACATAAACAAAATTAGAAGACAAAGGAGTAATATCTGCAATATACAAAGAGCACCTATAAATCAGTAAGAAAAGACAGACCAGTAGAAAAAAGGGTGTGAGTAGGCTCTCCTCAGAAAAGAAAGAAAAACGGCCCACAAATATGAGGGAAATGCTCAATCTGCCTAGTTAAAAATATAAAGTAACACAATAAGTTGCCATTTTTTTGCCCATGGAATTGTTAGCACTGAATAATACCCCAAAATCTGGGAACAAGAAAATGGTCAAACATTCTATTGGCAAGAATATGTTAAATGACAGTGTAATCCTTTGGTGTTAGGGGACCTTACCTTCTGAGACCCTTCATTAATAGGCTTAAAGTCTTAAAGTGGAATTTGGCACCTCTTATCGGAGCTCCAGTATCCCGTTTTTGGAGAAATCTTGTTTCTGAGCTGTAGGTAACTTTGGTGCCCCACTTCTTGACCAGAGTCTAGAGGGTAGAGCTGGGGAGGTCCTGACTGGACCAAAAGTGTTAAGGGCAGAGTGACTGGGAGCCTGTGGCCTCTGCCTGGAGACTCAGTATTGGGGTGGATCCTGCACCCACTCTAAAGGACCACCCTTGGAGCTGCACACCTGCTTGCTACCTGGGACCTGAGTTTGACACATTTAACAGAGGAGACTGGCTGGACAGTCTGCTGAGGGCTGTGCACTGGTGCCTCAGGATGCCTCCCACAGCTGATATTTTTCGAGAAACCAACCTTCCAGCAAGTCCTGGCAAGTGGCCAGAAGAACCTTGGAGTGAGGAAAGGAAATGGAGGGCAAAGTAGCCAGTAGATGAGGCTGTTGGGATAATGACCCCTGTGTGAGGCCACCTTGCAGAGTTGGCGGTGCCCAAGGACATCTGGCAGGAGGTCATACCCTTCCATCGACAGTAGTGCTGCCTTCGAGGGGTCAAGGGCAGCCCCTGCACAGAGCTGATGTCACAGATGTTGAGTCACTTTCCGGCTCTGACCTCACTCATTTCTGTATTAAGGACCTTATCTGTCTGGACAGTGGAAGATGGGTAAAGGCAGTGCAGTGGGAGCCCCAAGTGATGGAGTGTAGAGGCTTTGAGCAGCCAGCACACCCACAGCACTGTCACCTACATCTTTCATCATGTCCCCCAGGACAGAGCTAGCTCATCCCCTCCTTCCAGCAGGAATCTGAGGCCTGGAGACCTTTGACCAGGATCAAATGGCAGAGCCAAGCCCAACACACAGCTCTTTTTTAAAATTGCTGGGTTGGAACAGGCTCTTCAATTCCTGCAGGCACAGAAAATACAGATCCCCTGGAGAACGTGGCTGCATCCACTCATCAGTCACAGGAAGACTGAAGCGAACTGACTTGCCCTGACCAAAACTGGGGCCTCTGGCAGCCACAGAGGCGGTAACCGCAAAGCCACTCTAGGCTGGGCCCTGGTCAGGGCCCTCTATGGGTGCAGAGGTCACCACCTGGGAAGAGGGGAGGGGCCATGTCCCCTAGGGGCTTCCAGCCTAGGATGGTTCACTAGGTTCACTGACCCACCCTCGTCCTCACCCTCTGGAATTCACTGGGAGGGCTGGAGTTTGACTTCAGCTCTATACACCTTCTCCCACCACAGCAACTGACTCGAGAATTGACAGGTCCTTGCTTTTACCAGGGACAAAGAACCCACTTCCTCACGGGAAAAGGAAAAACATGAAGAGCCTACTCCATGCCAAGGGCTATTTCAGGAACTTTCACATAATTTACTCTTTATCTTCTCCCCTTCCCCCCAAAACAGCCCTGGGAGGCAAGCACAGGATATTGGCCTCTTTTTTGCAAAAAAAAAAAAAAAATCAGAGAGGTTATGTAATTGCTCATACCCACACAGCTAGGAAGCGATAATAAGTAGGGTAACCTACATCCCGGTTTGCCCTCAAGAGTCCTAGTTTACATCTGCTGCCCTGGTGTAATAGTTAAGACATAGTTAGGACTTTTCATTCTCAAAAGTCCTCAGTTTGGACAATATAAGGAATCCAAGTCTGCTCTTACCCTGGATAATCTAATCTCTCCCAACCCCATTTTTCCATCCAGAGCCCCAGGGGCCCCCTACTCAGCACTGTAGGCCCCTGGGGCAAACCTCAGAATTCTGCCGCCCAGCTGAGCTGTGGTTTTTCCCCAGAAGAGGAAGCTGGGGCTGTGGTCCAGGTCCCCTTGTTCTTCATAAGAAACTGCTGCTTTTCCTCCCACAGCTGGGAGCTGCTCAGAGTCCCGCCCTGTCTTTGGGAGGCTCCCAGAGGCCCAGCCCAGACTCTCCAGCTCTAAGTAGCAGCCATGGGGTTCACCAAACCCCAGGCTCCTGCCTTAGCAGAGGACAGTGGCCTATGGGCCCTCCATGGAGGCCAGGGTAGAATCCACTAGATGCTGCAGCAGCCACTGCTCCTCAGTGCAGTAGCCATGCCCTCCGTGTGGCCTCACAGGGTTCAAAGAGGCAGGCTAGTGGGGTGTCCCCAGAGACCCACTCGCTGAGCCGGCCCTGCTAGGGGCTTCAGTCCATGAGCTCAGCTCTTTGGTTGCTGCAAGGCAAGGATTCCATTTCTGCATCTGGGCAGGGCACCACCAAAGTTGCTAGGATAAAGTTAGCCTTTAGAAAGCCCTCATTTTCCTGTTCTTCCCAGCCCAGAACAGCTTTCCTCTGCGAGACCTGTGTTTTCTGTTGGCAGGAGAGGAAGGGGGAGGGAATAAACTCTCAGGGGATGGGCCCTTATTCTGGTCACTGCGGAGAGGACAGGACAAGAATGTAGACAGAACCCCCAGGAGAGGAGGCACTGTCCCCTCCTCCACGCTACCCCCATCCCCCAGACAGCACTGAGAGCCAGGGGCTGGGTTCCTGTAGCCTGCAGGTGTGGCAGATGGGATATGGTTTTATCTCTCACAGAAGATTCAGTGACCTGATGGCCCCTAGACCTAGTCCTGTTCAGAATGCAGTTCAGCCCAGCTGTCTGTCCCTGTGGGTCCCCACACAGGCCCCATATCTCTGCCAGGAGCCTCGAGGCCCCATGATGGTCAGATCCTGGGGGAACTCACAGGTCACTGATATGAGGGAAATGACAGTGCAATCTATGGGACAGAACAGCCATGAGCCTCAGTGGTGACCTTCACTGCAGTCAGGAAGGGTCTGAAGAGCTTCTGCTAACTGAAATCTCAACCTGCCCTGGCTGGTTTGACTCAATGACTAGAGCTTTGGTCTGAGGACTGAAGAGTCCCAGATTCAATTCCAGTGTGGGGCATGTAGGAGGTAGTGGATCAATCGATTCTCTCCATTCATTGATGTTTCTATCACTCCCTCTCCCTTCCTCTCTGAAATCAGTTTTATTTTTTTATTTTTATTTTTTAAAGAAATCAACCTGGGAGGAAGCTCTTCTGAGAAACAGACCTATGGTTGGAGTCTTGCTCACACCCAGCACCCTCAGACATTCTCAGTGAGCGGCCATGAGCCTTTCGTGACCTGGGAGGCAGTAACCCTGCTAACCTCAGACAGAAGCGTGAGTGTCTGCGGCAGCCGTGGTTTGACAGTTCGTGCCAGATACCAGGCCGCCCACATGAGCCCCACTGCGACCCGCCGCCTACATGACTGCACGCGCTCTGTGAACAGAGACCACGTGCCGTCTGTCCCCAGCGTTCCCAACACCCAGCCCAGCGAGGCTGCTCCTTCCGAACTAGCTGAGTGATCTTTGCAAGCTCAGGCCTCTCTGAACCTCTATGTTTCCTCTGTACAGAGAACATCATGCCAGGTCCCTGCCTCCCAAAGTGGCTGTGGCTGTGGGCACTCTTTGGGTCAGGTGTTCCATGGTGGCCAGGACACGGAGACCCCAGCATAGCTCTCGTCCTCTGTGAGGTCACAGTCAGCGAGGGCAGCAGCCAAATGCCCTAACCCCCAGCAGAAGAACAGAAGCAGTATTGGGGCGTTGGGATGCAGTGGGAGCTCCCAGCTGAGACCTAGTCCATTCTGGGAGTCATAAGAAGTGAAGTTGGAGGCTTGAAGAAGGAGTTGAGAACAAGAGACTTCAGGAGAAAGGGAAGTGCAGAGGTAAAGGTAGGAGGGAGCAGGGCCCATGCAGGGAGCGCCCAGGGCTCAGGACAGGCTGGAGGGGGCAGATGAGTCCCTGGCTAAGGAATGTGGACTGGTCCCCAGGGGAGGCCCCAAAACAGGAGAGACAAGGTCTGATCTGAGCAATTAGAAAAATTGCTTTGACCCAGGGTCACAAAGGAATTGAAGAGAGGGGGGCTGGCCACCTGCAGCAGGCTCTCATTTGTCCAGCGAGAGTCCTAGCAGCCTTCAGGGTAACAGGTGACAGGAATGGACAAATTCCCCTGGCCCAGGAGGGGATAGGGGGAAGAGTGGGGCTGTCTCAAGCTTTGAAGACACTCCAAGAATGATATTCCTCATCAATGAGACCAGCAGTCCCTGCCCCTCCCAGTCAGGAGAACACTATGCTGCCTGAGTGGTCCATTTGGGAACCCCTGCTCCAGGTCCTATTTCAGCTCCCTGGACAGAGGAACTCCTACAATGTATGGAGTGCACATGTACGCACTCACTGCCTCCATGTTTGGCAAGTAAATTCTCACCTGCACACTTTCCCCCACACCCCAAAGCTAACTGTAACAATTTATTCTTTATTTAAGAGCATGTGATGATTGTGCTTCTTATTGACCTGCATGTGGTTGAGCAGGACATGCCACTGTCCCACTGCTGCCATGCAGCCCAGCCAGGACCTTGGTCCCCACGTGGGCTGCAGGGAGGGCCGTGCACACACGACGATCAGCAGTTGCATGTCTCATAAAAGACAGCTCCTTTAAAAAAAGGGAAAAAAAGCAGGCTACAGACAACATGGCTAGTGAAGATGTTATTTGTGACTTTACCTATGTGTGTTTGTGAGGTGGGGGGAGAGGGAGATATTGCTCACTGAAATATTAACAGTGGTGATTTTTACTTTTCTGAATGGCTTGACTTTTTACAACAAGCTCTGTATCATTTTTATAATCAATAAAAATGTGGCCAATCAACAGCCACTTGGCCACCTCGGGACTCCCCTGAGCAGAAAGCAACACTTCCTCATTTGGCCACCCTCCTCACTTTGAGGGAACAAGTGTCCTGGGTTGGGTCACTTGCCCAGGGACACTGGGGAGCAGAGTAGGAACCCTGGCTAAAAGAGGGTACTGCACAGGGGAAGTGGGGGCAGCCAGCTCCAAGGACTCCCACCCCACAGGTCCTGTACTTCCTCCACTGGCCTTAGATGAAGTCTGCGCTTTGCCCCACACTGGCACTGTGTCTGGGAGGGCCTGCCTCACAGCAGTGCCTAACTGCATTTGTTGGGCGACTGGGTAAATGAAGGGAACCCCTGAAGGCATCTGCCTAGACCCATGGTCGGCAAACTGCGGCTCAGGAGTCACATGTGGCTCTTTGGCCCCTCGAGTGGGGCTCTTCCACAAAATACCACGACGTGGGCAAGTCCATTTTGAAAAAGTGGCATTACAAGACGTTTAAGTTAAAAAAAATTTGGCTCTCAAAAGAAATTTCATTCGTTGTACTGTTGGTATTTGGCTCTGTTAACTAACGAGTTTGCCGACCACTGGCCTAGACTGTCCTCGCCAGGGGGGATGGGGGCAGTGCCTGGGGCCTGCTGGACCTTAGACTCTTGCAGCCCACGTGGCAGTGCCAGGCCTGTGGCAGGCTAGTCATTGAAGGCTTTGCCACATCACCACTTATGTTGGTTTTTCCCCAGGCAAGTGAACATAGCCTCAGTACTCCCTTAGATATCTGTGTGTGTGTGTGTGTGTGTGTGTGTGTGTGTGTGTGTGTGTGTTTTGGGTTATTACTCTTATTCTCAGAAATCCCAGTTTCTCCATTTATTCATTTGGAGGTGCTAAAACCTGCCCAATCACCAGCTTTGGTTTCCAGCTCCCTGGTCTCCTTTGTACCTGGCGTCCACTCCTGTGGGGGGGAGGTTTGGGGAGGTGAAATTCAAACTTTAGTCGTTCCTACCCGTGCAGAGATTCACATTCCTAGCTGAGAGGGCAGAGGCCCAGGCAGTGGTTTTAACAGCTTCGGTGTGACAGGAGGGCCCGTAAAACACAGCTTCGGAGTCAGCGGGTCTGCGGTGGGGCCCAAGGGCCTGCACTCCTAACAAGCTCCTGCTGATGCTGCTGCCGCCCACCTTGGCCCACATTTTCAGAACCACCAGCCTCAGCAGAGAAAGAGAACCAGGTGTCAGCCCTCAGGGTGAGTGCAAACCTTGGATTCCGGGAATTTTTGCTTTGGGCCTTGGGAAGGTGTCCTCTCCTTCGTCCCTGGTTTCCCATGATGGCTAAGCTGCCTCCCTCTGCAGTTGGGTGAGACTGTCTACAAAGTGTTTAAGGATGTGGAACAGCCTTGCTCTGTGGGAGCCATTTGCAGGAAACGGTCTGGTGTCATGAGAAAGCCAGGGCTCTAAAGCCGCTTCCAGCAGCAGTGTGCATCTTAAAGGGGCACTCGGCCACAGGAAGTGGAAACAGAGCCTCCACTCCCACCAGGCGCTTTGCTGAGTGAACTGGAGGCAGGAGCGGTAGAAATGAGTGTAAGCTGACATTTCCCAGGCCTCGCCAGCCTGTGGGGTCAAATGGGGTCATATTACCCCCCCAAATTTGCCTGAGAGTGGAGTTCTGTCTCCCTGCCAGGCCAAGCAAATGCCACATCATGATATGATTCTTTGAGGGCTCCCTGACAGGGGGGTGGGGTGCCAATGTGTTATAGAGGCTTTCCAGAAAAACATCTTTTTTTTTTTTAATCCTCACTTAAGGATATTTGATTTTTAGAGAGAGGGAAAGACAGAAACATCAATTTGAGAGAAACACATCAATTGATTGTCTCCTGCACACGCCCTAACTAGGACCCAGGCCTGGGAGGAGCCTAAAACTGAGTACATACTCTTGACCAGAATCGAACTCGGGGCCCTTTGGTCTGCAGGCCTACACTCTCCACTGAGTCATACTGTCTAGGGCTGGAAAAACATCTTTTTTGGTGTTTACTTAAAACCTGCCCTCTACCTAATCCAATAGGACCCAGCTGCCCAACTGGGAACAAAGTCTCAGGACAGCATGAGGCCAGCCGCCCCCAGTTGTGAGTGTCCCCAGTGCATAGGCAGAAGGACTATGGCTCTGCAGTCAGAGTGCTTAAGGGTAAAGGCCAGTAGAGTCGACTTACTCTGTGACCTTGAGTAAGTTACTTAACTTCTCTGTTCCTCGGAGATCATACTAGCATAACCCTATGGAATTGGTTTTAAGCATTTAGCAAGACACTGAGTGGTCAGCATAGAGCACAGTACCTGCCACTCTGAGCATTCGCTGTTATAGTGTTATAGTATTGCCCAAAGCAATATAGTGAGGTCCACATATTAGTTGTTGGTTTCACGCATTGGTGAACTGGACATAGTTTCCACTCGGTTCACCATTCTCAAGTTCATCCTTTTATAAGATCTCTCTTAGAAAAAGAAGCCTCCTTCAGGCTTGGCCACACCCAGCTATCAAACCATCATAAGCATCTAGATCCCAGAGATTGATAAATGGTACCCCATAACATAGGAGGTCTCAATCCAGACCCTTAGGTGATCAAATAATAGGCAGGAGAGGGTGTCTAAACCCTTACATTGTATGTACTGCTTTTGTGTGTCTATGCAGGTGTCTAGAAGAGGGGTCATGGCTTTCATTAAACAGGTTCTCTGGACAGTGCAGCCACACCCACAAATACCAGGGCCTTTCCAAAACTAAGACACTGAGCCGAAGATGGGAACAGCTCAGATCTCCATCTCCTCCATGAAGGCCAGACTTTCTCCAAAGTGAGGAGAAAACTTAACACAAGAAAACGGTGAGAGCAAATTAGGAAGTGTAAAGCCTCTGGCAAAAATGTGATGACAATGAGCCATAATCACAAACTGTCTGCAATGTTTTCAGGGAGATAAGACACGTGGATCAGTGAGCGGACCTGCCCCAACACAGACCCAGCAAATGGAGTGTGGTGTGGGGTGGCCATAGAGGCCAAGAGTCAGACATGGAAGGGCGTGGGAGTCCATGGTGCAGCGCCTACAAAGATAACCAAAGGACTTGCAGAGTGGGTGAGTCCAGGTTCTGTCGCTCCTTAGCCACATGAGCCCTTAGCTTCTCTTAGCCTTCCTTTCTTTTTAATGTATATATATTATTGATTTCAGAGAAGAAAGGAAAGGGAAAGAAATTGAAACATCAATGATGAGATGATGCGAGAGAATTACAGATTAGCTGCCTCCTCCACACCCCACCCTAAGAATCGAGCTGACAATCTGGGCCTGTGACCTGACCAGGAATTGAGCCTCAACCTCCTGGTCCATAGATCAGTGCTCAACCTCTGAGCCACACTGGCCAGGCAGCCTTGCCCCTGTGTCTAGGAGTCCTCACAGGCATGGCATTTGCCGGAGCAAGAGATAGACCTATTAAGGGATCCTGTGGAACATTGGTAGCCACATGGCCGGTCTCCCTCCCCGAGATGCTGTGAAGAGCCAGGAAGCCCATGAACCTGGGTGATGTGTTCAGTGTCTGCTGCAGAGGTGGCCTGGGGTAAATCCAGAGTTCATACTTCCTCCCTGGCTGCACTGTGTCTAACGGGTCAGGTCAGTCCCTGCCTCAAGATTGCTTCAAGTACTTCCCAGTAGCCATTGTCAGGATTTATATGCTCACGACACACTTGGGGGGCTCTGTCTGCCCTCTTTTGGTAGATGCTGTACAAAAGGAGGGCTGGGGCCGAAACTGGTTTGGCTCAGTGGATAAAATGTCAACCTGCGGACTGAAAGGTCCCAGGTTCGATTCTGGTCAAGGGCATGTATTTTGGTTGCGGGCACATCCCCAGTAAAAGATGTGCAGTAGGCAGCTAATCGATGTTTCTCTCTCTCTATCCCTCTTCCTTCCTCTCTGTAAAAATCAATAAAATATTTTTAAAAAATAAAAAAAGGAGGGCTGGAATTGGCCAATAGAAGGGCCTCTGGGGACAGGTAGGATGGGAAGGGCTGAAGAGGGGGAAGTTAGCGGGGAAAAGAAATGTCCCAGAGAGAAATGAAAGCGCAGCTTTATGGCAATGGTAAGGTTCCTTTTCTCAACTCCTCACAAAAATCTCCAATGAACTCTTTCTCAGTACCCGGTGGAAGAGGTCTGTTTTGAGCCCAGTGCCTCCGTTACTGAGCGCTGGTGTTGCTTGCATGCCTTTCCAGGAAACAGTCCTCACCACAACCTGTGGAGAGAGCCCTTTGTTTTTCTTGAGGTAGCTGGGGTGTGGAAGTTCCCTGAAATGAGTAATAGATGGACCCATTAGGGTTTGTTATGGGCTTCCTGGTATCTGTCACTTGGCTAATGGGGCAGAATGAGGACACAGCCAGGGGCTGACAATCCCTAGGACACCCCCAGCAGCCTGGCCCAAATGCCGTGAGGGTCCCAGCCCAGTCCTCTCATCAAAGGATTCATCTTCACTGCCCAGTCATGGCCCAAACTGCTCTGCAGCCCCTTCCCTGAGGAGATGGGGGCCCTCCCTAACCCAATCCCTCTCCAGTGCTAATTCCATATCCCCCACTTTTCTTTTTCTTTTTATAAAGTATATTTTATTGGTGTTTTACAGAGAGGCAGAGAGAGGGATAGAGAGTTAGAAAGATCAATGAGAGAGAGAGACATTGATCAGCTGCCTCCTGCACTCTCCCTGCTGGGTATGTGCCCGCAACCAAGGTACATGCCCCTGACCGGAATCGAACCTGGGACCTTTCAGTCCGCAGGCCGATGCTCTATCCACTGAGCCAAACCTGTTAGGGCTCTTTTTCTTTTTTTTTAATATATTTCTATTGCTTTCATAGAGGAAAGGAGAGGGAGAGAGAGAGAAACATCAGTAAGGAGAGAGAATCATTGATCGACTGCCTCCTGCATGCCCCACAATGGGGTTAGACCCTGTAACCAGGGCATGGCCCTTGACCAATAATTGAACTGTGACCTCCTGGTTTATAGGTTGACGCTCAACCTCTGAGCCACGCTGACCGGGCTCCCCCACTTTTCTGATGCTGCTTTCTCAACAGGATGGCTCCATCGCCACCTCGTCCGAGGTCATCTCCAGGCCCCCGTGCTAAGAGCAGGGCTGCCAGGCAGCGGGTGAATGGGGTGAGACAGGCATGAGGGGAAGTGGGGTCATTCCTCTGGGGAGGGTTGAGCTTAGTGGTTGCTTCCTGTCTGGCCACACCCCAGTGGGGCTCAAAATTCCCTAGGGGCAGGGCTACAACTGTTTCCTCTCTTGGAGACCCAGAGATGAGAGGTCTTCATGCCTTCCTGCCCTCGGGGTTAGTCTCTAGCTCTGGGAATGGCATTTCCAACTTTTCAAGCCTGTCTGTTGCTAATTTGCTGTGTGATCTTGGGCATGTCACTTCCCCTCTCTGTGCTTCACCAATAGGATGAATGGACCCATTTGCCCACCCACCCGGACATTCCAGAACTGTGAGATGTTCAGAGTCATGTCCTTTTATGTAATCAGAGCTGGATTTCTTTAATTGAACAAAAATGCAAATGGCTCTGGTAGATGACTCAGCAGTCCCCAGCCCCAAGCCTGCACACCCACATTGCTTTGGGTGTGGAGGGACAGGCCCCACCCAGAACCACAAGATCAGAATCTCTCTGGGCCTCTGAGTGAGCAGCACCTGGAGATGTGCATTTGTTTGTTTTGTTTGTTTTGTTTTTATTGATTTCAGAGAGGAACGGAGAGGGGGAGAGAGAAACATCAGTGATGACAGAGAATCATTGATCGGCTGCCTCCTGCATGTCCCCTACTGGGGATCAAGCCCACAACCGTGGGCACATGCCCTTGACAAGGATCAAACCCAGGACCCTTCAATCTGCAGGCCGGTGCTCTGTCTTCTGAGCCAAACCAGCTCGGGCGACATGTGCAGTTGTAAGAGGCTGCCTAGCAGAGGAGTACAGACTTTAGAAGGCAGAGTGAGGGGAGAACATGCTCTCCCTATCTCAATTCCTGACACAGTGAGCCACAATGATAAATTGTTTATGAAAAGAATGTGCTATTGAACCAAGAGACACTTTCCACAGCAGTGGCCTCCAGGGCCCTCAGTCTGCCCGGTCCTCACTGTATGCGAGTAGGACACACTCCCCGCAGGACAGGGAGCCTGAGGTGCAGAGTGTGTCAGGGATGGCAGGAAAGAGAAGACCTGTAGACCCCAGCTAGGATGGCCTCTCTGGGTGGCTCTCCTCTCCCCTCCTTCTGTACATTCAAGGGGAACGAAGTCTGGTTGCTATATTAGAATGAGTCGAATGTCTGCAGGACTTGCTAAATTAACTGACCAAGATGGAATGGACATGCAAGGCCACCCTGCCAACTGCCAGGAAAGGGAAGGAAATCACATGAGAGCATGAGTTGAAAGGGATCAAAAACAGCTTCCTTGAAACTAATGGCTTCAGGATAGAGACAAGTTAACAAGAGTATGAATTAGATGTAAGAAGAGACAGTTTAAAAAATAACATCAGGCCGAGACCGGTTTGGCTCAGTGGATAGAGCATCGGCTTGTGGACTGAAAGGTCCCAGGTTCCATTCCGGTTGGGGGCATGTACCTTGCTTGCGGGCACATCTCCACTGTGGAACGTGCAGGAGGCGGCTGATCGATGTCTCTCTCTCATCGATGTTTCTGACTTACTATTTCTCTCCCTTCCTCTCTGTAAAAAATCAATAAAATATATTTTTAAAAAATAATAATAACATCAGGCCCTGGCCGGTTTGGCTCAGTGGATAGAGCGCTGGCCTGCAGACTAAAGGGTCCCAGGTTCAATTCTGGTCAAGGGCATATACCTTGATTGCAGGCTCCTCCCCAGCCTGGGTCCTGGTTGGGGCTCATGCAGGAGGCAACCAATCAATGTCTTTCTCTCACATCGACTTTTCTCTCTGCCTTGATCTCTCTCTTCCACTCTCCCTAAATATCAATGGAAAAATATCTTCTGATAAGAATTAACAACCACAACAAAATTTTTTTAAAATAATAACATCAGGAGATGCAAAGAGAACTTGCAGAGGAAGGATACACATTGAGGACTTAAACAGGACCATTGCACATCTAAAAACTGAATTACAACATGGTACACACGTCTGAAAAGCAAATTAATGACAGGGAGAGAAACTAATAATGATTACATGAATTCAGAGAAAAGGGACAAATACAATCAAACCATGTGAGAGAAGATGACCGTGGGACCCAGCATGCAACGGGGAGGAGTCCCTGAAGTAGATTATCCAGCAGCTCAAGGAGAAGAATAGTGAGAGAGCCTCTCCCTGAAACAAAGGAAGGACCAAGGGGACTGAGAGGTACATACAGGAGAGTGATCAACATCAGGAACAGGCTGAATCCGGCTGAGTTACTAAACGTGAAGATAAAGAAAACACCTCACCCTAGCTGGTTTGACTCGGTGGCTAGAGCATTGGCCTGCGGACTGGAGGGTCCCAGGTTCGGTTCTGGTCAAGGGCACATACTCAGGTTGTGGGCTTGATCCCCAGCATGGGGCATGCAGGAGGCAGCCAATCAATGATTCTCTCTCATCATTGATGTTTCTCTCTCTATTCCTCTCCCATCCTCTCTGAAACCAATAAAAAATTATATTTAAAAAGAAAAGAAAACACCTCTTCAGGCACCAGAAAGAAACACCAAGTCACCAGCAAGGGAAGAAAAATCAATCTGACATCAGTTTTCCCACAGCAACAGTCAATACCAGAGACAGAATGAGGGGAGAACATGCTCTCCCTATCTCAATAAAGAAGCTGAGTCTTCAGAGTTGTGTGAAAAGGGGGAAACCAAGACTATTACACCCAGAGAAGTTCCAATCTATAGACAATGTGGAAAAGGTCAGCACTGAGGAGCATTTTCCAAAATGAAATTACCAACCAGTGAAATCTATCTGACCATTACCAGGGTCAGGTGTTTTGTGGTGTTTTAATTATAAAGGCAGTGTTTATTAAAATACATTTCACTTTCAAAATTGAACTATCAGCTGTTTAAGTGTGTTTACTTTTGAGGGGAACACCCGGGATAGCCGCGGTGTTAAGATGAGAGTCCTCAGAAAGAGAGGAGGGAGCAGAGTCTTTTCCATACCGAAGGCCTTGAACTGTCCTCTGCTGCTGAAGCCGATGGTTCCATTTTCCCGCCAACACTCCTCCTTCTCCTTCCTGGAAGTCAGTATAGGTCTATGCTCCCAGAGTTGTCTTAGTCTTTTCCACTGTGTTTGTTTCTACGGGAAGTCCCTGGGAAGCACAGATTTCAGCTCTTCCCACTGTGTGGTTCTTTTTTTTTTTTTTTTTTAATATACATATAATTTTAATTTATTTCAGAGAGGAAGGGTGAGAGAGATAGAAATATCAATAATGAGAGAGAATCATTGATCAGCTACCTCCTGCACACCCCCGACTGAGGATCAAGCCTGCAACCTGGGCATGTGCCCTTGCCCAGAATTGAACCAGGGACCTTTCAGTCCACAGGCCAACGCTTTATCCACTGAACCAAACCAGGTAGGGCACCACTGTTTGGTTCTTGGCATGGTGCCCCAGGTGAGGAAAGGGTCAGTTTCTTATTTTTATTTTGTAATATATTTTTATTGATTTCAGAGAGGAAGGAAGAGGGAGAGAGATAGAAACATCAGTGATGAGAGAGAATCATTGATTGGCTGCCTCCTACATGACCCCTATTGGGAATCAAGCCAGTTGTTTTGGCTCAGTGGATGACCATGTGCCCTTGATGGGAATCAAACCTGGGACCCTTCAGTCCTTAGGCCGATGCTGTATACACTGAGCAAAACTGCCTAGGGCAAGGGTCAGTTTTTCAAAAGGCAAAACCATGACTCTCATACAGTATAAAATTAATACATATCATAATTTTTACTTAACTAGTCAAATAATTAGGGAGCAAGTAGTATGTTCCAAGTGGTTCAAAGGAAATTGGAACAACACACACACACAGGTGGATAAGGAATGTCAACACAGATCAGTAATCAGTTGCATTCCAATGGACAAAAGTCATTTGCGTTTCTATGGACGAGAATAATTTGCATCGCAGTAAGTTTTCTACAACTTAGATTTGCTCAAAGACCAAAAACAATCATTAAAGGCATGGGGGCCCTCAATAAAGAACACACCCAGGAGTCTTCTTTGGTCCATTTCAAAGTCAGCCCAGTTTTTCCTGTTCATAAGAGATTATTCCAAATGCAAAACTCAGGGACAAAATGTGCTTTAAAAATGCAATGGAATCACCTGAGCTGGTTTGGCTCAGTGGATGAGCATTGGCCGAGGACATGTACCCAGTTGCAGGCTGAATCCCCAGCCCTGTTTAGGGGGCATGTGGGAGGCAAATAAGCTATGTGTCTCTTTTATATCAGTGTTTCTCTTCCTCTGTCTCTCTCCCTTGTACTCTCTAAAAATCACTGGAAATATATCTTCAGGTGAGGATTAACAACAAAAAGTAAAAAGTAAAAAATGCAATGGAATTTGCTTAAATACAGGACTAAGATGAAATACTAGGAGAATTCTAGTTGCAGAACAGAGTAGAAGTGTTATAAGCCTTGACCAAGTGAACATATTAGAATCAAAATCAGGAGTTTGGATGGGAGGGTGGGGAGGAGATAGGTAGGAAGGAGGGGAAGGAAAGATGTATAAGGGGAATAGTCACCTTTTCATCTCAAGAAATGATTGAGGCTGTGATTCTTCAAATTCCCTGAGACTCCATTCTCTAAATGATTTTCATTATCATTTTTTTTAACATTAGAGAAAATCATTATGAACTAATCTCTTTTGTAGAAAGTAAAAATTTATCTAAAATTCAGCATTTTCTTTCCTGTTAAACTCAAGAAATATTAAATATTTTTTAAAATTAAATCTTTATTATTCAGATTATTACATTTGTTTCTCTTTTTTCCCTCCATAGCTCCCCTCCACCAGGCTCCCACCCTTCCCTCTACCCTTACCTCCCTCCCATTGACCTCATCCATAGGTGTATGATTTTTTGTCCAGTCTCTCTGTGTACACCCCTCACCCCTTTCCCCCTGAGAATTATCAGTCCACTCCCTTTCTGTGCTCCTGATTCTATTATATTCACCAGTTTCTTCTGTTGATCAAATTTTTAATTCACTTAATTTTTATAATATATTTTATTGATTTTTTTTTACAGAGAGGAAGGGAGAGAGATAGAAAGTCAGAAACATCGATGAGAGAGAGACATCGATCAGCCGCCTCCTGCACGCCCCACAGTGGAGATGTGCCTGCAAGCAAGAAACATGCCCCCAACCGGAATCGAACCTGGGACCCTTCAGTCCGCAAGCCGACGCTCTATCCACTGAGCCAAACAGGTCTCGGCTCACTTAATTTTTAGATTCACTTGTTGATAGATACGTATTTGTTGTTCATAATTTTTTTATCTTTTACCTTTTTCTTCTTCCTCTTCTAAAAGAGCACCTTTCAGCATTTCATATAATACTGGTTTGGAGTTGATGAACTCCTTTAGCTTTTTCTTATCTGTGAAGCTCTTTATCTGCCCTTCAATTCTGAATGATAGCTTTGCTGGATGGAGTATTCTTGGTTGTAGGTTCTTGCTATTCATCACTTTGAATATTTCTTGCCACTCCTATCTGGCCTGCATCGTTTCTGTTGAGAAGTCAGCTGACAGTCGTATGGGTGCTCCCTTGTAGGTAATGAACTGTTTTTCCCTTGCTGCTTTTAATATTCTCTCTTTGTCTTTTGCTCTTGGTAGTTTAATTATGATGTGTCTTGGTGTAGACCTCTTTGGATTCCTTTTATATGGGGTTCTGTGTGCTTCCTGGACTTGTAAGTCTATTTCTTTTACCAGATGTGGGAAGTTTTCAGTCATTATTTCTTTAAATATGTTTTCAGTATCTTGCTCTCTCTCTTCTTCTGGCACCCCCACAATTCTGATGTTGGTACGCTTGAAGCTGTCCCAGAGGCTCCTTACATTATCTTCACATTTTTTTATTCTTTTCTCTTCTTGCTTTTCTAGTTGAGTGTTTTCTGCTTCTTTATATTTCAAATTTTTTACTTGATTCTTGCCTTCTTCTAGTCTGCTGTTGGGTCTCTGTATAATATTTTTTTATTTCAGTCAGTGTATGTTTAATTTCTAGTTGGTTCTTTTCCATCTCTAGTTGGTCCTTTTTCATCTCTAGTTGGATCTTTTCCATCTCTAGTTGGTTCTTTTTCATCTCCTCTTGGGTCTCGCTAACTTTATCTAACTTTTCTAGGATATTTTTGAAAAACCTTATAAGCGTGGTTTTGTACTCTATATCCAGTCGTTTGTTTTCCTCCATTTCTTTTGTTTGTGATCCCTTCCCTTATCTTGGCATTTTCACTATGCTGGGAGAACTTCTGTGTTGGATTCAGCCTTATGATACCAGACTTGCAAAACCGCAAAAGCCTCTCTGTTGAGCTTAGGATGGGTGGAGTCTCAGGCCTTCCAGTCGGCCCCACCCTCCACGGCTCCTGGGTCTCATGTGACTGGGTAATCGGTCCCTGTGTGCGTGCCCTCGCAGTGCCTCTAGACTGCTGCCCCTCCGGTTCCCCCTGCACTCCGGGACCATATGAGTCTGGGTCCCCGGAGTTTCGCCCAAAACCAGGGTTTAGTGGAGTTAGAAGTGGCACAGTTGGGAGGGTCTGTCTCCCGCCCACTTGTGAAAGCCAGCAGCACAATCAGCAGTTGGTCCTCTGCACGCAGTGCCGTGTGCATCACCAGACTTCTGATCTTTTGCGACTCCCCTAAATTTCCGTGCACTTCTCCCTTTTCACAGTCCAAACTCCTCCCATATGAGTTTCAGCTGGACCTGGGGTTTAGTGTCATAGGATAAGGAGTTCAATGCGATTGGGAGTCTCCCACCAGAGAAAGCCAGCCAGGTTCTCTGGTACCCGCTCTCTCCACGCACGTGTCTCCGTACCTCAGCTTTTTGCAGCTCCTCTGGATCTCTGTGAGCCCCTCTCTTTCTTCTAGTTGTAGAATTTCCACTCAGCCAGCTTTCCTATGGTTCTGGATAATGTCCATTCTGTCTTTTAGTTGTAGTTTTGAAATTGTTGTGCGAGGCAGCAGTGTAGGTGTTTACCTATGCCGCCATCTTGGATTCTCTCTTAAATACTTTTAGTTTAAATTATTGTAGATGTGGTACAATCCCATCTTTTAAAAATATTTGGACCTACTTACCTTTCTCTCTACCTATACCTCCTTCCCTCTCCAAAGTGCTTGTGTAAATGACAGTCAGCAAATGTTAACACTGCGCGATAGGCTGTCTGAGGCATCTCCTCTGTGCCAGGGAGGCCTAGTGCTTGGAAGATGGCAGAGAACAGAACAGATAAAAATCCCACCTCAGGGGTAGTCTTTCCACTAGATGAAGGACTGGCCCCTCAGTATTGCCAAATTAATGCTTTTCTAGTCTCTCTTTTCGTTTGAGTGCGGCCTCCTCTAAAACCTGAACCCTGAACCGGGAACCCTGAATCACACGGGACATGGAAAGGGGCTCCCACATCTGGCGCCTGACCTGGGGACGTCTGGAGGAGAAGGTATTTTTCGCCTAAAGCAAAGGAAGGAAAATTCACCAAGGAAAAGGTGAGGGGAATTCAATGTACGCAAAGCCCACGGACTGACTGCAGAGTCACGATCTAGAATGCTCCAGCTATGGAGACAGGAGGAGAAACGGTTCAGAGATGAAAGATGCTGATGACGCCTTGCCATACTAGCAGTCAGCAACTGTGCATCGATGCAGGTTGTCCAGGACCAAACCAGAGAGGGTCAGACCTGCATTGCCGCCATTCATCCACCATCCAGAACTGAAATATCATTGCTGACATGTACACTCAAGAAACTGTTGGACATTGAAACTGGGACTCAAAGGACTGTTGGAAAGAAACTTACTACAGACTGATTCATTTGCTGCTCAGCATACACATTGTTGCTTGTCTCATTTTTTGTTCTTATATGTTTATTTCTAGTCTGCAAGATTTTTTTAAAGGAAAGAAAACAGGGGAGATGCCAGAAACCAATAATTGTCTCACTAATACAAAGTGGACGAGGAACCCAGAAGGCTGGTCAACCTCAAAGCTCTGAAAGGTCAAAACCAGCCATCCCCTATCTAATTGAGACAGTGAACTTCCCCATCAAATAATCATGTAAATCTTTACTGATAAAGATAATCTACTTGTTACTGGAATTGCCTGCTTCAGGGCAAAGGGTATATCCCAAACCTGAATAAAAGGAATGGCAAGGCCAAAGGAAGGTGGTAGTCTTTCCACTAGAGGAAGGCTCCCGCCTGGCCCCCCTGTATCGCAAAAAAAAATAATAATAATAATCCCACCTCAGGAAGAGGCTTTCTAAAGAGGGAGGGATTTGTTGCTTTCTTCTTTGTACTTTTCTGTAGTGCTTGTTTTGTTTGAGAATTGAGCATGTATCATTTTTATAAAAACAATGTTCGCTACTTTCATACACACAGATACACACACACCCCTCAGATGATTGTTCCAAACAGCCAGAGTTGAGAACCACTATATTTTAAGCTGTATATCTTCTCATTGATACCTCAGTGTAAATACATTTTAAAGAAAACAGCTTTCTCTGCCCGAGGAGGCGCTCACTCTTATCCTTTAAAAAGAGAGAAAATCACTGAGCTGATTTGTCTCAGAGGACAGAGTACTGGCCTGTGGACTGAAGGGTCCCAGGTTCAATAGAGTCCAATGCTCTATCCACTGAGCCAAACCGGTTTTGGCTGAACACATGTTAAAGAGTTTATTATAGTCCTAAATTGGTGCGAGAACCAAGCAGATATTATCGAATGTGAAGAACAGACACATTTATTGATCGGGAATATTGAAATGAATGTGCAAATTGAGGCAAAACTGGGGAGGAGGAGTCAGTTGGTATTCCATAGGACAGCTCAGAATCTGCAGTCTTTAGACAGGAGTGGTTTGGCATGACTATCAATTCCTACAATCTTCAGAGTTCATAGACTAGAATCAGGCAATCTCAGGAGTGCCCCATAGAGTCGAGATAATGCAGAGCTTTTGCACAGATATACAAATATTTTCTTACAACCCTGATCACTGAATTCCTCACCTGGCCACATCAGCCCACATCTCATCCAGGAATCTTCCCTGGCTCCAGACTGGGGTAGGTGGCACCACTGGTCTCCCCCAGTCCTTGAACTTCTGATCACTGTTCTGTCTTCCCCATCAGACTTAGGGGATTCTTAAAATCAGTTGTCTTCTCCATTTTTCATTGTGCCTGTGAAAACTCGAGAAGACTATTTTTTTTTTAATTACTGATTAGAAAGAGTGAAAGTGTGAGAAACATTGATTTGTTCCACTTATTGATGCATGCATTGGATGATACTTTTCTGGTTGGTAAATATATTTTTATTGATTTCAGAGAGGAAGGAGGAGGAAGAGAGAAGTAGAAATATCAATGAGGAAAGGGAATCATTGATTGGCTGCCTCCTACATATTGAACTGAGCCTGCAACCCAGACATGTGCCCTTGACCAGAATCAAACCTGGGATCCTTCTGTCTGCAAGCCGATGCTCTATCCACTAAGCCAAACCAGCGAGGGCTCATTGTTAAATGTGCCCTGACCATGGATGGAACCCACAACCTTGGCATATTGGGACAATACTCTACCCGGCCAGGGGTCAAACACATTTGTTGACTGAATTACAGAACAAAGGAACAATATGGATTCCTAAAACGAAGGTGGTCCATGGTGTGCCCTCAAAGGCAGTGAAAGACCTGGGAGGCAGCAGGGAAGGTCAGTAGTGCCTCATGAATGTGTGGTGGTTTCAGGCTTGAACCTAATAAGGGCTCCTCAGAAAAGGTCCCAAGAGCCAAGGAGCTTGGAAATGCTGGGTCAAACCCCCCCATGTTGATTGCTTTGTTTTCCTTTGAACACAGCACTCCTGGGAGCCTTCAGTGTATCAAAGTGACTAAATCTCTCAGAAGGAAAATGCAATGTTCCAGCGTTTTCCAAGCTTATTTGGTGGTCAGTCTTTTTTTCTTTTTTCTTTTTTTTTTTTTAAATTAGAGCAAAGATGAGGGTTCTGGAGAATTTACTTTGAGAAACTCCCATTCCATCCAACCTGCCCAATTGACTTAATCATACACTGCGAGTGCCTGGGTCAGGATGCTGTGTGCAGCATCAGCGCTCCCGTGGCCTTGGATAAGTTCCCTAATGTCTCCACCACCCACGGTCCATCTATAACGTGGAACCGGAGAGAGCTCCCCTCGGTGCTGCTGGGAGGACTCTGAGTTGCTGTGAGGGGAACGCTTAGCACAGAGCCTGGTACAGTGTGTACTCAATAAATGCTAGCCATGCGTCGTCATTCAGGAGAGCACATAGTACCATTTATTGACTGCCTCCTCTTGCTTGACCCTCACCACAACCCTGAGGCTGGAGGAGGAAGAGGGGACAGAGGAGGATAGAAACCTTTGGAGGCGAAGTCCCTGGCCCGAGGCCTTAGAGCCGGCAAGTGGGCCAAGTTCTTGGACCAGGCTCAGGGCCCTAAGAACAAGCTTAGCCAAGGGCTTGGCCTGAAGTAGGTGCTTAATGAAGACTGTGTTTTTTCGATCCTGCCCTTCTTCCTCCTTCCCTTCCAGCCGACAGTCATGCCGGAGCCCAATCTGAAGGTCACCTCTGGCCAGAGCTAAGGTGAATGGACAGTGCTTGAAGCCAAGGCTCCCCGGTGGATGGGCGGGGCAAGACGGAGGCTAACCCTGACTTTCGTCCCAGCTGAGGTCCACCCTTCCCTCCTCTTCCTCATGCCCACCTTCTGTATATTCCCTCAGGTATTTGGGGATATGAAAACCCAGGGGTTCCTCCTCTTCAGCCATGACAGGGCTCCACTCCCAAAACACAGAGGGGCTTAAAGTCAGTGTTGAGTCCATGCAGGAAGGAAGGAAGCCAGTGTTCTGGGGCTTGAGTGGGCCTGCCAGGCCACCTGAGGCTGTCCACAGGATAAACACAGGCTCGCCCAGCGCCCCACCCAGGTCTGACCGAAAATGCTGCCCCAGTGGAAGGCTCGCTCACTGAAATGACTCAGCCCCGGCTCTCAGATGCAGTTTCCATGTTTTACAAACTAAAGGTGTTTTCCTAACAGCTCATGGTGATGAGCGAGCATTGGTCTATAAACAGCACCATGATCTGGTCCAAAATGAGGGTCTGACCCCCCGGCCACTGAGGCTGTAAGCCCAAGGCGGGGCCTCCTTCATGCCCAGGAGAAGCCAGCTCCTTGCAACTAGCACAGATCCCCAAAGTGATACAGACACTCACCCAGGCCACTTCCTTCACGGAGGGACCTGAATCTGTCCTCCCCAGATGCCTGCCGCCTGCTGTGGGACTGCAAGCCTTCCATGAGCCAGTGTCCTGGGACCAAGAATCTGGGGCCCAACATGGAGCCAGGGGCAGGGTGGGGAGGAACCACCACCCAGGCAGGGAAGATGTCTCCCACTCCCCCATTCCTCCAGCAATGACAGCCATCCTTGGGGACCATGACGCAGATGCGCTAAAAGAGCTAATGTGAAACAAGAAGGATGGCGCTCCATCCTCCCTAAAGACTCAGAAGTAAGGGCTACAGGGAGTGGGGTGGCAGGGCCCTCACTTGCCACCACCCGTCCCCCACGCCTCATTCACCCTTTCAGCCCTTTATTGGGCATTTTCTAGGGGCCTATCTGTCAACTTCACCCCAGCTTTCTCATCTCAGCAAATGGCATCACCATCCTCCCAGCTACTTTGAGCAAAAACACAAGAAGTCATCTTTGATAGCTGTTTTTCTGATCCATCAGCAAATCCAGTCTGCTTTGCCTCCACTCCACGTCCAACATGAGACCACTTCTCAGCCTCCACCACAGCCAGCTCTCACTTCTCGCTTGGACACTACAGCAGCCACCAACTGGACTCTTGACCTTTGGCCTTGGCCTCTA
Organism: Lasiurus cinereus; assembly: GCA_011751065.1. NCBI lineage: Eukaryota > Metazoa > Chordata > Mammalia > Chiroptera > Vespertilionidae > Lasiurus > Lasiurus cinereus. The sequence continues at coordinate 703,523 of JAAGEH010000036.1, read as the reverse complement.
AAACCCATCTCCAACTCATTGGAGTTACCTTATCATCATTCTAACTATTCCTGTCTTCAAGTCCTCCATTGAATCTTACCAAATAATGAAACTTTTTTTAAATATTTTTTATTGATTTCAGAAAGGAAGGGAGAGGGAGGAAGAGAAAGAGAGAAATATCAATGATGAGAGAGAATCATCAATTGACTGCCTCCTGCAGAGATTGAGCCCACAACCCTGGCATGTGCCCTGATCGGGAACCAAACCATGACCACCTGGTTCATAGATTAATGCTTAACCAATGAGCCACGCCAGCCAGGCCCAAATAATGAAACTTTTTAAAGAAATCAAGCAGACCCACTTTGGGATCCAGCTATAAAGAGATGAGATGAGAAGATGGGCTCAGAGGCAGAACTGTGCACAGATGAGAACTTGCTATATGACAGCCATCACCAACTAGTGAGGAAAAGACTCTTATAAGCGGTATTAAAACAAGTGGTGATCCATATGGAGAAAGTAAAATTAGATCCCCACCTACGCCCACACACATCTCCAGGTGCATTCAAGGCTTAAATGTGGATAACAAAATTTAACACATTGAGAAGAAAATCTAGGAGAATATCTTTATGGCCTCGTGATAAGGAATGATTTTTTAAATACATTTCTTGTTAGTTACAATATGCACACCAAAAATGCATGTCATAAGTGTGCAGCTCAGTAAAATTTCACAATCTGAAAAGAGAATCCAAATGCAATACATACAACCAGCAGTTTAGTTTCCAGAATATGTAAAGAACTTCTGCAAATCAATAAGAGAGACAAAGGACCCAAAAGCCAATTCAGCATAAGTTGTAAACAAGCACCTCATAGCAAAAGAAACCTAGAGGGCCCTAGCCAATTTGGCTCAGTGGATTGAGAACCAGCCTGCAAACTGAAGGGTCCCAGGCTCGATTCCGGTCAAGAGCATATGCCCAGGTTGCGGCTCGATACCCAGTGGAGGGTGTGCAGGAGGCAGCCGATCCATGATTCTCTCTCATCATTGATGTTTCTATCTCTCCTCCTCCCTTCCTTTATGAAATCAATAAAAATAAATAAATTTAAAAAAGAAACCCAGATGGCCAATAATCATATAAGAAGAGGTATCAGAGGAATGTAAATTAAAAGAACAACGAGAGATTATGTCTCCCACCAGACTGACAAAAAAAAAGAAGCTGATGCCACCACATGGGGACCCCAGCCTTAAACACGGCAGGTGGAGTGGATTGGTAAAGCCACTTGGCAGTGGTACAAGGTGGCATCTTGCCAGGTCAGAGGTGAGCATATCTGTGACTCAGATCTTCTTTCTCCAGGTACCGACTCTCACATGAGTGCACCTAGATGGAAACTGGAAACATCACTGAATTATAATTCGGTCACAGTCATGCAATGGACATGGCCTGGCGATTAAACACAATAGAAGTGAGTAGTCAAGATCAACCAGGACATGTGCACAAAGGCAGAACATGAGATGGGGGCAAGACCAGAGCCTTTGGGAAGAGAGAGAAGACTACCATCCCGCCCCCTCCCCCTATCTTCCCCCGCCTGAAAGGGCTGACTTTACCACTGGGGAGAATTTTTGCACAAAGACGAAACCCCACCATTTATTTATTTTTGCCTCACTCATTTTACAGGTAGCAAAGGTGAGCTCCAAGAAGGAAAATGACTTGCCGTACTGGTGCCCAAGCTGAGATGCGATTCTGTTTCCTTTCTTATTTTCTTAAAATATATTTTTATTGATTTCAGAGAGGGAGAGAGAGCTAGAAACATCAATGATGAGAGAGAATCATGGATCACCTGCCTCCCTCACGCCCCACGCTGCAGATCGAGCCTGCAGCACAGGCACGTGCCTCAACTGGGAATGGAACGGTGACCTCCTGGTTCTTAGGTCAATGCTCAACCGCTGAGCCACACCAGCCGGGCTGACTCTGTTGCCTTTCAATGACTCCCTTTCCCTACTCCTCCCAAAGGCCTGGTCTGGTGCAGTAGCCTCCTTGGGCCACCCCGCTTCTTCTCTGCTCCGCACATGACCAGAGAGGCTTTCTTAGCCCGGAGCCGTGGTCACACCACTCTACTCAAGCACCCAGCGGCTCTCACCGCTCCCAACGCTAAGTCCAAACTCACAGTGTTCTCCTTTTCCAGGGAGCAAAACAACTGTTACTATGCCGAAACCAGTTTGGCTCAGTGGATAGAGCGTCGGCCTGCGGACTGAAAGGTCCCAGGTTCAATTTCGGTCGAGGGCACGTACCTTGGTTGAGGACACATCCCCAATGGGGGGCGTGCAGGAGGCAGCTGATTGATGTCTCTCTCTCATCGATGTTTCTAACTCTCTGTCCCTCTCCCTTCCTCTCTGTAAAAAAATCAATAAAATATATTAAAAAACAAAAACAAAAAAACACCTTGTTACGAGGCTCACAGGTTCTGTGGGCCAAGAATCGGAACAGGGCCCAGAAGGAACAGCTTGTGTTTGCTCCACAACATCTGGGGCCTCAGCTGGAAGACTTGAAAGCTGCAGGTTGGAATCCTGCAGGTGCCTTTACTCACAGGGGATGATTCATCAGCAGCTGGGCATTGGCCGGAGTGCTCCATGGGGCTCGGCCATGTGTCCTGGGCTTCCTCAAGAGAGAGAGAGCCTGCTGGCGCAGCTCAGTGCTGGAGCATCGACAGGTGAACCAGGAGGTCCCGGTTCCATTCATGGTCAGGGCACATGGCCAGGTTGCAGGCTCGATCCCCAGTGGAGGATGTGCATGAGGCAGCTGATGTTTCTATCTTTCTCGCCCTATTCCTTCCTCTCTGAAATCAATACAAATATATTTCAAAGAAAGAAAGAGAGAGGCACTTTACCACCTTTTATGACCAAGTAGTGGAGGCTATGCATTTTATTCATTCAGCAGCCACAAAGGCCTGCTCCATTTCAAGAGAGGGGAAAAGGACTCCACCTCTAATGGCAGCTCTGTGGCCATTGTTAGGTCATACACATAGGAAAATATTAATATTTCATGCTGCAGCCCAGCCAATGTGGCTCAGTGGTTGAGCATCGACCCATGCACCCAGAGGTCACTGGTCTGATTCCCAGTCAGGGCACATGCCCAGGTTGCAGGCCTAATCCCTGTTGGGGGTGTGCAGGAGGCAGCCAATCAATGTTTTTCTCTCATTGAGGTTTCTATCATTCTCCCTCCCTATCCTTCTAAAAAGCAATAAAGGCATATTTAAATATATATATGAGAGAGAGAGAGAGAGAGAGAGAGAGAGAGAGAGAGAGAGAGAGAG
>JAAGEH010000036.1:682797-699838 GCA_011751065.1 Lasiurus cinereus | reverse complement strand
ATATATATATATATATATACACACACACACACACATATATATATATTCCTAATTCCACGATTAGGTAAATTGTTTTCAAAATAAAAGAGACAACACCCTAGTCCCTTTTGCTCTTCCCCAAACTCAGGAGAAATCAATGTTCTCCCTTCCAAACGTGGCCCATTTTTGGTGACTGCTGAGCCAGTGTGAGATGGAGGAGTTCCCACGGGAAGGTGGGGGTCACAGGTGGGGCTCTGAGAGCCGAAAAGTCCTCAGGCGATTCTAGCTGCCCTCCCTGAACACCTGCTGTGTGCAGGGCGCTGTGCCAAGCATTTTATAGAATTAGTTCACCCCATGTTTATGACATATTCTCAGGGAAGGTGTCATTCATTATCCACATGCGATGGATGAGGAAACTGAGGCTCAGCCAAGTTCAGGCCCGGGTTAGCTTCCTCACTGATGCATCAGCCTCTGAGGATGACCCGCCCAGCGTGGGAACCACACGGCAAGGCTTGTCTCCCCGGGGTGGGCCTGGCTGCTTTGTTGGAGGACATTGGTCCTGGACAGAGGCCAGGCACTAAGGCTCACATGGACATGTCAGGCCAGCAACCAGGATCCAGGCACCAGGCCACCATGACGTCTGCCCATTGCTGCCTCGTTGCCTCATGGAGCCCCGAAAGTCCAGATTTTATAAGGTCAACCCAAGTACCCTGGGACTGGACACTCGGCACTTGTTGACATGCAGGGCGAGAACAGCTGCTTCTGCTGGGTGGGTGGACATGGGTCACGCACGTGCTGTCTGTCTCCTAGACCAGTGGTGTCCGCTCTGTTAACTAATGAGTTTGCCGACCACTGACCTAGACTCTCGACTGCATGTGGCTCGCGAGCCGCAGTTTGTCAACCACTGTCCCAGACCAACATCCAGTCATAGGCAACAGCTTCTGGGCCAGGAGGGGAAAGATCAGAGCTCCAGACCCAGCTTACCCCACCAACCCTAACCGTGGCCAGGTCTCCCTGTCTCCCTGAGCCTTAGTCTACTCCTCTGAGGAAGCCTAAGCCTGTGATTTCCAAAGGGCAGGGAAGGTGGAGACACACTTCTCCTTTTTTAAAATATATTTTTATTGATGTCAGAGAGGAAGGGAGAGGGAGGAAAAGATAGATGTAGAAACATCAATGATGAGAGAGGATCATGGGTCAGCTGCCTCCGGAACACCCCCACTGGGGGATCGAGCCTGCAACCCAGGCATGTGCCCTAACCAGGAATCAAACCGGCCACCTCTTGGTTCCTGGGTCAACACTCAACTGCTGAGCCACACCCTGTGGGGCTGGAGACATGTTTCTTTTGCACCACTAATAGCCATTGTGTTTGTCTCTTGCACCACAAATAGCCATTGCGTTTCACCTCCTGTGAAAATGCTGGTAGAGTAGCAGTGACTGTTTGGAAGACTGTGGGGAGAGGGATTCCACAGCTGCTTGGTGATGGATTAGCCATGTCTGTCACCGGTCAGGACTGAAGGGTGGTGATACGTGTACCGTGCGTTTACCATAACTGTGACCCCCCAAGCGTGCTGTCCGAAGTGAGCTCTCAGGGAGTTCCCCAGATGCTCCCCAGAGATAAGGTGCCTCAGTCACCCCATTTCTGTGAAGGCCTAGTCCTTGGAAAAATTACGCAGCCGCTGAGAGGGGATTTTGCATTGGTTCAGGCCTCTCTTAGCCACTTCCTGTTCCAGATAACCAGCTCCAGTGGCTGCTCTGGGTTTATCTGTGAGGTCACAGCTGCTGCCCTGAGGCCTTCAATTCTCCGGTAGGAGAACAGTGCTCGCAGGCTGCCTGCTTTCCTGGCAGTGCCCCTGCTTCTAAATGCCCCCCTTACCTCAACGCACTTCCTGCCCACCCATGCCCGTGACCCATTCTCTGCTGACATGCAAATGTAGACCTGGTTTATGGGGCAGAGGTGGCAGCTGCCTGGCTCTCCCAGGACTGCATTCTCAAAGCAGAACCCGAAGCCTCTCTAATGATGGAATTCCAGACATTGTGGCAGGTCAGTAGGGACCCATCGGAGGCTGTGGGGGCGGCCTGACATTCCTCAAATCAGCCAGGCTGTGAGTGTGCAGCTCGGCCTGCCCCGCCTGCCACTGTTTGCCAGCCGTGAGCAAGGTCTCTGCTGGGTTTCCTCTGGGACAGACTGGTTTAGTCCTGGTGGATGATCCCACTCCACCCTGCTCCCCAAGCTTTCTGGGTTACTGGGCTCCCCACCCAGGGCCGAGGCACAAGGGGAAAGCCCTGTGCTGGTCATTGACTCTAAATCACAGAGAATGCCCTGGCCAGTTTGGCTGGGTGAAGAGAGCGTTGGGCTGCAGACTGAAGGGTCCCAGGTTCGATTCTGGTTGGGGCACATACCTGGGTTGTGGGCTCAATCCCCAGTGTGGGGCATGCAGGAGGCAGCCGATCCATGATTCTCTCTCATTTTTGATGTTCCTCTCTCTCTCTTCCGCTTCTTTCCTCTCTGAAACCAATAAAAACATATATGTAAGTAAACCACAGAGAATGACTTGGAGTGGTGGGGAGCATTTTGCAGGATCCCAGAATTTTCCTGAGAGAAGGAACCCCACCTCCACCTGATGCACCTTTCCTTTCCACAACCCCTCACCAAATGATGTTCAGCTTCCACTTAAATGGCTCAGTTTGGAGGGCGAAAATTCTAGGCATCTCTCTCTTTTTTTTTTAATATATTGATTTCAGAGAGGAAGAGAGAGAGGGAGATAAAAAAAGAGAGAGACATCAATGATAAAAGAGAATCAAGGATTGGCTGCCTCTTGCATGCCCCCTACTGGGGATCGAGCCCGCAACCCAGGCATGTGCCCTTGACCAGAATCGAACCCGGGACCCTTCAGTCCACAGGCTGATGCCCTATTCACTGAGCCAAACCAGCTAGGGCTCTAGGCATCTTTTGTTTCTTCTTGGTGAAAAGTCATTTTCCACAACAAAATCATTTGTTCAACAAATATTTATGGAGCACCTACTGTGTGCCAGGCACTGTTGAAGCCACTGGGGATACAGCAGTGAGCAAAGCAGACAAAAACCTCTGTCCACACAGAGCTGACATGCTATGGAGGGTGTGAGAGAAGGAGGGGGGGCAACAAACAAACCAATAAGGAGAATATACAGTGAGTCCGCTGGTGAAAAGTACTATGAAGAAAAATTAATCAAGAAAGGGGATGGGGAGTGATTTTAGTATGCTGTATGCAATGAAGGCACCATTCCAGCGAAGTCCTGAGAGAGGAGAACAGGCTGAGGCACATGGGTGTCCTCTGAGAGGTCCAGATAGAGGGGACGGGCAGTGCAAAGGCCCTGAGGCAGGAGTATGGCTGCAGAGAGAGGGAACCAACAGAGGCCAGCGCTCTGGAGCCACACCAGCCAGGTGGGGACCGTGGGAGATGAGATGAGGTCAGGAAGGCACAAGGCGGATGGTGCTTACATAGTATGGCTTTTGTTGTATGTGTGTATGTGTGTATTTTGCTTTGTTTTTAATATATTTTTATTGATTTCAGAGAGGGAGAGAGAGAGAGAGAGATACCAACATCAGTGCTGAGAGAGCATCATGGATTGGCTGCCTCTTGCACACCCCCTACCGGGAACGAGCCCACAACCCTGGCATGTGCCCTTGACAGGAATCAAACTTGGGACCCCTTCAGTCTGCAGGCTCATGCTCTATCCACTGAGCCAAACCAGCTAGGGTCATAGTATGGCTTTTGTAATGCAAGAAGCCAATTTTTTCTGACAGGGAAGAATTGGATTCTAGCAGAAGCTCAAACCCAGACAAAAAGAAAACCCAGATCCGGTCCCAGTGAGCCAAGTGAAGACCACATCAGGTCTGCATGATGAGACCAGCATTTCTGGAGCGCTAGCAGTGCCTGGTACGTCATCTGGAGCCAAAGGGACAGGGTGGCTGAGTTTTTACAATCAATTGTATCGATCCAGGAAAACGGAAACCAAAATAGCTCTGTGAGGAAAGAGGCCTGATGGAAAGGGCTGGGCTTCTGGGGCACTGTGGGGGTGAAGGGAGGGGGTTGGCATCTTCAGGCCTGGATCTGAGGAAGGGGGCGGGGTGGGCATGGACTGGTGCCAGCCCCTGCCCCCGTGGGCCAGCGAGTGACTTCAGGGCCAGTCCTTGGCAGGGTCCAGGCGTTGGTTATGTAAACCTTAGTGTGGTCAGGGCCAGCAGCCGGCCTGCCTGGGTATCCAGACCCCTGAGGGCCAAACCCCCACCCTGGGTGGCCGTTAAGGAGGCCACCTCCCAGAGGACTCCACTGGGTCCTCATGTCCCTCACCCAACTATCGATATGCCCACTGACCAGAAAGCGTGGGCCACTCAGATGTGCTCCATGACATGGCCGCTAAGCTTGGGCGGAGGGCTTCCATCCCTCTCCCTGGAGTTAGCTGAGGCTGTGACAGGGAACAAGGCCAGCCCCGGGGACAAGGAATGAGCCAACGGGCGGCCGCAGGAAGGAGGGTGGGAGATGGCGTGAGGCGGGCGGGAGTAGAGGGAGGTGGCGGGCCACAGGGCGGGATGGCACAGGGCAGCCAGGCAGGGACCACGGAGAGCATTCAGAACTCCCAGTCCTCCGCCAGAGGCTAACAAAGTCATTGTTACAGTCACGGACGTAGATCCTTATCTTCTAAATGGTATATTTTGGCATGTGCGTGTTTATTCTCTTTGATGTTGGAAGAGAGGAGGCAGGATCATGTGGCCAGGCTTGGCACACTTTTACCCAGAATGGGCACCGGGAAAGAGTTCCAAGGGAGGCCAGGCCCTAACAGAGACTATGGGTCCCACACTCCCCTTTTCACCCTCTGCCCGAGATGCCAAGTATCCTGCTCAAGCCCTGCCCCGAAGGGCACAGACAGTGAGCAGTAATGGCCAGGACCTGAGGCAAACAGAACAGTGAGGTCCCTGCCCCTGCCACCAGCCCTTGCAGTGGTCACTGGGGTCAGCCGGATACAGGTCCACCCTCTGGCTGTGCCACATTCTGTACACGTGTCCTGGACAAGTTTTTTATTTTTGGTAATCCTCACCCAAGGATATTTTTCCATTGATTTTTTTAAATGTATTTTATTGATTTGTTACAGAGAAGAAGGGAGAGGGATAGAAAGTTAGAAACATCGATGAGAGAGAAACATCGATCAGCTGCCTCATGCACACCCCCTACTGGGAATGTGCCCGCAACCAAGGTACATGCCCTTGACCGGAATCAAACCTGGGACCTTACAGTCCGCAGGCCGACACTCTATCCACTGAGCCAAACCGGTTAGGGCTCCATTGATTTTTAAAAATATATTTTGATTGATTTCAGAGAGGAAGGGAGAGGGGGAGAGAGAGAGAAACATCAATGACGAGAGAGAATCATGGACTGGATGCCTCCTGCAATCTCCCAACTGAGGATCGAACCTGCAACTGAGTCACGTGCCCTTGACCGGAATCGAGCCTGGGACCTTTCAGTCCCCAGGCTGACACTCTATCCACTGAGCCTTGGCAAGTTCTTCAATCCTAATGCCCTCATCTGTGAAGCGGGCGTGCTTTAAAGGATTGTTTGGAGGATTACATAAGACCTTGCATCTGAAGCACTTAGCACAGTCCGGCCAAAGAGTGAGTTCCGAGTAACTGTTACCATTACGATTATTTTCATCATCATTACTGCCGGCGTGGCCACCTTACAATCTACTGTTGACACAGGATTTCACTGCCCGAGTGTGCATTTGTGTTGATGATTTGTGTTGGCACCGAGCAGTCCTTTTTAATTGCTGCTGGCTAGCAAGAAAAGAGCAGAGGCGGATTTAATGCGTAAATGATGGGGTAAAGCCAAGAGAAGGCCAAATGATGGAACAGCCCACTGTGCAAACAGAAGCATTGCAGTCATTCAAAGAGAGAAAAGTAGCGGGAGAACTGAGTCACCCCCCCTCCCCCGCACATGGCAGCACCCACGGGCCTGTCACATTCAACAGGGGGCCTGCTCTCATTGGTCAGCCCCATTTCTCCGCCCCATTTCTCCGCATGCGGCAATTTGGTTTCAGACAAACAACATCATCCTTCCCATTTGAAGTAATGCTTAGTGAATTGTGTTGAGTTTGTAGTTTTGTTTACTTTTATAGTGTAAATTTCTCTAAAAAAGTATTGCTAAGTAAAAATAAAAATGAAAAGCCAGCTTGACTGGCGTGGCTCAATGGTTAAGTGTCGATCTATGAACCAGAAGGTCACGGTTCAATTCCCAGTCAGGGCATGCATATGCCTGGGTTGCAGGCTGAAACCCTGGTGTGGGGCATGCAGGAGGTAGGTGCTCCATAAATATATAAAAATATTGGCCAGGTAGGGCCAATGAAAATATATTAAAAAATAAACAAAAAAACCCAGCCCTACCCAGATTTGCTCAGTGGTTAGAGCAGTGGTCGGCAAACTCTTTAGTCAACAGAGCCATATAGCAATTGTACAACGATTGAAATTTCTTTTGAGAACCGAAAACCAACTTCTGCACATGGGCCACGAAGCTTCAATTGCACTGTACATGCACGCCCGCACGTGGTATTTTGTGGAAGAGCCACATTCAAGGAGCCAAAAAGCCACATGTGGTTCGAGAGCCACAGTTTGCCAACCACTGGATTACAGCATCAGCCTATAGACTGAAGGGTACAGGTTCGATTTTGGCCAAGGGCACAATCCCAGGGCTGTGCAGGAGGCAGTCAATCAATGTATCACACTAATGTTTCTCTCTCTGTCTCTCCCCGTCCCTTCGACTCTCTCCAAAAATCAATGGAAAAAAATATCCTTGGGTGAGGGTCAACAAACAAACAAACAAAAACCCAAATTAGAATATGCTACCTTTTGATAAAAAAGGGAAATATTGTAAGAATAGAGAGGTAGCCCTGCTTGTGTGGCTCAGTAGTTGAGCATCAACCTATGAACCAGGGGGTCACAGTTTGATTCCTGGTCAGGGCACATGCCTCGGTTTCGGGCTCAATCCCCAGTGTGGGGCATGCAGGAGGCAGCCGATCAATGATTCTCTCTCATCACTGATGCTTCTCTCTCTCTCTCTCCTTCTTCCTTCCTCTCTGAAATCAATAAAGATATTTTTTTTAAAAGAACAGAGAGGGAAATGTATGTGTATATATAATTATTTTCTTTTTTGCAGAAAGGAACACTGGGAAGATCAATCAGATCAAACAAAAATTGGTACTCAGATGTGGAGAGGAGTTGCATAGAAGGAGCAGAGGTAGGAGCAAGACTGCTTTCTGTGTTTTTCTGTATCATTTTGACCTTTGAATCGTTTTGGATGGATGAGAGTGGAAGGAGGACTGTACACCTAATAACATAACAGAAATCACTTACCTCCATCAGCCTTGGGGAGGCTGCAGGAGTCTCTTTCCTGTAAAAGGAATGAACTAGCCGTGACTGGTTTGGCTCAGTGGATAGAGTGTCGGCCTACTGACAGAAGGGTCCCGGATTCGATTCTGGTCAAGGGCATGTACCTTGATTGAGGGCACATCCCCATGTATCTTGGGGGGCATGCAGGAGATAGCTGATAGATGTTTCTCTCTCATCGATGTTTCTAACTCTCTGTCCCTCTCCCTTCCTCCCTGGAAAAAATCAATAAAATAAAAAATTTTAATAAAAGGAATGAACTAGGCTCAGGTTAGAGACCCACGGTCAAAAGGTTGCTTCCCAGGAGGACATCTTCCTAGAACAGTGGTCGGCAAACTGCGGCTCACGAGCCACATGCGGCTCTTTGGCCCCTTGAGTGTGGCTCTTCCACAAAATTCCACAGGCGGATGCACACGTACAGTGCGATTGAAACTTCATGGCCCATGTGCAGAAGTTGGTTTTCGTCTCTCAAAAGAAATTTGAATCATTGTACTGTTGCTATTTGGCTCTGTTGACTAATGAGTTTGCCGACCACTGTCTTAGGATACTATCTGGAAAGCATTTCTTCTCCCTAAAAAGGAGACAGTCAGGAAGGCCAGTCCTGCCTCGACTCTCTGAGCAGAAAGGTAGCAAGCACAGTGATGTGGCCGACACTGGAAAATAGTATAGACACTGGTCCCCGTGGAGCCAGACTGCCAGGCCCCCTTAGAAAGCACTGCCCACCAGTGAGTGTGCCATAGGTGCTAGAGCCTCCATCCCCAAGCAGGCATCAAGGTGTGAGGCGGCAGCTGCCAGCAAGGCCCTGCCAGCCTCCATCATCCTGGTTCACGTGCCCCATAGCCAGCAGCCCACATATTCTGCAAGTCATGAGGTGAACAGAACAAGTTGGGGAACACTGCCACAGAGGGCTGTGCTGACTCTGACCTTAGACTCGAGCTCTGAGGAGCAGACAGCTTACAAAATAAGTACGAGGCGCCGTGCGGGCCGCACCAAAGGCTGCTCTGAGCCCGAACAGCAACGCAGGAGGCTGGCAGTGCTATCGAGGAAAAAGTAATAACCTGAGAGCTCGAAGGAAGCGCTGCAGTGAGGGCAGAGATTTAATCCATGGAAGCCTGGGTGTAGGCCAATGGGGGAGAGCTGGAAAAGCCTTCTGCCTTGGACGGAAGGAGGGAGTGACTTGATCACGTGGCCACTGCCACAGGCCAGGCGCTGTGTGGAGCCTTTAAAGGCATCGCCAGATGAGCTGGGTAGCTTGTACCCCATGTTGCAGATGAGGAAACTGAGGCCCTGAGGGGGTTACATCGTTTACACAGGGAGCATTCAAGCGACTTTCAGGGCTGGAATTGGCCCCAGGGCTGGGCTGGGAACCTGCACACTGGACCAGCGCCCACAGGGGTTGTGGCCTGGACCACAAATTACAGAACTATCAACCAGGTCTACTGGGAAGTTCCAAGAAGCGTCAGATGGTAATCAGGACAGAGCTACCCACAGCACGTTTTCCTAAGGAAACAACGGGGGGCTGATTCAGCCGTAGTTCTCCCCCTCTTCTAGAGGCAAAAGCTTTCTTTCCATTCTCACTCCCCAGGTTCAAATCTTGGGTCACCTTACGAATTCCCAGCAAGATCTCTAGGCCTCAGTTTCTTCATCTGCAAAACGGGGATAACAAGAGTGCCTGCCTCAATGTTGTTTGGAGCTACAAAGGAGGCCATGGGTGGAAAGTACTTAGCATAGTGCCTGAAATGGAATGAGTGAAGGCTGTGTGGGTTTAACGGTTAACCCAAAGCTTCCCTTATTGCCAGGTTTCCTACTAAAGCTGCCCACATGGGTGTGGTATAGGAAGAAGCACATGAGCATGCCCAAGCAGATGGGCAGTAGAACCTCAGGCCTGGCCAGCCAACTCTCAGCCTGTGGAGGTTCCAGCTTCCCAGGGCAATGGGTGGCACCCCGTCCTTCCCCAAGCAGGCATCAGGGTATGAGGCAGCAGATCACAAACCCATTTACTGGATTATGAAAGTCACTGTTTCTCCAAGCCAGCCCCCTACCCAGCATGGAACAAGGGAGGGTCACTAACAATGCCTCCTGCAGAAGGCTGTACCCCTATATATATAACCTCCCCACAGTAGTCAGAGAAGCCTTTTAAAAAGGTAAATTAGCCCTAATGGGTTTAGCTCAGTGGATAGAGCGTCAGCCTGCGGACTGAGGGGTCCCCAGGTTCGATTCCAGTTAAGGGCATGTACCTTGGCTGAAGGCACATCCCCAGTAGGAGGTGTGCAGGAGGCAGCTGATCAATGTTTCTAACTCTCTATCCCTCTCCCTTCCTCTCTGTAAAAAATCAATACAATATATTTAAAAAGGTAAATTAGTGTCCGGCTGGTTGAGCATCACCTATGAACCAGGAGGTCATGGTTTGATTTCCGATCAGGGCACAGGCCCCGTTTCAGGCTCCATCCTCAGCGAGGGGCGTGCAGGAGGCAGCCCATCAATGATTCTTTATCATCATTGATGTTTCTATCTCTCTCTCCCTCTCTCTCCCTCTCTAAAATCAATAAAAATATATTTTAAAAAATTTTTTTTGTTTAAAAAATGTAAATTAGTGAAATTCTTCAAAAACTGTCCACTGCTCTGAGAATTTAATTCAAATCCTGACCGGGCTGTCACATGCTCCGGGATCTTGTTCTTGTCTCCCCCTCTCACCCCATCTCTCCCCGCCTTCGCCCTCTCCACGTGCTTTGAGAAGTGTCTGTCTCCAAGTGCACGAGCTCACGTGCCAGGCCTGCCTTGCAAGCCCTCTCGTCACACCTCAGATATCACTTCCTCCAGGCGCCTTCGCTGACCACCTAAGGGACTGTCCCAGGCATAACCACATCACCCTCTTGATGATTTTTTCCCAGAGTACTTCCGATGACCCCAGCTTCTCTGATGAACTGGCTTATGGTCTGTCATCTGCCTCCTTTACCACCCCTGGAGCCCTGGGGAGGTCCCGCACCCAGAGGCTCTCTCAGTGTCTGAGAGCTGAGTGAAGGAAATGCCTGGTGCACAGTCCACCCTCCACAGACGTTGTGTGTTTTTGTGTGTGTGTTTTTAAATATATTTTATTGATTTTTTACAGAGAGGAAGGGAGAGGGATAGTTAGAAACATCGATGAGAGAGAGACATCAATCAGCTGCCTTCTCCACACCCCCTACTGGGGATATGCCCACAACCAAGGTACATGCCCTTGACAGGAATCGAACCTGGGAACTTTCAGTCCGTAGGCTGACGCTCTATCCACTGAGCCAAACTGGTCTCAGCTCCACAGAGGTTTTTATTGTCACACATTAACATATCTCCATCCCATGCCCTCTTCTTTTTTAAAAATATATTTTTATTGATTTCAGAGAGGAAGGGAGAGGAGGAGAGAGAAAGAAACATCAATGATGAGAGTGAATCCTTGATTGGCTGTCTTCTGCATGCCCCCCCCCACCCGGGGTTGAGCCCGAAACTCAGGTATGTGCCCTTCACCAGAATCGAACCCAGGACCCTGTAGTCTGCGGGTCATTGCTCTATTCACTGAGCATACCAGCTGGGGCCCAAGCCCTCTTCTTGCTCCTAAGCCTCACTCGGGCTCCTGGAAACTTCGATAGAGGTTTCCTTCAGCTAAAAAGCACTCCACTGTCCCTGAGAGGCCCTCACTGCTTGCCACCCACAGTTCTCTCACCTGGCATGTCTGGCACCCTCTCTGCCAAGGGCAGCTCCTTGGGCACTAGCAGCACTGGCGCCTTTTATGTGCGGGTGGCACAGGGCGGACTGCTCCCCAGGTGTTCGCACCGTGTCCCACTGAGCCAGGGCACCCACCCTCCCCCAGGTATTGGCTGACTTCCCCCCCAGCAATGTTTGTTTTGGGGATTAAAATTATAGCAGTGGAGCCTGTCATTTCCAGAATCTTTTGTTCCTTCCCTGGCAGCTAGCAGTACATTTGTTATTTTATTTTCCCAAGACCCTGATCATAGCGTCCCAGAAAGCTGGTTGATAACATCATCCAATGGAGAAGAAACCTTGCCAATGCTGCGTGTAGCCATGGGCAGACTTGCTGGCTTCATGGGGGCAGCCTGGGCCCAGAGTGACACCCCTTTCGCTCCTTTTTTTGGGTCAGCCTTGAGGCCCAGTCATGTCCTCCCATTTCTCTTTTCTTTTTAAGTAGTTCAGTAACTCCCGCCTAGACATGCCACCTTTATCTGGCACAGTGCAGAAATGGGCTGCCCTCGCTGGTTTGGCTCAGTGGATAGAACATTGGCCTGTGGACCAAAGGGTCCCAGGTTCGATTCCAGACAAGGGCACTTACCGTGGTTGCAGGCTCCTTCCCAGCCCTGGTCGGGGCTCATGCAGGAGGCAACCAATGGATGTGTTTCTCTCACATCGATGTTTCTCTCTGTCTTTCCCTCTCTCTTCTACTCTCCCTAAAAATCAATAAAAAAATATAGTCGGGAGAGGATTAACAAAACAACAAACTTAACTCTAGAAGAAAAAAAAAAAAGGAAATGGGCTCTGTCATGTTAGTAAATTTTCAAAACAATGTCTTTCAGGCACCAACTCTTGGAACAAATATATTTTATAAACAGCTTGTTGAGGTGTGATTGACACACGGTACACTGGCATGTTCAACGTGTACAGCTTGATCTGTGTTGACGTTCCCATACACCCGTGAAACCGTCACCACCATCTAGATAATGAACATATCCATCATTCCCCAGAGGTTCCTTCCGCCCCGTGGCCCCCCTCCCTGGCAGCCACCAAGCTGCCTAGCAAAGGCACATTCGATGCAGAGCTGCCTCACCCACTTCCCCACCCTGTAAACAGCGTGATCGGCCTGATTGTTCCCGTCCTGGCTCAGCATGATCATTAACGTTACTGAAAGCCGTGTCCTCAGATGTCGGGGAGAGACGCAGACTGTTTGCCGTGCACACTAAATGGCCCCATTGTTGCCCTGCCATGCCTGGCAGTTTGGGGTTTGGGAGTTTCTCCCTCGCTGCCAGCTGTCTGGGCACATAGTTCCCAGCAGACCACTCCTGGGGCCTCACCGGCTGCACCCCACCACCTCCTCCACGCCATACCCATTCCTCACTCCCCTTCAGTGGTCCTCAGCCAGGGGCACTTTTGCCTCCCAGGGGGTACTTGGCAATGCCTGGGGACGTTTCTGGTTGTCCTAATGGTAGTGGGAGTGCTGCTGACACCTACCAGGTGCTTAGAGACAGGGGTGTCGCTAAAAATGCTACTCGCACAGGACAGCCCTGTGATCCGGCCCAAGATGTTAAAGGGCTGAGGTTGAGAAACCCCTTCCAGATGCCAGAACTAACTGAGAGAGGGAACAAGAAGTCATGACAATTGACTGCCTTACTTTTCTGGGTCAAGAGGGAGGAGCTCTAGCTGGTGTGGCTCAGTGGATAGAGTGTCGACCTGTGGACTGAAGGGTCCCAGGATGATTCTGGTCAAGGGCACATGCCCAGGTTGTCGGCTCGATCCCCAGTAGGGGGCGTGCAGGAGGCAGCTTATCCATGATTCTCTCTCATCATGGATGTTTCTCTCCTTCTCTGAAATAAATTTAAAAAGTATTTTTTAAAAAGGAAAAAGGCAGAGGTTTATTAGAGCTGCAAGGCCACATAGTAGGACAGAGTCAGGAAGACCTTAGCTGTCTCAGCTACCGCCTTCCAGGTGTGAGCGCTGGCTTCCAAAGTCTAGCTTTAAGGGACTCACTTGAAGCACCAGGGCCCAGCCCTCAGGTGTTCAAGGAATGTCTATCCGATTGTCTGATTGCACCCAACTCACCTACTAGGTGCCCAGTCCTGGGTAGCAGTGGCTAGACATTGATGGCAGGGCAGGAGACGCAGAAGGGGGCCATTAAACCAACCAGTGAGCAAGGGACTTGGCAGAACCAGCCGAGGAAAGATCAGTGCGACCCACGCCAGGAGCTGAGAAAATGAGGGCTGGCCATGATGAGATCCTGTCCCAGCGATCCAGTTCTTTCACCACCGAATCACTTCTGGCTCCTCCCCCCACCCACAGGCACCCTTTTTGCTTGTCTTATAAAGGAGACGTCCCCAAAGTGGTTTAGCCAGAACTGGCAGGGCCCTGCCCCAGGTTGGGGTAGGAGGAACCTGGCTGCTGCCCAGCAGCGCTCAGGTGGGACTCCAGGTGTCTGAGGCTGGAGGGTGAAGCATGGGCATGCTTTATGCCACTCGGCATGACTTCCTGGTTTTGTTTCTTTATTCTAAGTGTTACTGTAGACCAGCGGTCACCAACCTCTCAGACCGCATGGACCACCAGCCTGAAAACGCATGTAAGCAAAGAGAAAGCTCACACATCCCACCCTTTCAGAGAAAACAATTCTGTTGTGTGGCCTTCTATGCAAGTATGAACGGGGTGTAGACATTTTTAAAAAATATGTTGTTTTATTGATTTCAGAGAGGAAGGGAGAGGGAGAGAAAGATAGAAACATCAACGAGAGAAAATCATTGACTGGCTGCCTCCTGCACACTCCCTACTGGGGATCGAGTGCAATGTTGGCATGCGCCCTGACTTGGAATTGAACTATGACCTCCTGGTTCCTAGGTCGATGCTCAATCACGGAACATTTTTATGAAAACCAGGTGTGGATGCTGTTACCAAAGGCTTGAGGTGCCTGAGAGTGAGGAGAAGGTTTTGAGAGGAGGAGACCCCGAGTGTGCCCGTGGTGAGTGTGACTGGGTGGATTTAGCTGGGTGATTGCTCTACAAAGCCTCCCCAAATCCAGAGAAAAAGAGGCCTCTTAGGCTGGATACTTCTCTCCTGAGTCTCTGCTGGAAAGGTGAGAACACCTTCACAGCCTTCCTTCCCTTGGGCCTTAACTAACCATCATGCCCTGCTTCTCCCCACAGGTGGTCATCCCTCCTGTTTGCCAGGCTTCTGTCACATGGTGCTCCATCCTATTGACCTCTGTGTCCAACTGATCAAGTGGGATCCACAGGTCAGTACCGCTCCTACAGCCCCAAGTCCGAACTCCTGGGCTCCAGGGGAGTTCACTTCCTAGGGCAAGCATGTCAAACTCAAAGGGTAACACGGGCTAAATAAATGAAGCATGTGGCCCACCGGCCATGAGTTTGACATGCTTGTCCTAGGGCCTTAAGGCCTCTGATGCAGATATCGGGTGTCTGAGGGGAGTGACAATACCTGCCCACGGGTCGGGCTCCAGTGAGATCAAGGACCTGCCTGGCTATCATTCTGCAATGGAAGCAAGCTGGGACTCCCTCCAGAGGGGTCCCGAGGAGAGTGGCTGTAGCAACAGAACTGTGGTAAAATACAACCCCATGTGAAACCCTGGGAGACGCCAGGACAGGTGCTCACTTGCTCAGTCTGAGCCTTGCCCTCCCTTCAGCGATGCACCTCTGAGCAGCACCGTTTCAGGATTTCAGCTCTAAGCGCCAAAGGCAGGCTTGGAGGGCCAGGCCTGGAGGAACTGGGACTTTCAGTGCTGCCTCTTCTTTCACCCCAGACCCCTGAGGCTCCCCTGGGAATAGCCTCCCGGATGGGTGGGGGCGCCCAGAGGCAGCCAGTATTGCTTTCTCTCTGGCTTGACCTTTCTTTTAGCTCAGAGGACAAGTGGGAAGGGCACTGGGAGACTCCAAGGCTAGATGGGGCTAGTCCTGTCCCAGTTTCCCCTCAATGGCGTTCTTGCTCAGACTAAGAACCGTGACTCACTTCCTGCCTCGTTGGGTCTGACTGCAGAAGTATTGTTTCTACCGACACTGGCTGCTGCTGGTGGGGCTACCCCAGTGTGGCCCCTACCAGTCAGTCCCTTGTTGGGGAAACATCTCACTCCCAGTCTTCTCCCCCAGCTACGCTTTCGGAACCCCTCATTCTTCCCCAAGTTTCTGATTTCTGCAGCTTTTGTAAGGATGCCTGTATGGTACCTTATCCTATTAACTGAATTTTATCTCCATTTTTAAAATTAAGTAACTGATTTATTGATTCTTGGTATTCCTTACCCAAGGATATTTTTCCATTGATTTTTTTTTTTTTTTTAGAGAGAGTGGAAGGGAAGGACAGAGACAGGGAGAGAAGCCCCGATGTGAGAGACCCATATCGATTTGTTGCCTCCCACATGCGTCCCTAACCAGGTCCCCGGATCAAGCCTGCAACCGAGGTACGTGTACGTGCCCTTGACCGGAATTGAACCGGGGACCCTTCAGCCTGCAGGCTGACAGTCTATCCACTGAGCCAAACAGGCTAGGGCTATCATCTCCAGTTTAGAGGGGTATATTGAGGCTTAGGCATTGTGTGTGTAAGGTGAAGTAAAATAGTACCGCAGGGTTTGAACCCAGGTTTGCTGATTGCGAGTCACAGAGTGAGTCCTTAGGAATGTTACTTAACCTCTCTGGCCCCGGTTTTGTCCTGTGGAAAATGTAGTGATGCATAAAGGTACCTGAAGGAGCCTGGCCAATGTAGCTCAGTGGTTGACATCGACCTATGAACCAGGAGGTCACAGTTTGATTCCTGGTCAGAGAGCATGCCTGGGTTGGTTGTGGGCTCCATCCCCTTTGTGGGAAGGCGTCAATGCTTCTGTCTCATCATTGATGCTTCTATCCCTCTCCCCGTCTCTCTCTGAAATCAATAAACACACACACACACACACACACACACACACATATATTAAGGGTACCTACAGGAAAATGTGTTAATTACATCCACCTCACAGGGCTTGCAGTGAGGGAGAAGCGAGTGACGTGAAGAGCAGCTGGCTCCCGGGAAACACGGGGCCGTTTTTGTCCTCATCCCCAAACCTGTGTTGAGGAGGCCCCTGGATAGGACTGTGCTGCCCGGTCATGTCACAGCGAACAGGAAGGGATGGGCAGACCGCTCGGCGACCTTGGAATAACCGAGCCCGGAGAGCTCTTGGCCACATGTCCCCTCCTTTCTCTCTCAGCTCAAGCAGGGCGGCCTCGCCAAGTAGCACAGACGTTTTCTAGGGCAGGGGCCCAGGGAGAGAGCCGAGCTGGCGAGCGCATGGCAAGTTCTGGGATCCGGGCTCTGCCCGAGCGCCACACAGCTCTTCCAGGCACCGGGCCTGCTGGCCTGGGGGCCGGGCCACTTCTCTAAACTTTGTGCGCCTCGGTCTCCTTATCTGTCAAACGGGATTAGTGTCGGCTCGAGAGGATTACGTGGGCTTAACGGTGTAAGGAGGAGGAGGTAAAGTCGAGTGGCGGCCCGGTGCCCGTCGGGCGCTTCCAGGGAGAGGCGGCGGGCTTCTCCTCTGCGTGGCCACCGTCACACCGTCACACCGGTGACGGCTCCAAGCAGGTCCTGGCTCCGGAACAGCCGCTTCGCCGCCTGCTGTGCGGCCCGGGCGCCGGTGGGGAGCCCGACCCGGCGTGCGGGCACGCACCGGCCAGGCTCGGGCTCGCGGCTGGGGGGGCGGTTCCCCCAGAACCCGGCCACCACTGGGCTCCCAGACGCGCCGGCGCTCCCAGCGCAGGCCGCGGGCTTGCGGGTCTCCGCGCCTCCGGCCGCGGGAGCTCGCACCGCGCCGGGCCCGGCCGGCCGGGCAGCGGGGCCGGGGGACGCGGCCGGAGCCGCGAGGGCGTCGGGGTCGCCAACCGCGTTCCCTACCCGCCTCTGCCGGGAGCGGCGGCGGCGGCG
>JAAGEH010000036.1:655955-682397 GCA_011751065.1 Lasiurus cinereus | reverse complement strand
TGGGAACCCGCGGGGCGCGGGCGGCGGGCGCGGCGGCGGGGGGTGGGGGTGTGCGCGCTCGTTGCTTTTTCTCGGCGCTTTTCCCCGGGGGTCACGGCTGACTGCGGGGCTTCCAGTAGGATTGGGGTCCCCCCCTAAGGGCTCTGGGCTTTAGGGAAAGTTTGGAAGTCTCGTGGCGAGCAGCCTCCACCGCCCGGGAAACAGGCCCGCGAGGAAGTGACTTATCCGAGGCCGCGCGGCCCGCAGGCACGACCCCGGCGCCTGTGAGTGTCCGACGGCGCCGCCCGGAGCAGAGCGGCCGCCGAGAGCCGGCCAGGTCTCCCGGCGCCCGGCCCGCGCCGGACCCCGTGCCGCGGACGCAGCCGGGCCGGGGCAGGCGCCGTGTGGGCGCGGGGGGCGGCGGTCGGCTTCCGGAGGCTCCCGGCGCTGGGAAAGGGGCGAACACGGCCAGGAAGAGCACCCCGCTCTCTCTGGCCACAGCCGGGAGCCGAGTCCATGTGAGAGGGCATCCGGGAGGCTAGAAATACAGCGAGAACGGGGACTGGGGTGAGTCAGAGTCTGCGGTGGGGGTGGGGAGAAGCCCGCTCATTCATTGTTCGCAGCGCCGGCTCTTTCGGGAAACGAGGGGTCCGAGCGCCCTCAGGATGCTGAGGCCGGGCTGTCCAGGGGTGTGGGGCTCTGCGGAAGCCAGACCCCCTGCCGCGGGCGAGCCCGCCCTTGCTTGGGGCTTGTTCCTCAGCGCCTGTTTTCTTTCCGGGTGCTGCAAGGTAATTAAATAGTTGGTTAATCACCTCTAACGCCCAGCAGCTGCCACTGGCGACATCCACAGCAGGCGGGAGCTGGGGCTAGACGGAAAGGAACCCAGTCTGAGTGTGGGGTTCCAGCAGCAGGCTCACTCACAGCACTGTGGTCGGGGCGACTTTGCATGACATCTGGACCCAGGAGGCAAGAAGGGAGAAGAGGCCTCTTTCCCACCTGTCCCGCGAGCCCCAATATCTTCTGTTAAATGAGGGGCTCTGTTAAATGAGGGGCTTGGGGTCCCTTCACCTCCTGAGGTCTGGCTGTCCAGCCATTGCCTAGACCAGCTCTCTGGAACGGGCCGCCCAAGGCCTCCTGGGACGATGGCTTCTGAGCCTGTCCCGGGAGCCATGTGGACTTTGACCCTCCAGGGTGCGGACCTGCGTGGTAGATGCCGCCTGCCCTCAGCTGTCAGGTTATTTTGGTGTAAACTGACAATACTCCAGGAATAGCCCGAGTCCCCCAGCCTGCGTGGTGGGGCTGGGGCTGCGACGGGAGCAGCAGTGTAGCCGCGGAGGCTGGTCATGGCTGAGGGCAGCCCTGGAGAAGGGATGGGTTCCCAGCGGTGAGCCTGCCCGCCCCGTCCCCAGGGCCCTCGGTGAGCAGGGAGCTTCATTCTGCCGCCTGGCAGAGTGGCCGCTTGTGGAGCTGGGCCACGGGAGTGGCGGGGGCATCCTGGGCCCTGTGGGCAGGCCCTTCACTGAGGTAGGACACCTTCAGCAGCCCCCCAGGGACTTCCCCCAAGTCCCCCCCCAGGGGGTTGGCTTCTGGTAGTTAGGGGCCCTCTGTGGGGACAGTTATGTGGCCCTGGGCAGAGAGGTCCCCCTGTCTGTTTGCTAAAGGAGGAAAAACAACACGAGGTCTATTGATTCAGCCTCACCTTGGTGCTCCTGGCTCGGCGGCCAGTGTTTGCCCTGGCTGCCCGCTGGCTGGGATTGCGAAAGGCTGGTAGGTGTGGAAGGGGCTGCTGGCGACCTCCAGGCCCAGGGGGGAGGGGGCTGGGCAGCCCCAGCGTTCCCCAGGAAGCAGTAAAAAGGAACCTGGGCCCCGGACTTTGATGGTGGCCGAGGGTTGGGCCACAGAGCGATCCCTGCGCTTAGCCCGGGCCAAGGCCCCGTCCTACCTGGACTCACCCGTGTTTCTTCCCAGGGGCTGTGCCTCTTTGCAAGTAACTCAGGGGCTGGGGCTGCTTTGCTGGCCAGGAAACCAATGAACTTTGTAGATGCCTCCCGTTAAGAAACTTTAAAAAGCCAACATTTTATTCCTTTATAAAATATACCTGGTAATTTGGAAAGCAAACAGTGACACAAAGGAAAAACCAGTTCCTCCTCATCCTCACCATGTTGAGAGAGCCATTGTTAATGTTTTAGCGTGCGTCTGCCCAGATTTTGTTTTGTGGTTATATATAAACATATGTGTATAAATAGTTTTTAAAAGACAAAATGGAATCGCTTGTACGCGCTGCTTTGGAACCCATCTTCTCTACTTTGGTTCTTTGAGGGTTTGTTCAGTTGCTCTTATTCCCAGTGACTCAAGCCTGGATGTTCTTCATCCCACTTCAGTGTTCTTACGTGGAGAGAGGCTTGGGAGCTGCGTGTGTGGAGGGGTCCATCCGGCTGCCTCACCAGCTGACCTTGGGGGCTGGTGTTCACGCCTCTCCCCCAAGGCCCTGCGCAGCTGCGCCTGGAGGCCTGCATGTGTGGGAAGGAGCTTGAGCCCGAGGCTGGGGGGACTCACTCTCTCCCCCTTCCTCCCTTGTCCCTCTCAGAGCCTGCAGCCCGCATCCTCCTGCCACAGCCCGGCCCGTCTCGGCCCCATGCCCCCGCCAGTCCGCCCCGGGCCACAGGCAGTGTGTCGGCACGTGGGAGCCGAGGCCCTGTGACCAGGCCGAGGAGGAGAGGGCTCTGTGGTCCCAGTCACCTGTCCCCCCATGGAGCTGAGGCCCTGGTTGCTATGGGTGATAGCAGCAGCGGGACCCTTGGTCCTGCTGGTGGCTGATGCCCAGGGCCAGGAGGTCTTCACCAACACCTGGGCTGTGCACATCTCCGGAGGCCCGGCTGTGGCTGACCGCCTGGCACGCAAGCATGGCTTCCTCAACCAGGGCCAGGTAGGTGTTCTCACTGCCTGCCGGCCTACGCCTAGGACCTTGGGGGGGTGGGGGTGGGCGATGAAGGCAAGGCTTCTGAGAACTATAGGCTTGTCTCCTCGGGCATGTTCCCAGTGGCCAGGGGGCGCGAGCAGTGTTGGCCTTGCCCTTGGGCTTCTAGTCCAGGTTGCTCAGAGGACCTGTGTACCCCAGGGCGGAGCAGTCCCCCTCGGCCCTCTGCACCTTCTTGCTGCGTCCTGGGCAGGAAGCAGGTGCCCTGCCACGCCCTGCCATGGTGGCCCCCTCTGGGAGCCCAGTGCCCACCCCATTCCCCACCTCCCCGGGGACTGGCAGATGGACAGCCCAGCCCCCTCTTCCTGCTCGGTTGCAGATCTTCGGTGACTATTACCACTTCTGGCACCGAGCTGTGACAAAGCGGTCCCTATCGCCTCACCGCCTGCGGCACAGCCGGCTGCAGAGGGAGCCTCAAGTGAGTGCAGCCCGGCCTCTCCTGCCCCACCCTTTCCTTCCTCCTCCTCCCGCACCCACACCAGCTCCCTCACCCCCTTCGCAGGTACAGTGGCTGGAGCAGCAGGTGGCAAAGCGACGGACCAAACGTGACCTGTACCTGGAGCCCACGGACCCCAAGTTTCCCCAGCAGTGGTACCTGGTACGTTGCTGGCTTAGCCTCTGGGCCCCCCTCTCATTCTTCCTCTTCTGTCTGCCGAGCAGCCTTTCCCTACCCTCCCTGCTAAGCCTGGGGGTGTCCTCCCAGAGTTCTTTTTTTTCTTTTTTTTAAGGTAAACCATACTTTTTAAAAAGTATGTTTTTATTGATTTCAGAGAGGAAGGGAGAGCTAGAAACCTCAGTGATGAGATAGAATCATTGTTTGGCTGCCTTCTGCATGCCCCCTACTGGGGATCGAGCCCACAACCCAGCCATGTGCCCTGACTGGGAATCGAACCCAGTGCCCTTCAGTGCTCAGGCTGACGCTCTACCCACTGAGCCACACCGGCTAGGTCTCCCAGCGTTCTTTACATTTCCGTGGAGCCCAGACAACCAGTTGTGGCATTACAGGAGCAGCAGTGGGTGGAGGAGGAGGCTTTGGGATGGTGAAGGGATTCTTCCAGGTACCCTAACTTCACCCAGTTAACCCTATCTCATAAGTGTCGGGTGATGGCGGTTGGGTGTCTCCACAGTCTGGCGTCACCCAGCGGGACCTGAACGTGAAGGAGGCCTGGGCCCAGGGCTACACGGGGCGCGGCATTGTGGTCTCCATCCTGGACGACGGCATCGAGAAGAACCACCCAGACCTGGCAGGCAATTATGTGAGCAGGTGGGGGTGGGGGCCGTGCTCCCTGTGAGGGTGCCCAGGGCAGTCCTCTTCTGCCAGCCTGGCTGGGCCACTCCCGACAGCAGCCATGTCTTTTCCAGGATCCTGGGGCCAGTTTCGATGTCAACGACCAGGACCCTGACCCGCAGCCGCGGTACACACAGATGAATGACAACAGGTCAGAAACCGCAGTCCCGGGCTTCGGCCTCCCTCCCCTCGCAGCGAGGAAGCAGAGCTGAGCCCCGGGCAGACGCCTGCTCCCCTGACAGGCTGGCGTCTCTCCTGCAGCCCTGGGCCTGCTGGGGCTCTGAGGGCGGCTTTGGTCAGAGCGGAGGCGGCCACCACGCAGGTGGAGGGTGTGGCAGGGACCTGTGTCACACATGGGACAGAGGTCATGGGTGGAGGGGCTTAGAGACCCAGTTCTGCTCCTCAGGCTGCGCCTGCTGGGCTCTGTCCACCACTAACGCTACGCTCTTGGCCGTGACAGGCATGGTACACGCTGTGCGGGCGAAGTGGCCGCAGTGGCCAACAACGGCGTCTGTGGCGTGGGGGTAGCCTACAACGCCCGCATTGGAGGTGGGTGTCGGCCTTGGCTCCCCACCGTTTTTGGGAGGCCCTCTAGGTGGCCTTTTCCTCTATCCATTTTCCCACTTGGGTCCTTGTGGCCACGTGGCCAATCCTTAGACGGTTCTTAGCAACTCAAAGAGCCGAACCCCCGGTGCTGGTGGCCCTGTGCTGCGGGGAGGGGGGGAGGGGTGTTTCTTAGCAGGAGTCTCCCTCCTCACCATCCATTCCAAGACCTGGCGGGCTTTGATCACCGCGCTCCTATGGGAACCCAGGGGCTGATCCAGAAAGTTCTTTCCCCCACTCCCTGGGTCTTGTCTTTGAGAGGAAGAGGCAGGTCCGGGAGTTAGGGCTCTGGGTGTCCCTGCACAGCCTCTCTCCTCCCCTGTCCATCCTTCGGGTGCAGGGAGGGGCGTGCTCCAGGGTGCCCCTGGCAGCGGGACCCACGCAGCATCCCTCCCCACTTGTGGCCAGGGGTGCGCATGCTGGATGGTGAGGTGACAGATGCGGTAGAGGCACGCTCGCTGGGCCTGAACCCCAACCACATCCACATCTACAGCGCCAGCTGGGGCCCCGAGGACGACGGCAAGACTGTGGACGGGCCAGCCCGCCTCGCCGAGGAGGCCTTCTTCCGGGGCGTCAGCCAGGTGAGGCGGGGCCAGGCCGGCCGCTGCGGCAGAATGGGCTCTGCTTTCCCCCGCTTTCTCCCTCGTGTTTTTCTGTTTCTGTGTGTTTATTTTGGGGATCGATTTTAATTGTACACAAAGCATGTTTATTAAAATGTTAGGAGACTGGAAGGACAGAAAAAGAGAAAAAGCACATTAAAATCACCCATAATGCCACCCCCTGGAATCCCTGCTCTGAGCCTCTGGAGGTCCAGGTGTTCTGTCCCTTTGCGCAGGGACAGACACACTGGCATGTTTACCTAACCCACCAGGGGATCTACGGTGGTGGGCAGGGTGTCCCTGAGAATGAGGCCCCAGCCTTCCCCGTCTCCAGCTGCACCTCTTCCTGCCAAGCCTCCCCCAAAGCCTGTTCCCCAGTGACCCCGTTACTCTGTCCACAGGGCCGCGGGGGGCTGGGCTCCATCTTTGTCTGGGCCTCGGGGAACGGGGGCCGGGAACACGACAGCTGCAACTGTGACGGCTACACCAACAGCATCTACACGCTGTCCATCAGCAGCGCCACGCAGCTGGGCAACGTGCCCTGGTACAGCGAGGCCTGCTCCTCCACCCTGGCCACGACCTACAGCAGCGGCAACCAGAACGAGAAGCAGATTGTGAGTCCCGCCCGCGGGCGCGGGGAAGTGGCCGCTTGCCAGCTCTGCCCAGACCCATCTGCCTCCCACCCGCACACGGCTGGTGACAGTGGCTCCTGCATCATGGTGTGGGAGTTGGGGGCCGTGGAGCGGCTGAGAAGTGTAGACTCTCCCTAAAAACAATCCTTTTTTTTTTAAGTGTATTTCTTTAATTGATTTCAGCGAGGAAAGGAAAGGGAGAAAGAGGGAGAAACCTCCGTGATGAGAGAGAATCATGGATCGGCTGCCTCCTGCTGGGGATTGAGGTCGCAGCCTGGGCCTGTACCCTTGATCAGAATCGAACCCGGGACCCCTCAGTCCTGAGGCTGACTCTCTCCACTGAACCAAACCGGCTAGGGCCAGTCGTTGCTCTTAATGATTTCCAACCTCTAGTGCAATCCCGTTCCCTGGGAGGCTGGGAAAGAGTCCGACATTGGCCTGTCCCTAGCAAGGCAGCCCTGGGAGATGGACTAGCCCTGGCTCACCCCACCACCGGCGGTGGGGGAGGGGGGAGAAGAAGGGGGGGCGCGGGCCTGTAGCAGAGGGAAGGCAGGCCGGTGGCCACTCTGGCCTCCACTCACCACATGCCAACACTACTGTTGCCCCTGCAGGTGACCACTGATTTGCGGCAGAAGTGCACCGAGTCTCACACGGGTACCTCGGCCTCTGCCCCCCTGGCAGCTGGCATTATCGCTCTCACCCTGGAGGCCAAGTGAGTGGTGGGAGCAAAAGGGAACGTTGTACAGCGTCCCGTGCAGGGAATCCCTGTGTCTCTGGGGCCGTGCCCGGAGACAGGCCGCCTCTCCCTCCCTCCTTTGCAGTAAGAACCTCACCTGGCGGGACATGCAGCACCTGGTGGTACAGACCTCAAAGCCAGCACACCTCAACGCCAATGATTGGGCCACCAATGGTGTGGGCCGGAAAGGTGAGGACAGGGTGGCCCAGTGGGCCGCACTGGGGGTCGGTGGGGAGCACTCTGTGCCTCCTGGCTGACCCCACCTTCCCTTCCCCACAGTGAGCCATTCCTATGGCTACGGGCTGTTGGACGCAGGTGCCATGGTGGCCTTGGCCCAGAACTGGACCACGGTGGCCCCCCAGCGCAAGTGCACTATCGATATCCTCACCGAGCCCAGGTGAGGGCTGGGGCTTGGCTAAGGGAGCAAGGGGACCCCGAGAGGGCCAGGACTGCCCTCGGGCCCCTCTGGGCTCAGCTGAGAGACCTTCCTGGTGCTCTCTGTTTAGGGACATCGGGAAGCGGCTGGAGGTACGGAAGACGGTGACCGCCTGCCTGGGAGAGGCCGGCCACATCACGCGGCTGGAGCATGCGCAGGCACGCCTCACCCTGTCCTACAACCGCCGGGGTGACCTGGCCATCCACCTGGTCAGCCCCATGGGCACCCGCTCCACTCTGCTGGCCGCCAGGTGCTTGCCCTATCCCCTGTACGGCCCTTCCTCCCCTCAGGATTCATTCATTCACTCACTCACTCATTCACTCGTTCACTCACCTAGTCCTGATGGTTACCGAATGCTCCCCCTGCTCGCATTCTGGCAGGGATGGTTTTGTCCTATGGGACTGTCCATATTGCAGGGTCCACGATTCCACCCACCAAATGGCACATCTGTGTGCCTTCCCTTGCACGTTTCCAGAAACTTCTGGTTAAGAATATCTGGCCTGATGGGAGTCAGAGCCAGCAGGCATTTCCAGCCCTGCGGCAGGGTTGGTGTTGCAGGGGGCGGGTGGTGATGGTTTGGGGGATGGTGAGGAGGTCGACAGTGCATTTGCGCTGGGACCCCCCCGGGGCTTGAGACAGACGGCTGTGTGCCCCCTGCTCCCCCAGGCCACATGACTACTCAGCAGATGGGTTTAACGACTGGGCCTTCATGACAACCCATTCCTGGGATGAGAACCCCTCTGGCGAGTGGGTCCTGGAGATTGAAAACACCAGTGAAGCTAACAACTATGGTACGGGGAGACCTGAGGGCAGGGGGTAAAGGGGGACAGCCAAGGGTCCCCCAGGGATCCCAGTGGCTCTCACTCTGGCCTCCTCCCCCACCTGGAACAGGTACGCTGACCAAGTTCACCCTCGTGCTGTACGGCACGGCGCCCGAGGGGCTGCCCATGCCACCCGAGAGCAGCGGCTGCAAGACACTCACGTCTAGCCAGGCCTGTGTGGGTCAGTAATGGGTGCTGTTGGGTTTGGGGCTGAGGCTCGGGGACACGGGGTGCTTGTCCCGAGCCATGCTCTAGGAGGAAAGGGGGTCTGAGGGATGCTGCATCCCGTGGGGTGACAGTGCCGGGGCAGGGAGCTCCCGGGGACTGCGTGTGGGCTGCCGGTCCTGGGGCTCACCGGCCGCCTCTCCCTGCCTCAGTGTGCGAGGAAGGCTTCTCCCTGCACGAGAAGAGCTGCGTCCAGCACTGCCCCGCAGGCTTCGCCCCGCAAGTCCGCAGCACGCACTACAGCTCCGAGAACGACGTGGAGCCCATCCGCACCAGCGTCTGCACCCCCTGCCACCCCTCGTGTGCCACGTGCCGGGGGCCAGCACCCACAGACTGCCTCAGTTGCCCCAGCCACTCCTTCCTGGACCCTGTGGAGCAGATCTGCTCCCGGCAAAGCCAGAGCAGCCGAGAGTCTCCGAAGCAGCCGCCGCCGCCCACCCAGCCAGCCCCGGAGGTGGAGGTGGAGCCGCGGCCCCGGGCGGGGCTGCTGCCCTCACACCTGCCCGAGGTGGTGGCCGGTCTCAGCTGCGCCTTTATCGTCCTGGTCTTCATCACTGTCTTCCTGGTCCTGCAGCTGCGCTCGGGCTTCAGCTTCCGGGGGATCAAAGTGTACACCATGGACCGCGGCCTCATCTCCTACAAGGGGCTGCCCCCTGAGGCCTGGCAGGAGTGCCCATCAGACTCCGAGGAGGACGAGGGCCGGGGCGAGAGGACCACCTTTATCAGAGACCAGAGCATCCTCTGACGAGCGCCTGCCGCCGCCCCTCCAAGCCCATCCCCTCCTTGGGCACTTTTTAATTCACCAAAGTATTTTTTTATCTCGGGACTGGGCTTGGACTCCAGCGGGGGAGGCAGAGGGAGCAGGGGTGGCTTCCCACCTTACCCTTGGGCCTTCTGGCTGCCTGAGGTGGGGCCCCAGGACCAGCTGGGGGCAGGGGAGGGCCTCCCCCCACCCTCAGCACCCTCTCTGCGAGGGAAGAAGCGAAACCGTAAGGACAGCTTTCCGAGTTTGTCCAGGCCTCCGCCGGAGTTCCCTGCGGGGTAAAGGGGAAGCCCTTCCCTTGGGACTCCTGGCCCGGTTGCAGCTCTGGCTCCTTCCCTGTCCCTCTAAAGCAATAATGGTCCCCAACCAGGCAGCAGGGAGGCTGACCAAGGGACATGTGAAGGAGGAGGCCACCTCTTCAAGGGCTTGCGCATCCCCGACACCGCCCCACCTCGGACCAGCCTCGGGCAGAAGCAGTGATGGAAGGAAGGGACCAAGGCGAGGCAGGTGCTTCCAGGGTGTCTCTGCTCACCACAGCTGGCTGCCCGCTGAGCGAGGCCAGCCAGCCAAGCCCCACGCTGGCGTCCTGACCACCCTCCTGCCGGGGCCTCCGTCCCTGTTTTCTGAGCCCGGGGCTGCCTGGGCTGTTAGCACTCAGTCCCAGAGCCCCTGGGTGGGTGTTGGGGAGGGACGGTGGCCCAGCCGGCCTCTCCCGCCTCCCACCCAATGCTGCTTTCCCCTGTGGGGATCTCAGGGGCTGTTTGAGGATATATATTTTCACTCTGTGATTATTTCACTTAGATGCTGATTTTTTTTTTTTTTTGTATTTTTAATGGGGGTAGCAGCTGGACCCACCATCTTCCTACACCCACTTCCCACCCTGCTGTTGTCCCAGCTGCTCTGACCCAGAGGTGGGGGGAGTGCAGCATGTTGCTGGGGAATGCGGTGTAGCTGAGCCCCAAGTTCTGAGGAGGCTGGCCATGGGAGGCCCTTGGAGATGGGGATTGCGGTAGGAGGGGCTTGCCGTGCCGAGGGCTCATGGGTCACTGGTTCTCCAAGTGCCAGGGGTGGGCAGGAGGCACCGTGCCCCCTCCAACACTGTGCCCTGGTGGAGAAAGCACTGTCCTGGTCTCCCCCCTCCCCCCAAGTTCCGCTCTTCTGACGTGCCTTTTGCACCCCTCCCACTAGGACAATCAGTCCCCTTCTGTTGGGGAGCCTCTTCTTTCTCACCCCTAACCCCTCCTGGCACCCAGCCACCTGCCCAGGGGTGCCCGCTCCCGCCCTCCTCTTGTGGCCAGCCCGGCTGGTTTTGTAAGATACTGGGTTGGTGCACAGTGATTTTTTTTTTTTCCTTGTAATTTAAACAGGCCCAGCATTGTTGGTTCTATTTAATGGACACAGATAACGTTAGAAGTTTTAAAGTGATTAAACTTGCATACCTATGCAATCAAGACCTGGTCTCCAGTGTGGTGGTACTGTTCTTCCCGGGACCCCGGGACTGCACGGGGTGGGGTTGGGGGTAGGAGTGGGGATCAGCTGCCCAGTGTGATGTCCTGAGTGCCTTGAAATGGGCCCAAGTCGGGATGCCAAAGCTTGTCTGCTGAGGGGTTCCAGGGTGTCTGTTAGGGAGCAGAGAGGTCTAGAAGGAGCAGTAGCTGGAGACAAGCTGAGCACCCCATCCCACAGGCCTGGTGTCCACAGGGGTGCCCTGTTGCTCAGGGTCTCCCTTGGCTGGAGGAAGTGGCCTGGCCATCAGGTGTAGGGCTGAGGCCTCGGGTGGGACCAGGAAGGCCGGGATGCTCTTGCTGGGGAGACCCTGAACCCCAGCTGGGTGATCTCTACTCCACCCCCCACCCCCACCCACAGGTCTCCCTGGGACAGGAAGCTCCTGCCTGGGGCAGGGGAGTGGGGATTGGGCCATCAGGACCTGGGCCGGGCAAGCAGACCTCTCCTGGGCAGATCTACTGCGAAGTTTTCCGTAAATGGAGCCTGCACCTGGGTGCTCCTTGGGGAACTTTGGGGTGGGAAGTACCTGGACTACGCTGTCCACTACTCTTCCGGCCACTGGGCTGTGCTAGGACTGCCCACCTGCCCCGCGACTCCCAGGCTCAGAGGCCCAGCACCTGCCGCCGCTTCTCCCAGTGTCCACTCCTAGGCACCCTGGGGATTGCTAGCCCAGGCTGCCCTCTGCAGGCCTTTTCTTCCCGGCCCCTCCTCCCTTCCGTTTCCGTGGCTGGAGTGGGGCTGGGCAGGAGGGCCTGGCAGGCCTGGGGGCTACTGCCCGCCCCTTCCCCTCAGCGGCCCGCCCCGGGGCCTGGGCCAACTGAAACCGCGGGAAGAGGAAGCTCCGAATCAGGAACTGGCCAGTTGGCTGGGCCTAAGTCAGCCCTCTGCGCCCCTGGAGCAGCTGCCCAAGCCGTGAATGAGTGGTAACTCCTAGCCAAGGCCCAGGAGGCAGGCAGAGGGGGTGGGGGTGGCCCAGGAGCAGGGGCTGGGGCAGAGGGGGTGGGGGTGGCCCAGGAGCAGGGGCTGGGGTTCAGCGGGCAGGACCGGGTGGAGCAGGAGTGGCTGCAGGAGCAGGGCCCAGGCCGGGGCTATGGGACACCTGGTGGAAGGGCCCGGGGAGGAGATCCCTCCTGGTGGCTCTGTTCCAGGACTGGGGAGCGGACCCCTGGCCCCAGGCCTAGGCCTGGCACCCGGGAAGCAGTGAGAGTCCGTCCCAAGCCAGGTGGGTTGATACCTGTGACTGCCCGTCCGCAAGACAGGCCCCCACCTTCCTCCCGCCTGCCTGCCACTTCTCTGGGTCCTCAGCCCCCAGGCCGCCCTGCCCTCCTCTGTCCCCAGCAGCTGCTCCCCTGCCGACAGTCTCTCCTTCCTCCTCCCCAGAACAGCACCATGGGCTTCTCTTCGGAGCTGTGCCACCCGCAGGCCCACGGGGCCGTGCAGCAGATGCAGGAGGCCGAGCTGCGGCTGCTGGAGGGCATGAGGAAGTGGATGGCCCAGCGGGTCAAGAGTGACCGGGAGTACGCGGGGCTGCTGCACCACATGTCCCTGCAGGACAGCGGGGCCCAGAACCGGGCTGGCTCCGACAGCCCCATCAGCCAGGTGGGCTTCAGTGGGGCCTGGGCCTCCTCCCTCCTCCCCATCCTCGCTGAGGAATTCCTGTGGGTTCCAGGGTTATCTGCGGGCCCCTTCCTTTCCCCAGCATCCCCGGGGAGGGTCAGAGAGGGGGCGGTCCCAGGCTCCGCAGCCACTATCCCCTCCCGCCCTGTAGTCCTGGGCAGAGATCACCAGCCAGACGGAGGGCCTGAGCCGGGTGCTGAGGCAGCACGCGGAAGATCTGAACTCCGGGCCCCTGAGCAAGCTGAGCCTGCTCATCGGGGTGCGCCAGCAGCTACGCAAGACCTACAGCGAGCAGTGGCAGCAGCTGCAGGAGCTCACCAAGGTGGGTGGGTGTCCTGGGCCTCCGCCCCGCTCTGAGCTCAGAGGGCCGGCTTTGCACAAGAGCCCCTGGATCCACAGGGAAGTGGAAGCCTGACCGCAGCCCTGCCCCCCGCAGCTTCCTTTCCCGCCTGCTTTGCTGCCTCGCCAGCCGGGGCTGCCCTGCCGCAGGGCCTTCCTGTGCATTTGCTGTCACTCTGAGTCTGGGCAGAGTGCTGGGAGTCCAAGGACGAGTGGTCCCACCACTGCCTGGGGAGCGCAGGACACCAGCTGGCCCTGGGGCTGAGAGACAGGGAGAGGAATGAGGGCTAGCCTGTCTGTCCTTGTCCCGGTGACTCCTCCCAGGGCCAAAGGGACACCACCAGGGTAGCACAGAGGTTGAAGACTGGGGCTGTGAAGTCAGCCTGTTGGCATTTGAATCCAGCCCAGCTCCTCCGTCTGTTGCTCTCCCAGCGCCTGGCGCTGTTTATCTGGGTGTTTCAGCCTTGTAATTCAGCGATTTTCAGCAGGTGTGTGCGCCACAAGAATTTTTTTTTAAATATATTTGTATTGATTTCAGAGAGGAAGGGAGAGGAAGAGAGAGAGACATCAATCATGACAGAGAATCATGGATCAGCTGCCTCCTGCACGCCCCCCTACTGGGGATCAAGCCCACAACCCGGGCATGAGCCCTTAGCTGGAATTGAACCCGGGACCCTTCTGTCCACAGGCCGATGCTCTATCCACTGATCCACACCAGCCAGGATGCCACAAGAATTTTTAAAACTTGCAATACCTGACTGGTTAGTCAGGGGCACTGACCTCTTTTCCCTTAGATCAGTGGTCGGCAAACCACGGCTCTCGAGCCACATGCAGCTCTTTGGCCCCTTGAATGTGGCTCTTCCACAAAATATTACAGCCTGGGCGAGTCTATTTTGAAGACGTGGCGTTAGAAGAAGTTTAAGTTTAAAAAATTTGGCTCTCAAAAGAAATTTCAATTGTTGTACTGTTGATATTTGGCTCTGTCGACTAAAATGAGTTTGCTGACCACTGCCTTAGGTTGTCAAATAAAAATTAAAAAAATGACAACAGCCAACACAACAACAGCTATCCAGCGTGAATGCCCTGTCTTGAACCTTAAATATGTAAGTCATAAAATGGAGTGTTGCTGGTCATGTCACATAATAAAGTTGAGTCTGACTGGTTAATTCTTGGAAACAGAAATCCTTTACGTATATACAAATACAGACACCTGACTTTTTCCCCCTTTTTTTTGGCACCTGATTTTTTTAAAAGTCACTTTGGAGCAAAGGGGTAGGTAGTTACTTTTTTAAATCCTCACCTGAGGATATTTTTCCATTCATTTTTAGAGAGAGTAGAAGAGAGAAGGAAAGACACAGAGAAATATCAATGTGATTGAAATACATCCATTGGTTGCCTCGGGCACATGCCCCAACTGGGGTCAGGGAGGAGCCTATAACAGAGGTATATGACTTTGACTGAAATCGAACCCGGGACCTTTCAGTCCCCAGGCTGACACTCTATCCACTGAGCCAAACCAGCTAGGGCAGTAATTACTATTTTTAATAGTAGTAGTAGTATTTTGTAAGTCAATCAAAATTACCCCTCTTTCTTTTGTCAGACTGGCAAAAATATATTTTTCGGTGTGCCGCAGAATTTTGGTGATTAGTTTATGTGTGCCACGAGATGCAAAAGTTTGAAACTGCCGTTCTAGTTCAACGTACCGGTCTGGTCCCTGTGTACCACCTCTTCTACCAGTGCAAAAGCCAGCCTTGCTATGGACCCACAGCGGCCCCTGGTGGCCAGTGTCAACCCCCTCCCCTCTCTCCCCAAAAGCTTATCTAAAAAGAGGGTTAGCCAGCCTTGGCTGGTTTGGCTCAATGGATAGAGCATCAGCCCGCGGACTGAAGGGTGCCGGGTTCAGTTCCAGTCAAGGACACATACCCGGGTTGTGGACCCAATCTCCAGGTCGGGGGGTAGGGAGCCTGCAGGAGGCAGCCAGTCAATGATTCTCTCATCATTGATGTTTCTCTCTCTCCCTCTCCCTTCCTCTCTGAAATCAATAAAAATATGTTAAAAATAATAAAATGTTCACCAGCTGACCCTCGAAGGAAAAGGCTCCACTACAGATGGGAAACTGAGGCTCACAGAGGCTGGGACTGGCCCAACAGCATCCCAGGCTCTCAGCAGGGGAACTGGGATGAGAACTCCGGTCTCAGCCACTATGTTTCCTGCCCCCTTGCAGGACTCAGTGCAAAATGAAAATGTGGGGCCCTGTCCAAAAATTCATATTTTTTTCCCAGAAAGTCGTTTTATTCTCATGAAATACAATAAAACTATTTAAGCTATTTTGTTATGGCAGCCTGAGCTAGGTCCTTCACCCTGCCAGACTCCTTTATTTATGGTGATTTTTTTTAGCATTTTATAGGAATTTATTTTTTAATCTTTATTGTTGAAAGTATTACATATACCCCCCCACCATGGACCCCTTCCAGCTTGCCCCTATCCCAGGACCTCATCACCCTATTGTTTGTGTCCATCGGTCATGCATATTGGCTTTCCAGGTCTTATCAAAGAATTACTGATCATTTCAGGATGGCATCTGCAGAGAACGTCGTTCTCAGTGTGGAGTTCTATGTGCCTGCAGCTGGGCCTCCTGCCACCAGATGCCCCTCTGGGCCGAGGAGGGGCCGTTGTAACCTACCTGGTCCTCTCTCTGCCTCCCCGGGGGCTGTCCTCTGCCCAGCTCCTCTGCTGTAGCCTCAGCTGCAGAGCTCGGGCCCCAGAGGTCTGCCGGCGCCTCCTGGGGGGTGGCCTTGGCGTTGCTGCCCTGGGGAGCAGCTGGCCACCGGCCTCTTCTCTCTCCTCAGACCCACAGCCAGGACATTGAGAAGCTGAAGAACCAATACCGAGCCCTGGCGCGGGACAGCGCCCAGGCCCGGCGCAAATACCAGGAGGCCAGCAAAGGTGTGTGCCTTCCCTCGGACCCGTGCACAGGTGCCCGGGGAGCGGGGAGCTGCCCGGGCCTCTGTGCTGTCACCCACAGCCCCTTCCCTTCACCGGGCAGACAAGGACCGCGACAAGGCCAAGGACAAGTACGTGCGCAGCCTGTGGAAGCTCTTCGCTCATCACAACCGCTACGTGCTCGGCGTGCGGGCGGCACAGCTGCACCACCAGCACCACCACCAGCTCATGCTGCCCGGCCTGCTCCAGTCGCTGCAGGACCTGCACCAGGAGATGGCTGGCATCCTGTGAGCCCGGGGCCCCCCATCCCGTCACAGCCCCCTCACCCTGCCACCGTGCTCAGAGGCAGGGTCCAGAGGAGTCAGTCCTGTAACCGTGATGGTGTAGAATCATGGAGGACAGGCCTGGGGCTGAGGATTGGAGCCCTTCGATTTATATCTGAATCACATTATCCCAAGACCCTTTATTCCAGGCTTTGTTATATTTAATGAGATCATTCTAGGCTCTGGGATACAGCAGCAAACAATAGCTATCCTCTGAGATCATTCACATCAGGGTAAAGAGAAAAGGAAGTCAGCAAGAAAAATAGAAAGCATATTAGAAGCGACGAATGTTCTGGAGAAAACAAAAACGAAATAGGGGTGGGGAGACAGCCTTAAACAGCGTGGTCTGAAAAAGCTGGATCGGCTGCCTCCGGCACACCCCCTACTGGAATGGAGAAAGGCCATTCCAGGAAGAGGGAGCAGCAGGTGCAAAGGTCCTGTGGTGAGCAATGGCCGGAAATGAGGGAAAAGCAAGGAGGCCGGGGTGGCCTGCACAGAGTCAGGGAAGGGCTGAGTCAGACGCGAGGCTGGAGCTGTCCAGGCTTCGGGACGGCTGGATTGTAGAGGGTCCAGCAGGCCACTGTAAGGACTTTGGCTGTGTTGAGACTAGACCTCAGGCAGGGGGAGGGGGGAGGGGGGGACCCGGGGGCAAGGTCAAGGGCAGGGAGGCGTCTGCAATAATCCAGACCACAGCCCGTGGCTGTTCAGGCCCATGGAGGAGAGAAGTGGCCGGCCCTGGGTGTATGTGGAAAGGGGTGCAAGTGGGATTACCTAATGGACTGGAAGCAGGGTGTGAAAGAGAGGGGTGCAGATGCCTCGGAGGGTTTGGCTCGGAGCCCCTGGAAGGTACAGTTGCCGTTAGCGTATGTGGAGAAGGCGATGGGAGAAACAGGCTCCGGGTTCAAGAGACCAGAAAAGGAATTCCTTCTCCGACAAGTGGAGTTGGGTGTCCAACGGGGCGTTTGAGTACGCAGATGGGTCCTTGAGCCTGGGGGTCACAGCACATCGATGGCTGATGCATGTGTAATTGCAGGCATGATTGTAGCTCCGTTTTTTTAAAAATGTATTTTTATTGATTTCAGCGAGGAAGCGAGAGAGAAACATCAATGATGAGAGAGAATCATGGATCGGCTGCCTCCTGCACACCCCCTACTGGGGAGTGAGTCTGTAACCTGGGCAGGTGCCCTTGATTGGAATCGAACCTGGGACCCTTCAGTCCGAAGGCTGACACTCTATCCACTGAGCCACACCGGCTAGGCCTATAGCTCACTTTTTCCAGCACATTCATCGTGTGTACCTCATACCGTGCACAATCTCCCTGGCTCTCATCCCCACTCCCGGCACCCGTTACACGTAAACAGGGAGCGAGGGTCAGGAGATGGCCAATGGTTTGCCTTGTGGGCTGGTCATTTGGCTGGTAAAGGAGAAGTTGGGGGCTCTACCCCACTGCTGACCCCCAACCCAGAGTGGAGCCCCCAGCTTCCCAGCCTTGCCCCGGCCCGAGGCCCGGCTGACCCAGTCCCATGGGGGGCGGGTAGGAAGGAGATCCTGCAGGAATACCTGGAGATTAGCAGCCTGGTGCAGGAGGAGGTGGTGGCCATCCACCAGGAGATGGCTGCAGCCGCTGCCCGCATCCAGCCTGCGGCCGAGTACCAGGGCTTCCTGCGGCAGTATGGGTAAGCCCCGCTCGCCCCTGCCCAGCACCGCACCCACACCGGAGCCCTGGCCGGCTCCTGATGGGGCCTGTCCCCCGCAGGTCCCTCCCCGAGGTCCCGCCCTGCGTCACCTTTGATGAGTCGCTGCTGGAGGAGGGCGAAGCCCTGGAGCCGGGGGAGCTGCAGCTGAACGAGCTGACGGTGGAGAGCGTGCAGCACGCGTGGGTGGCAGGCACGGGGCGGGCACTGGCCACGCACAGCGGGTGGCCTGGCTCTGCAGGGTGCGCCTGAGGGCGGCTGCAGCCCTGCCTTCCTTCCCACAGGCTGACTTCAGTGACCGAGGAGCTGGTTGTGGCCACGAGGACGGTGCGCAGCCGGCAGGAGGCGGTCACTCAGCTGCAGCGTGAGCTCCGGCACGAGGAGCAGGCCATCCACCCGCGGCAGCGGTGAGTGGCGCCCCTACAGCAGCCCCGCCCATCCTCCCCCTGCGCTGCCGCCGCAGGCTGAGCCCCCCCCCTGCCTGCAGGGTGTACCTGCTGAGCAAGAGGCAGGTGCTGCAGGAGGAGCTGCAGGGGCTGCAGGTGGCGCTGTGCAGCCAGGCCAAGCTGCAGGCCCAGCAGGAGC
The DNA here is from genome assembly GCA_011751065.1 of Lasiurus cinereus. NCBI lineage: Eukaryota > Metazoa > Chordata > Mammalia > Chiroptera > Vespertilionidae > Lasiurus > Lasiurus cinereus. The sequence continues at coordinate 664,331 of JAAGEH010000036.1, read as the reverse complement.
TGCTGCAGGCCAAGCTGGAGCAGCTGGGCCCCGGCGAGCCCCCGCCCGTGCCCCTGCTGCAGGATGACCGCCACTCCACGTCGTCCTCGGTGAGCGCCCCCCCACCCACGGGGCCACCCTGCAGCCTGCCCGGGCCGACCTCCTCATTTTCGCCCTCCCCCTCCCCAAGCCTGGCCACCCGCTGACGTCTGTCCCTGGCCCCAGGAGCCGGAGCGGGAAGGGGGAAGGACACCTACCCTGGAGATCCTTAAGAGCCACATCTCAGGAATCTTTCGCCCCAAGTTCTCGGTGAGTGAGGCCTGGCCGGCCCCTTCTCCAAGGGGTGGGCCAGCCAGGATCTCAGAGATGCCCCCTGCGCCCCTCCCACCTGCTGTCTGGGTGGTCACCGGGTTGTCCAAGTAGCAGGAAGGCTCTGCCCGGGTTCTTTTATGGGGTGTCAGGGCGTAGGTGTCCCCCGATCCTGCCACCCCCTCCCCTTCCTGCTGCCACCACCGGGCTGGAGGGACCTTCGTGCTCTTCCTGCTCCGGGGCATGTGGCTGGCTTTGCCACTCCTAGGGTGGTTTGGGAAGACGGAGGGGCGTGTGAGACAGACACCCTACTGACCGCCAGCTGGCCTCGTAGTGACCCTCCCGCTCCTTCCGGCCCCTCCCCAGCTCCCCCCACCACTGCAGCTGGTTCCCGAGGTACAGAAGCCCCTGCACGAGCAGCTGTGGTACCACGGGGCCATCCCGCGGGCGGAGGTGGCGGAGCTGCTGGCGCAGCCGGGGGACTTCCTGGTGCGGGAGAGCCAGGGCAAGCAGGACTACGTGCTGTCGGTGCTGTGGGAGGGCCAGCCGCGGCACTTCATCATCCAGTCTGCGGACGTGAGTGCGGGCGAAGGCCGCGCCAGGGTGGGAGGGGTGCCTCCCTGGCAGAGACCCCCAGTTCCTGCAGCCAAACAGGCTTAAGCCTTCAGCGCGGTTCTTCCCGAAGGAGGGGAGCGGGCGTGTCAGGTGCCTTGAGGTTATGCCTTTATTCCTTCCTTTTTTCAACCTTTTTAAAGTTTTATCTCATAGGGGAAGAGAGAGAGAGAGAGAGAGAGAGAGAGAGACATACATCAGTGATGAGAGAGAATCATGGATCGGCTGCCTCCTGCACGCCCCCCACTGAGGATGGAGCCCACAACCGAGGCCTGTGCCCCGACCAGCAACCCAACTGTGACCTCCTGGTTCCTGGGTCGACACTCAACCCCTGAGTGCCCCGGGCGGCCGCTGGCCGGGCAGGTCATGCCTTCCTGCGCATCTCTGCCGCCGCGGTCCTGGGCAGCCCCTTTCTCCCTGCTGCTCCTGCCCCCCCTCCCCCCGGCCCCAGGGCTCAGGTCCCCTCCGCAGTGGAGGCTGCTGACCCCAGACCCGCCCCCCAGAACCTGTACCGCCTGGAAGGCGACGGCTTCCCCAGCATCCCCTTGCTCGTGGACCACCTGCTGCGCTCCCAGCAGCCGCTCACCAGGAAGAGCGGCGTTGTCCTGAGCAGGGCTGTGCCCAAGGTGAGCCTGCGCCGCCCGCCGCCCGCCGCGGGCCTTGGGGAGGGGGTTCAGGCCCAAGAACCGGGCAAGGAGGGCTGCCCAGGCCCCGTCTCTGGTCTCCGTACTGGCAGCCGCTGCTGCATCTGGAGACCCGGCACCCCCATCCCCCTGGCGCTCTCCCGCTAGGCCCCTCCCTGGTCCCCGAAGTCATAGGGCCCAACCCCAGTTCGCAGAGAACAGCTCAGGCCGGGATGAGGGACGGAGCCCTGGGGAGGCGCTCCGTCTTCCCGGGCCCAGGCCACCTTCCCTTCGCAGGACAAGTGGGCGCTGAACCACGAGGACCTGGTGCTGGGCGAGCAGATTGGGCGGGTGAGCGAGCGCCCGCGGCCTCCTGGCGGCCTGCGGTGCCCCACTTTCTCCCAGCCCTTCGCCCCCTCCCGCGCCCGACCCCCGAGGCACACTGAGCCCCCCAGAGCTCCTCCGCCTCCTGCCCCCCACGCCCCACCCGCACCTTCTGCAGGAAACGAGAAAGTCCCAGCTGCTGGCACCTCCCCTACAGCCCCTGCCCCCCACCTCACAGCCTCTGCCCCCACCTCACAGCCTCTGCCCCCCACCTCACAGGCCCTGCCCCCCACCTCACAGGCCCTGCCCCCCACCTCACAGCCCCTGCCCCCCACCTCACAGCCTCTGCCCCCCACCTCACAGGCCCTGCCCCCCACCCCACAGGGCCCTTCCTTCCCCTCCCTCTGCGCCTCCCAGGGGGCTCTGGGGTGCGAGAGGAGACGGCCTGTTCCTGGAGCTATAAGGCCGGCTCAGAAAGAAAGCAGTTTTCTAAAGACCACAGGCTTTCCAGCCCAAGGGAAAGTGGCTTTTGCTATTTTTGTTGTGTTTTTTATTTAAATATATTTTTACTTATTTCAGAGAGGAAAGAAGAGAGAGAAAGAAACATTGATGATGAGAGAGAATCACTGATCGGCTGCCTCCTGCACACCCCCCATTGGGGATCGAGCCCGCCACCCAGGCATGAGCCCCGACTGGGAATCAAACCGTGACCTCCTGGTTCATTGGTTGACGCCCAACCACTGAGCCACACCGGCTGAGCGGAAAGTGGCTTTTGGATGGTCCGTGTCACTTCTCTTTAGTGAACGTGTCAGCGGGGACACTCTCTGCCGTCCCCTGTGTGCTCCCTCGGTCCCCCAGCCCGGGGTAAACGGGAGAGCCAGGATGGGGCGCTGAGCGCAGCGCGAGTGGGGACCAGCGGGCTGTCCCCTGAGACGAGGGGCCGTGGAGCAGAGAGGATGGGCAGGAACCCAGCACCGTTGCAGGGGAACTTTGGCGAAGTGTTCAGCGGGCGCCTGCGCGTGGACAACACCCTGGTGGCCGTGAAATCCTGCCGAGAGACGCTGCCGCCTGACCTCAAGGCCAAGTTTCTGCAGGAAGCCAGGTCGGTGGTGACACAGGGGTCACCTCAGTGGACCACCAGGGCTCCTCTGGGCACGGGGACAGAGAGCTTGACTTCCGTGGTGCCATATTGTCCTCACATACACCCCCTTGCCCCCGGGCAGAGAGGTTGAGGCTCAGTGATCGCCCCCCGCCCGAGGTCACACGTCCAGGCCTCCTGACCTCATAGGCCACACTCGCTCTTTTGCCGTCCTTTCCCATCCTGCCCGGGTCCCCGGGGCTGGGGTCGGGTGGCTAAGCCTAAGCAGCAGTGCCCGCCAGGATCCTGAAGCAGTACAGCCACCCCAACATCGTGCGTCTCATTGGCGTCTGTACCCAGAAACAGCCCATCTACATCGTCATGGAGCTGGTGCAGGGTGAGCCCAGGGCCAGCTCTCCAGGGGTGGGGACCTCAGCCCCCTGGGTCGGGGACCCCCCCCCCGCCCCGCTGCAGGAGGCTCAGCGAGGCTTCCCCCATCCACCCCCAGGGGGTGACTTCTTGACCTTCCTTCGGACTGAGGGAGCCCGGCTCCGGATGAAGACTCTGCTGCAGATGGTGGGGGACGCGGCTGCGGGCATGGAGTACCTGGAGAGCAAGGGCTGCATCCACCGGTGAGCGGGGAGCGCCCTCACGCAGCCCAGACTCCCCTGTAGCCCCTCCTTGTAACTCCCCTAGCTTCAGGCTGTGCTGTCACCCAACACCCCTCATTCACCAGCAGGACCAACTCCAGTACGGGAGTGCGCCTCTCTCATGGACCCTGAGTCCCAGGGCAGAGAGCAGTCTTTTTTTTTTTATTTCAGAGGAGGGGAAAGGAACAGAGAAACGTCAATGATGAGAGAGAATCATCGATCGCTGCCTCCTGCACACCCCCTACTGGGCAGCGAGCCCGCAACCGGGCATATGCTCTTGACTGGAATCAAACCTGGGACCTTTCAGTCTGCAGGCCGACGCTCTATCCACTGAGCCACACCGGCTCAGGCAGAGAGCAGCCTTTGTTCATGGGTGTGTCTGGGGGGCCGGGGTCAGTCAGGTGACAGGTGCTGAGTGAGCCCCTCTCCTGCTTCCCCCAGGGACCTGGCTGCCCGCAACTGCCTGGTCACGGAGAAGAACGCCCTGAAGATCAGTGACTTCGGGATGTCCCGGGAGGAAGAAGACGGGGTCTACGCCGCCTCGGGGGGCCTCCGGCAGGTCCCCGTGAAGTGGACAGCACCCGAGGCTCTCAACTACGGTAAGCCAGCGGCATTCAGGCCTCCACTGACGACAGACGTGGCGGCCCTCTGACGCCTCCGCCCCTTGCAGGCCGCTATTCATCCGAAAGCGACGTGTGGAGCTTTGGCATCTTGCTCTGGGAGACCTTCAGCCTGGGCGCCTCTCCCTACCCCAACCTCAGCAACCAGCAGACTCGGGAGTTCATAGAGAAGGGTAAGGCAGCCGCTGGGGGCAGCAGCCTCACAGCCACGTGTTTGGGTTGTTGGCTTTTTTTTTTTTTTTTAAGATTTTTATATTTATTTTTAGAGAGAGAAGAAGGGAGAGAGATAGAAACATCCATGATGAGAGAGAATCATGGATCGGCTGCCTCCTGCACGCCTCCTACTGGAGATGGAGCCTGCAACCCAGGCCTGTGCCCTGACTTGGAATCGAACGGTGACCTCCTGGTTCATAGGTCGATGCTCAGCCACTGAGCCCCGACGGGCAGGCCCAAGCCTCTGCCCCTAGGCTGCAGGGGGTTCCCCCGTCCCCTTCCCTCCCGTTGGTCTGCCTGTGGCAGAATAAGGTCAGTCAGTCCTGTAGCTGCCACTGAGCAGGCACAGCAGGTGAGGCGGGAATGAGTATGTCCCTTTCACAGAAGGAGACACTGAGGCTTGCAGAGGGCATACAGCTGGCGCACGGTGGGGTTACGATTAGGACCTCGGTGTCGTGGGGCTGTTGGTGAGAAAGAGAGGCCCCTTAAGAACAGTGCGGTTCACTCAGTTCCCACTGCTCACGGGTCGCCCCAGGGCTGCGCGGGGACCTCCAACCCCCTCCTCACGCCCGGGTGCTGTGCTCATCCTCACAGGGGGCCGCTTGCCCTGCCCCGAGCTGTGCCCCGACGCTGTGTTCAGACTCATGGAGCAGTGCTGGGCCTACGAGCCTGGGCAGCGGCCCAGCTTCAGCACCATCTACCAGGAGCTGCAGAGCATCCGCAAGCGGCATCGGTGAGGCCGGCCGGCTTCTCCAGCGGTGGCCTGTGCCTGCCGTGTGGTGCCTCCTTCCCGGCCCAGCTCACAGCCGGGGCGGCTCTTCACAGGCCCGGACCCCAGCCACCGGCACCTGCGCGCCTGCCAGGGCCTCCTCTTGCAAGCAGAAATAATAAACCACTGTGCCGCCTCGTGCTCTTGGCATGTGCGCCCACTGGAGGGTCGGTCTTAGGAGGAACAGAGGAAGGAGTACGGGCGTGTTCGCGGGGCAGAGCCCATGTGGTTCGGGGGGCTGTGCGGATGTCAGTGTGATGTCCACGTCTGGAAACCCAGACACAAATAAAGGCTGGCACTTGAGGCTTGAACATCAGCACTTATCACTGGGAGAGAGCATGAGGTTCGGGGGAGGGGAGCCGGTGGGGCAGTGAGAACGACCCTCGGGGCCGCCGTGGCTGCAGGGAAGAAATGGCTTCTCTCCCCACGAGCTTCCTGAGCAGGGCGGCCCCAGACCTCTCCCTTCCTCCCTCAGTCCCCCCTGAAATCCACCCGATGATCTGAAACTGTACCAGCAGCACCAGGGAAGGCCCAGCAGGGGAGAAGTCTGAACACACTGGGAAGCATCAGCAGGAAGGATGTGAAGAAGAACAAAGCAGAGCTTGGAGGCCCAACGGCCACTGCCCAAGGAAGTTTAGGAAATCGTTGGCATCTCTTTTCAAAACATGGGAAGGGCCTGTGACTTCTTTAAACAGGAGGAAACCAGCTCAAGGAGGAGTAAAGGGAAGCATTGAGAAGTCAGATCCTCTCTTCACCGGAAGCGGTAGAAAGCAGACCTGAAGAACTTCCGCTTCTGGGTAGGAAGTGGCAGGTCTGTGCAGGCCACACTCTCATTGCAACACGCAGGACACAAGATGGCAATCTCCATTTTTCTTTGAGATTGGAGCGTGTTAGGAGAAATAACGAGATGAACTAAAATGTCCAGGAGGAAAGGTTCCCTGCCCAGGTGAACGCTTGATGGGGTGGTTACTTACGTCCCACACAGAGGGGCTGTGCCGAGGAAAGGAGAAGTGCACCGTTTCTGTGCTGTGGATTGGGCCCAGGAGGAGCCTAAAATGCAGAGCCAGTTTTTCCCACGAACATGTGCTGAGTTCTGGAGCCGTTCGGGCCATTGGAAAGAGGCTGGGCTGGGAAGGATGTAGATGGGGAACCTGAAACAAATACCTGCCCCCCCCCCTTCCGCCCTTTAAGAGACTGGCCAGATCTTGAACCTGTGGATTGGGAGGCTAAAGAGCTAACCCTAGAATCTCTGAAGAGCAGATTTTAAAAGCTGAGAGAGACAGAAACTGGCCAGGCTTTCAACCCCAAGTCCAAGAGGGCCACCCCTAAGGGACAGGGACAATCCAGGGAAGGACTGAGACTTGCAGAGCTGTAACTCTGCCCCAACTTGGCGCAGTACTGGACTGCTGACCACAACAGGAACAGGAAAATACCTGGAGGGGACTACCTCCTCTGGGTTGGGAGGTGTGGGCGGGGAAGAAGAAAGGAATAACATAGGCTGAAGTCCCTAACCTTCTTTGAAAAAATATTTTTAGCCGATACCGGTTTGGCTCAGTGGATAGAGCGTCGGCCTGCGGACTGAAAGGTCCCTGGTTCGATTCCGGTCGGGGGCATGTGCCTTGCTTGCGGGCACATCTCCAGTGTGGGGTGTGCAGGAGGCGGCTGATCGATGTCTCTCATCGATGTTTCTGACTTTCCATCCCTCTCCCTTCCTCTCTATAGAAAAATCAATAAAATATATTAAAAAAATACTTTTAATTGATTTCAGAGAGGAAAGGAGAGGAAGAGAGAGATTGAAACATCAGTGATGAGAATGAATCATTGATCAGCGATGGAGCCCACAACCCGGTCATTTGCCCTTGACCAGAATCAAACCTGGGACCCTTAAATCTGCAAGTCGACCCTCTATCCACTGAACCAAACCTCCCTACCCTTCTTTTACACCCAATATGAAATATGCAAACAAAAATTATAAAATGTGCAAAAAAAAGATAAAGAAAAATGGGGCCAACACATAAGAGAAAATACAAACAATAGAAGCAAGACCACAGATGATCTATCTAGATATTGGAGTTGGCAAAGATTTTAAAAAACTACGGTTAATTTGTTAAATGGGGGGGGGGGGTGGACAAAACATGGAAATATGGAGGTTTTTAACAGGGTTGTAATGTACTTAGAAAGAATTGAAGGAGCAGGTAGAACTGAGAAATACCATCCCCCAAATTACAAACTCATTGGATGTATTTCATAAAAAATAAAGGATAAAGTCACACTTCTAGAGGTTGAAGACAGCTTTAGTGAACTTGAAGATAGATGAGTAGAAGGTATCTAAACTGAAAGAAAGAGAGAGAGAGAGAGAGAGAGAGAGAGAGAGAGAGAGAATGGGGGGAGCCTAAGGCACAGATGGGACTTCATTATATGAATGAGTGGAGTTCCAGAAGGAGAGAGAGAAGTTAGAACTAGAATAAACTGACAATGACTCCAACAGGAATAAGAGCACTGACACAGCAACACTGATGAACCTCAGAGATGTTGAGTAAAGAAGTTAGACATGTTTGGATCGCACTTCTGACACATAAAGGTCAGACATGAAGGAGTGCATACTTTCAATCCCACTTCATGAAGTTCAAGAACAGGCAAACCCTAAGCAACAGAGAAGTCAAAATAGTGGTTATGTCTGAGGGGTGCTGCTGACGAGAAGGGGGCTGAGCATGGAGGGCACAGCTCCACTGATGTCCTTGCAGCCCTGCAGGCTCCATGTGGCCTTGTGGGCAAGGCCTGAGTCGTGAGCGAATGTGCTCCAATTCCTGGTGGCGCCAGGGCACGAGCAGCCAGAGTCAGCAGTGCGGGACAGGCGTGGAGACGGGCCGCTGCTTTCGGGGGCTGTAGTATGCCGAGCAGTTTCTGTCATACCAGTCCTTACTTTTGCCCAGGCAACCTCGCTGCTGCGGATCTGTCCTAAGGTCATAATTCAAAAAAAAAGGAGACAAATGTGGAATTAATGGAGATATTCATTGCAGCATGATTTATTCTGCCTCGGAATTACAGAACTCTGCCCGGGCGAGGTGGCCCAATGGCTGGGCATTGACCTAGGAGCCAGAAGGTCACGGTTGGATTCCAGGTCAGGGCTGGATCCCTAGTGGGGGGCGTGCAGGAGGCAACCAGCCATGCTTTTTTCTCATCGTTGATGTTTCTACTC
>JAAGEH010000036.1:632892-650955 GCA_011751065.1 Lasiurus cinereus | reverse complement strand
GAGCGGCGCGGGGCCGGGCGCAGGGGGCGAAGCGCGGGCGGGCGCGGGGCGGGCGCCGGGGCCGGGTGGGCAGCGGGAGCGCGAGCGGCGCCTCGGTCCCGGAACCCGGCGGCGTGCGGGGTCGGGCTGGCCGACCCGGCGCAGGTGCCCGCCCCCGGGGACCCCCCGCCCCGCTCCAGCCCCGCCCACGGCGGCGCGGAACCAGCCCCCGAGGCGGAGCGTATCGCCCGGGCTCGTGAGCGGAGCCAGAGCGCTGAGGGGGCGCGAGGCACCGGCGACCGCGCGCCCGGGCCCGCCCCGCCGGCCGCGGCGGCCTCTCCGCGGAGCAGGCGAGTGGGCCCGCGGGCGGGGACAGCCGCCCCGTCACCCTCCCGCCCGCCTGCGCCCCGCCCACGGGGTCCCGTCAGCACCTCTCCCCGGAGGTGCTCCCCGCGAGGCGCCGAACTCGGGCAGGACGCGGACTCGGCCCGTCAGGAACACCGGCTGCTCGTTTCCGCCCGCCCCGCGCTTCCGGCCGCGAGCGCAGCGCCGGGAGGAGGCTCCCTGCGCGTCTGTCTTCCCCCACCGGAGCCTGTCCGCCCCCGGAGCCAGAACCGCGTGCGGAGCCGCGCCTTCCCCCGTCCTCCAGCTCGGGAGGCTGGTCCTAATCCATAACCCGGAGGCTGTGTGCGACCCCCGGGGTCGAGCGGGGAGTTTGTTACGCGCGTGTCTTCACGGCACCAGCCCGGGGAGGGGTTCCGCCGCCACCCTCGGGGAGAGCTGCTCTCAGCGGCGGGTGGGCAAGACCGGCCTCGGGCAGCAGTCTGTGCCAGCCAAGCGAGTTAAGGTCCCGCTGGGCTGAGGGCCCACCGTCATTGCTGGGACTCTGCTGCGAGCTTGCTCTCCTTGGGAGTCGGGCAAATAGATGCTCCTGGGAGCAGCTCTGGGCTCTCACCGGAGCATTTGGTGGGAAGATCCCCAAAGGGATGCCGGCTCTTGCAGCTGAACACGGCGCCCTTCCCGCCAGGTGTGCGTGGAGGCCAGGATGAAGCTGAAAAAGCAGGTGACGGTGTGTGGGGCCGCTGTCTTCTGTGTGGCCGTCTTCTCGCTCTACCTCATGCTGGACCGAGTGCAACACGACCCCACCAGGCACCAGCACGGCGGGAACTTCCCCCGGGTGAGTCACGCCTGGCGTCTGAGGTCTCCACGTCCACGTCGTCAGGGCTCGGCGCCCCGCTGGAGCATCATGCCAGCCCAGGACAAGAACATTCCTTCCCCGGGGGCAGCTTTTCCAGGAACCGGGAGCTAAAAACAATGATGCCAACGGGAGGAGGGGGAAATGGCACGATGGACTGCTGTTCTCGGGAATTTTTTATTTGAATGTATTTGTATTGCTTTCAGAGAGGAAGGGAGTGGGGAGCGAGAGAGAAACATCAATGATGAGAGAGAATCACGGATCGGCTGCCTCCTGCCTGCTCCCCACTGGGAATCGAGCCCACAACCCGGTTTTGACCGGATTTGAACCTGGGACCTTTACCAAGCCGATGCTCTATCCACTGAGCCAAACCGGCAAGGGCGGTCTTGGGAATTCTTGGCAGCTATTGCTGATGGATTGCACCATGCATTCCCACGGAGCCCAGATGCAGTCCTTGTGGGCACAGACAGCGCGGGGTTGAGGACAGGCATGTGAGGTGAAACCTCGGTCTCCCGGAGCTAGAGGGTGAGGGTGCTCCCAGCCCCAGTGGAGTGCAGTCCTCCAGGGTGACTTGCACCTCCTCCCTTATCTGGCCAGAGCCGTTGCCCTGTAGGCTCGTGGCTCTGCCTTCCCCCGGGCAGGCCAGGCCACACCAGGCCTCAGGTGCGGGCCGCAGGCCGAGAGCATCCCAAGGCGGAGGGTGATCGCTCTCTGGTTTTCTGGCAGAGCCAAATTTCTGTGCTGCAGAACCGCATCGAGCAGCTGGAGCAGCTGCTGGAGGAGAACCACGAAATCATCAGCCACATCAAGGAGTCCGTACTGGAGCTGACCGCTAATGCCGAGGGCGCGCCCGCCCTGCTGCCCTACTACACGGGCAACGGCTCCTGGGTGGTGCCGCCGGAGCCCCGGCCCAGCTTCTTCTCCGTCTCCCCTCAAGACTGCCAGTTTGCTCTGGGGGGCCGGGGCCAGAAGCCAGGGCTGCAGGTAAGAGCCAGGGCCGGCGGGGACCCTCAGTGGCCGGAGCGGCAGCACTGAGCCGGCTCCTGCTCCACAGATGCTGACCGTGTCGGAGGAGCTGCCTTTTGACAATGTGGACGGCGGGGTGTGGAAGCAGGGCTTCGACATCTCCTACGGCCCCCACGACTGGGACGCCGAGGACCTGCAGGTGTTCGTGGTGCCACACTCTCACAACGACCCAGGTGAGGCCCGAGAGCCCCCAGCTGGGCGTGGAGCGGGCTAGCTTTTTACAAATATTTTGTTACTGATTTCAGAGAGGAAGAGAGAGGGAGAGAGAGATAATGATGGGAGAGAATCATCGATAGGCTTCCTCTTGCACGCCCACACAGGGGATCGAGCCGGCAACCCCCGGGGCATGTGCCCTGACCGGGAATCGAACCATGACCTCCTCGTTCATAGGTTGACACTCAACCACTGAGCCACACTAGCCGGGCTCAGTGGGATTTCTGATGACAAGGTAAGGGAAAGACAGTTGAAGAAGGTGTGGCACCCTCAGGGGACCCTGTGTTGCTCCTCAGGCTGGATCAAGACCTTTGACAAGTACTACTCGGAGCAGACCCAGCACATCCTCAACAGCATGGTGACCAAGCTGCAGGAGGACCCCCGGCGGCGCTTCCTCTGGGCCGAAGTCTCCTTCTTTGCCAAGTGGTGGGACAACATCAACGCCCAGAAGAGAGCGGCTGTCCGGAGGCCAGTGGTGGTCGGGAGGCCAGGGAGGGCTGTCCTCTGGGCCTAGGATGGGTGGGCAGGTTTCGCCTACAGCTGTGGTCCCACTGTGGCAGGAGAGGCGAGGGTGAGATGTGATGGTGGAAGGGCCTAGATGAGATGGGAGGGGCTGAGAATGAGATGGGCGGGGCCCAGGTGAGATGGGAGGAACTGGTTGGAGGATCACTGTGAGCACAGGGAAGAGAAAGCCAGGAGCCAGGCCCCTGGACCCTCAGGTGGCGTCCATAGGTCAGCAGGACCAGGACAGCAGGGACGTTGGCAAGCGGGGAAGGAGGGCCCATGTCTGTCCCCTTGGTCCCGTGAGCTGGCTCAGTGAGGCCAGTGTGCCCAGGTCCCAGCCTCTTCTGTTTGGCACAACTGGGCAGATGCCCCCCTCACTGCCCACTCCCCACCCCCGCTGAGTGTGAGTCCTTCACTGCAGGCTGGTGGGCAACGGGCAGCTGGAGATTGCAACAGGAGGCTGGGTGATGCCCGATGAGGCCAACTCCCATTACTTTGCACTGATCGACCAGCTCATCGAGGGACACCAGTGGCTGGAGAAGAATCTCGGTGAGGCAGGCTCAGGAAGGGAGTCTGATCTGCCCCAGGCTAGGCCCAGAGGGTAGCTGGGGGCTGTAAGGTGCCGGAGTTGGCAGATGGTGGTACCTTTGTGTGCTGGGCCTGGGACCAGTCCCAGGAGGCCTGGCATGGCGTGTTCAGGGCTCTGGCTTCCGTTCCCCTGCCCAGGTGTGACCCCGCGGTCGGGCTGGGCCGTGGACCCCTTCGGGCACAGCCCCACCATGGCTTACCTGCTGCGCCGTGCCAACCTGACCAGCATGCTGATTCAGAGGGTGCACTATGCCATCAAGAAACACTTTGCTGCCACCCACAGCCTGGAGTTCATGTGGAGGCAGAGCTGGGGTAAGACCAGGTAGGGTGGTGGGGGGGGTGGTGACAGTGGTCACTCTCTTGGGGAAGGGCAGGACCTCAGAATAGGTCACTGGAAGCGCTCTGTCCCTCAGGACAGATGGAGATCGCATTGACCTGGTCTCTGTGGGGTCTGCTGTTCATCCCGAGGGTCTGGGCCTGCCATCCCTGGGAGTATGTACTTCGGAGCCTTCCCTGCGTCCTGACCCTTGAACCTGCAGATCCTCAGCAGTCTTAAGTCTAGGTTGAGCCTCCCCACCCACCCCCTTTTTTTAACCCTCACCCAAAGATATTTTTCCATTGATTTTGAGAGAGAATGGAAGAGAGAGAGAAAGACAGAGAAAAATATCAATGTGAGAGAAACACATCGGTTGGTTGCCTCCTGCACGTGCCTCGATCAGGGCCTGGGCCGGGGAGGAGCCTGCAACCTAGGATGCCCTTGACTGGAATCGAACCCGTGGGCCAATGCTCTAGGCACTGAAGCACACCGGCCAGGACTGAGCCTTCCCTTCCTCAGGGGTGCCTGCAGCTGGAGCGGATCACTGTCCAGTGGGTGCCCCTGTGCCCAGCTCCCGACACAGCCAGCTGGGGGCTGACTGCCCGCTGTGTCCTTTTCAGATGCGGACTCGAGCACAGACATCTTCTGCCACATGATGCCCTTCTACAGCTACGATGTCCCCCACACCTGTGGCCCGGATCCCAAGATCTGCTGCCAGTTTGATTTCAAACGCCTGCCTGGCGGGCGCATCAACTGCCCGTGGAAGGTGCCGCCTCGTGCCATCACAGAGGCTAATGTGGCCGAGAGGTACGCCGCCAGCCCGGGCTCTGCTGCTGGGGCTTCGTAAGCGGGGAGCAGGCTCCGTGGTGCGTTGGGCCCACAGCCACTTTGGTGGTAGCGTCCTTCTCCCTGGAGAGTGGAGCGGCTCTGAGGAGCCACCTTTCCCACGTGGTCTCGTTTCCTAAGTGAGCATGTGTTGCTCACGAGCTGTCAGAGCCGTGTGGCTGACTCCAGGTGCAGACCTGTCAGATCGGTACAGACCCTTCCAGCCTTCAGCCCGACATGCCCTCAGGCATCTTGCCTTGGCTCAGTCAGCCGGGACCCTCCATGTTCCAGGAACCCCGAACCTCGAGGGGGTGCATGTGGTGCTGCCCAGCAGCCGCCAGCCCCTGAGAAAGCAGGCTCATTCCCTTTGAGACAAGCTCTGGGGACCCCGAGAATGTCACTGTGGCTGAAATTGGCCCCCTGGGAAAGGGCAGGTTAAGAGGGATCAGAAACAGCGATTTAGCCAGAACCAGTCTGGCCTTAAGAATACAACAGGTTGAACTGGTTTTCGGGTTGCAGCCTCTGATTTCCATGATGTCCGAGAGGTAGAAGTACATGTGACCGGATGGAAAGAAAGTGGTCTTTTGTTTCCAGAACCAGAAACCTAAATGCGGCTCCTGTGGAAGCAGGACTTCTCTTTTATTACTTCTTTTAGTTAAAAAGGATTTATTACTGTTTTTAACCCTCACCAGAGGATGTTTTCCCATTGGTTTTTAGAAAGAGTGGACGAGAGAGGGAAAGACTGAGAGAAACATTGAAGTGAGAAAAACACATCAATTGGTTGCCTCCTGCCCGATGCACCCCGACCAGGGCCGGGGCCCAAGGCATGTGTCCTTGACCGGAATCGAACCAGGGACCCTTCAGTCCCTAAGCCGATGCTCTATCCACTGAGCCAGCCTGGCTACAGGTGCCAGCCCAGGTGTGCAGCAAGCAAGTCATGGAGTAACTTCATTTTCTCCTTTGAAAGACTTCCTGGATGGATACTGACGGGAAATGGTATTTGAGGAGTTCTCTTCTGAAAATAAAATAGAAAAGTAGGAGCTGACTAGCACAGTTAAGTAGCTTAGTAGCTGGTTGAACTGCGACACCCAAATCTGATAAACCATCTTTTTGTAGGTTGATCTGAAAAGAGAAAGGGGGCCTGGCCAGGTGTAGCTCAGCAGTTGAGCATTGATCCAGGACTCAAGAGGTCACCAGTTCGATTCCTGATCAGGGCACATGCCCACGTTGCCAGCTCCATCAATCCCAGGGGTGGGGTGTGCAGGAGGCAGCCGATCGATGGTTCTCTCTCATCATTGATGTTTCTGTTTCTTTCTTCCTCTCCCTTCCTCTCTAAAATCGACAAAAATAATTTTTTTTTAAAAAAGAAAGAGAAAGCGGCTTTGATGATATGCTACAGGTACCTGTTTGTTTATTGATTTTATCAGTAACTTGGATGAGAAAGAAAATAAATGTTTATATGTAGTTTCTACTAGGTGCCAGGCACTATTCCAGTGTTCTAGCAAGTATTATTTCATAGCCTGATGGTAGATACCGATATTATCCTCATTTTGTGGGAACTGGGGCCCAGAGAGGTTACGTCACCCACCCCAGGTCACTCAGCTAGTGCAGGCGGAGCTGGCATAGGCCCGGCCCGGCCCCTGCATGCAGGCCCCTCACTCCAGGGCTGCCTGCCTCGCCGGTGGACAGAATGAAGCTGCGTGTCAGGATCTGGATGTGGGTCGAATCTGACACCTGAGATTTATTAGGCACGGGTGTAAGTTTCCACCCTTAGCTTCAGAAAACGAGAAATTTCCGGATAAGGAGAAAAGACGTCGAGAGCCATACGCATGGAGAAGCAGCACTGTGTGGTAACTACAGGGGCCGCCAACCACACCCATGTAAACACACACCGCACCCATGGGAGCACCGGGCAGGACAGCAAGGGTTCTGTCTTCCCTCGTCCCCTCTATCCATCACTGGGTGTCTGCACGGAGGAGCGTGAGCACATCTTTGGTATTTTTAAATTTGTATTTATTTATAAATATATTTTATTGATTTTTTACAGAGAGGAAGGGAGAGGGATAGAGAGTTAGAAACATCAATGAGAGAGAAACGTCGATCAGCTGCCTCTTGCACACCCGTACTGGGATGTGCCCGCAACCAAGGTACATGCCCTTGACCGGAATCGAACCCAGGATCTTTCAGTCCACAGGCTGATGCTCTATCCACTGAGCCAAACTGGTTTGGGCAGGTGTTTTTTTTTTTAATATATTTTATTGATTTTGTACAGAGAGGAAGGGGGATGGATAGAGAGTTAGAAACATTAATGAAAGAAACATCAATCAGCTGCCTCCTGCACATCCCCCACTGGGGATGTGCCCGAAACCAAGGTACATGCCCTTGACCAAAATTGAACTTGGGACCCTTGAGTCCGAAGGCCGATGCTCTATCCACTGAACCAAACCAGTTAGGGCATCTTTGGTACGTTTTATTATACATATATATTTCATTGATTTCACAGAGGAAGGGAGAGAGAGGGAGAGAAACATCCATGATGAGAGAGAATCATGGATCGGCTGCCTCCTGCACGCCCCCTATTGGGGATCAAGCCTACAACCTGGGCATGTGCCCTTGACCAGAATCAAACTTGGGACCCTTTAGTCCACAGTCGAGGCTCTAGCCACTGAGCCAAACTGGTGAGGGCCTTTGGTATGTTTGAAGGAGAATCCCAGGGAAGGAGGACTGGTCTGTGTGTGGGGTCAGGAGACTGAAGCCAGGGACCTGCAGCCCAGCACAGGCCACTCCCCACCGTCAGCACTGGGGAGAGCCTGGGCTTTAGGACTGGATCCCACCTCGGAGGTGGGCACCTGCAGGCCCGGGACTCCCCCATGGGGTGCTGCAGAGGGGCCGCCGGGGCTCCGCCCAGCATCCTGGCGCACCGAGCCTCACCGGGCCCTGCCCCCCACAGGGCAGCCCTGCTCCTGGACCAGTACCGCAAGAAGTCCCGGCTCTTCCGGAGCAACGTCCTGCTGGTGCCGCTGGGCGACGACTTCCGCTACGACAAGCCCCAGGAGTGGGACGCCCAGTTCTTCAACTACCAGCGGCTCTTCGACTTCCTCAACAGCAAGCCTGACCTCCACGTGCAGGTGCGCCCTCGGCCTGCGGCCCGGCCTTTCTGTGAGGCTCCAGGCCGGGGCCCTCCCGCCCCACGGGGCTTCTCTTTTTTTTTTTAAAGGTTTATTTTTTACTTACTCATCATGTTTTTTTAGTCCTCACCCAAGGATATTTTCCCATTGATTTTTAGAGAGAGTGGTAAGGGGAGGGAGAGAAACATTGATGTGAGACAGACACATCGGTTCGTTGCCTCCTGCACCCATCCGACCAGGGCCAGGGAACCTGCCACCAAGGTACGTGCCCTTGACCAGAATCAAACCTGAGGCCCATCAGTCCACGGGCCAATGCTCTATCCACTGAGCCAAACTGGCTAGGGCCATGCTTGATTTTATATTATTTTTTATTTTTATTTTTTAATACATTTTTATTTCAGAGAGGAAGGGAGATGGAGAGAGAAACATCAATGATGAGAGAGAATCATTGATCAGCTGCCTCCTGCACACCCCCTACTGGGGATTGAGCTCACAACCCAGGCATGTGCCTTTGATCAGAATCAAGCCTGAGATCATTCAGACTGCAGGCTGATGCTCTATCCACTGAGTAAACCCAGCTAGGGCTATTTTGTATTTTTAAAAAATATATTTTTTATTGATTTTTTTACAGAGAGGAAGGGAGAGGGACAGAGAGCTAGAAACATCGATGAGAGAGAGAGACATTGATCAGCCGCCTCCTGCACACCCCCTACTGGGGATTTGCCCGCAACCAGGATACATGCCTTTGACCAGAATCGAACACGGGACCTTTTAGTCCGCAGGCCGATGCTCTATCCACTGAGCCAAACCGGTTTCAGCAAGGGCTATTTTTTAAGTAAACTTTTTATTGTTGATGGTATAATAGATATTTCCCCTTTATCTCCATCCTCCCAACCCTTACTTATCGGCACTCCCCCTTCCCCCCAACGTCTTCACTGCTCTATTGCCCGTGTCCATGGGCTATGTGTAAAAGTGTCTAAGTTTTTGGTTTATCTCTTCTCGTCCCCTTACCCCCACATCGAGCTGTGTCAGTCTGTTCCATGCCTCTTATTTTGTTGGTCAGTTCATTCTGTTCATTAGATTCCACAGATGAGTGTCATCATGCGGTATTTGTCTTTCTCATCTGCCGGAATTCTCTCCCAGGCCCCCTGCTGGGCGCGGGGCCAGAGGATGGCAAGGACAGGGACTGCGGAGGCAGGATCGCGGCCGTGGCACCAGCCCCGTTCCCAGGAGGCTCTGGCACTGAGGGGATGGGTTTTCGGGGTCCCCACAGGCCCAGTTTGGCACCCTCTCAGACTACTTTGACGCCCTGTACAAGAGGACAAGGGTGGAGCCAGGGGCCCAGCCCCCGGGGTTTCCTGTGCTGAGCGGAGATTTCTTCTCCTACGCGGACCGGGAGGACCATTACTGGACCGGCTACTATACCTCCCGGCCGTTCTACAAGAGCTTGGACCGCGTCCTGGAGGCCCACCTGCGGTGAGTGCCCACAGGTGGCGGCGGCGGGAGGCAGAGGGGGGCCTGGGGGCCTGGGGGTGCTGACTCCTCTCTGCACAGGGGGGCGGAGATTCTGTTCAGCCTGGCAGCAGCTCACGCCCGCCGCTCCGGACTGGCCAGCCAGTACCCGCTCTCCAACTTCGCCCTCCTGACCGAGGCTCGGCGCACCCTGGGGCTCTTCCAGCACCACGACGCCATCACCGGCACTGCCAAGGAGGCCGTTGTGGTGGACTACGGGGTCAGGTGCGGCCCTGCCCCACCTGGGCTCCACGCCCTGCCCATCATCCCAGAGAAAGGCCCGGCGGGGCGGTCCATGGGGGGCGGCCATGGGCAGGCCTCCGGGAGCCTGGTCCCGCGGGCAGCGTGGACACTGGTCGTCTCCCCCACGGTCCCTCTCCTGTCCCCCAGGCTGCTGCGCTCCCTTGTCAGCCTGAAGCAGGTCATCATTAACGCAGCTCACTACCTGGTGCTGGGGGACAAGGAGGCTTACCACTTCAACCCCGAGGCGCCCTTCCTCCAGATGGTGAGTCCTGGCCGGGACCTGCTCGGGACCCCTGGTGTGGGCAGTCCCGCCCGAGAGCAGGGGGTAGGAGTCTTTCTCCTTGTTTCCTCCCTGTCCTGGGTGAGTGCAGCTGCTGGTCCCCGCCCAGGACACGGGTGGGGAGGCGGCAGGATGCTGCCTCAGGCCGAGTCCCATGATGGCTTTTCCCTTCTCCCCATTTTATTTTATTGATTTCAGAGAGGAAGGGAGAAGGGGAGAGAGAGAGAGAAACATCAGTGATGAGGTAGCATCATTGGTCAGCTGCCTCCTGCACGCCCCCTACGAGGGATTGAGCCCGCAACCCGGGCATGTGCCCTTGTCTGGGAATCGAACCTGGGACCCTTCAGTCCACAGGCTGACGCTCTATCCATTGGGCCACACCAGCTAGGGCCTTCCCATCGTTTAATTCCAGGATGACACCCGCTTAAACCACGACTCCCTGCCAGAGCCCACGCTGATCCAGCTGGACGCCTCGCCCCGGTGAGCCAGACCAGGCCGCGCCCTGTCCTCCTCCCCCTTCCCCATCCCCGCACCCTCCCCCACGCGTGCCACAGGCGCAGAGGCCTCCTGGCGAGCTCACTTTCCACCCGCAGGTACGTGGTGCTCTTCAACCCGCTGGACCAGGAGCGGCTCAGCGTGGTGTCCCTGCTCGTTAGCTCGCCCCGGGTGCGCGTCCTGTCGGACGAAGGCCAGCCCCTGGCTGTGCAGGTCAGCGCGCACTGGAGGTCCGCCACTGACATGGTCCCCGACGTCTACCAGGTGACCCCCTGCCCGTCCCGGGCCTCTGTCCCTCAGCACCAGCCTCCCGCCCTCCTCCGTGCTCCCCGGGTTGGGGACAGGTTCTGGGGGGAGGGGTTTGCCGAAGGACAGTCGCTGGTGAGGTTTCTGTCCTTGAAGGGAAGGCGAGGTCTGAGATAGTCCTGGTGAGAGTCGAAGTGGCTTTCTATTGCCTGTCACTCATTCTTTTAGCAAACCTTTATTTTTTTATTTATTCGTTTTAAATAGTAATATTTACTTTTTTATTTTTATTGATTTCTGAGAGGGAGAGAGAGGTAGAAACATCAATGATGAGAGAGAATCATGGATCGGCTGCCTCCTGCAAGCCCCCTAACAGGGGATTGAGCCTGCAACTCAGGCATGAGCTCGGACCGGGAATCACTCCCTTCAGTCCGCAGGCCGACGCTCTATCCACTGAGCCAACTGGCTAGGCACCTGTGGGGTTGCCACTTCATACTTTTTCCAGTGTCACTGGAGATTCATAACAGTCTGACCCGGGCAAGTAACACCACCTCCCCTTGCTGAGGTGGCCCCCTGGGTGCCGGGGCTCAAGCCCCAGGACCCGAGTCCCAGGCCGGCGCCCAGACTGATGCCGGCTGTGCCTCTGCTTCCCCATCCCCTGTGCTATAGGTGTCTGTGCCCGTCCGCCTGCCGGCGCTGGGCCTGAGCGTGCTGCAGCTGCAGCTGGGCCTGGACGCGCACCGCACCCTGCCCTCGTCCGTGCGCCTCTACCTGCACGGCCGGAAGCTGGCCGTCAGCCGGCACGAGGCGTTCCCTCTCCGTGTCATCGACTCCGCCGCCGGCGACTTTGCCCTCAGCAACCGCTATATGCAGGTCTGGTTCTCAGGCCTTAGCGGGCTCCTCAAGGTAAGGCCGGGCGGGAGCCAGAGGGTGCGGGTGCTGGCGCCACCCCCGGCTGACAGTGGGCTTGGGGAACTGGGCGGGCTCCGGGGCGAGTTCGTGCGCCCTCCCAGGGGGCAGGCCTGACATGCCGGCGTGGGGCCAGGGGTCAGGGCTGTGTTTTTTGGCAGAGCATCCGGAGGGTGGACGAGGAGCGGGAGCAGCGCGTGGACATGCAGTTCTTGGTCTACGGCACCCGCACGTCCAAGGACAAGAGTGGCGCCTACCTCTTCCTGCCTGATGGCGAGGCCCAGGTACCCGAGGGGCAGGGCGGAAACCCCCAGGGCCTGGGGCCTCACCCTGACCTGGGGACCGGGCCGTGCGGAGGGCGTGGGCCCTGCTTCGGGGCCCGGGCTGCCTCTGAGCGGTGGGAGGGAGGGCCGAGGAGCTCACCGGGGGGCTGGGCCCAGCTCAGCCAGGGTCTCAGGCCAAGCTGCCGGGTACGACCCCTTCCCGGCCTGGCCCTGGGCGGGGCCCTCCCTGCTCAGCTCTGTGCCGGGGGCTCAGTCCCACCTGCTCTTCCCAGCCCTACGTCCCCAAGGAGCCCCCCGTGCTGCGCGTCACCGAAGGCCCCTTCTTCTCGGAGGTGGCGGCGTACTACGAGCACGTTCACCAGGTGGTCCGGCTCTACAACCTGCCAGGTGCGCCCGCGGAGGAGTGGGGCGGGAAGGAGGTGGGGGCCTGGGCTGTGACACCCGCTTCCTCCTGCCGGGCCCTTTTGGGACAGCTGTTCCTGACCAGTGACCCTTTGAGGCAGGGCTGATGCTTTGTTATTCTCTGGGCGTAAAGGTTGTCCAGGAAGCAACGCTGGGGATGGCCTGGGGCGGCACAGCCTGTCCAGCCGCTCGCCGGCTGTGCTCAGCCTCACGCTCTCTCTGTCCCTGTGCCCAGGGGTGGAGGGGCTGTCGCTGGACGTGTCGTCACTGGTGGACATCCGGAACTACATCAACAAGGAGCTGGCGCTGCGCGTCCGCACAGACATCGACAGCCAGGGCACTTTCTTCACAGACCTCAATGGCTTCCAGGTGCTTCCGGGGCCCGGGGCCTGCACAGCCCTTGGGACAGAATTTGGACTGAGTTTTGCGTCCGTCAGAGGCACTGGGGTGAGGTCAGGAGGGGTGTCCGCCTGATGGAGAAGAGGAACCAGGCTGGAGTGGCCAGGGACCCCTTTAGACTGGGGACTCCCTGGGGTCCAAGTCTGGGCCAGGGTGCCCTTGACCTGCTGGCCTTGGCCCACAGGTGCAGCCCCGGCGGTATCTGAAGAAGCTGCCCCTGCAGGCCAACTTCTACCCCATGCCCGTCATGGCCTACATCCAGGACACCCAGAACCGGTTCACGCTGCACACGGCACAGGCCCTGGGTGTCTCCAGCCTCCACGATGGTGAGTGGGAGCAGGGGCTGCGTGGGGGGTAAAGGGCAAGACAGAAAGCGCATCCTGCCCCAGAGCCTCTCCACTCTGTAGTCCACCCTCTCTTTTCAGTTCGCATCACCGCCTCCTCCCACCCCCCCATCCCCCATCCTGTTCCCCATTAACAGCTGCCAGTCACAGGCGCCACTGTCCCTCACCCCTGATGGAGGCGCCTGGGGGTGGGTGCCCCTCAGAAGGCATCAAAATATTGAATAGTGATTCTTTTTAAAGAAAAAAATGTTTTAATTGATTTCAGAGAAGGTAGAGGGAGAGAGAAATATCAGTGATGAGAGAGAATCATTGATCAGCTGCCTCCTACACGCCCCTTACTCAGAATTGAGCCTGCAGTCGGGCATGTGCCTTGACTGGGAATCGAACCCGGGACCCTTCAGCCCATGGGATGGTGCTCAGTCCACTGAGCCACCACAGCCTGGTTGAACGTCACTTCTCAGCTGAGGTGTGCAGTCCCCTCTGGCCAGGGCTGGGAGAGGGACAGTTGGAAAGTGCGTCGGTGTTGTAATGAATTATTCAGCAAAGGAGAAAAAGACTTTCCGTTTTCCTACTCATGGTCATTAAAAAATGAGAATGACATTTTTAAGAACCAAAACAAGGGCAAGAGGTGCAGTAGCCTGGAGCTGGGCAGCCAGGCGGGTGAACCCAGGAGCCTCCGCGCCCTCAGGGCGCTGTGAACAGCTTGTGCTTCAGCTCTTCCTTCTAGGCCATCCGTGCAGGGGCGGCCGCGAGGGCAGTACTGGGAGAGCGGGCTCTGCTGCCCCTTCCCTGGGGTCACCAGGCTGTAGAACTTCCCGTGGTCTGTCTGCCACAGGGCTGTGCCCACGCTTGGTGCTCTCTGCCCTTCCAGGAAACAGTGTACTAAGAAGTGATTGATTGATTTCTTTATTTATTCACTTGAGAGGGAGGAAAGGGGAGAGAGAGAAAGAAAAAACAAACAAACATTAATTCTTTGTATCACTTATTTGTGCATTCATTCACTCATTCTTGTATGTGCCTTGACTGGGGATTGGAACCCACAACCTGGGCACAGTGGGGTGATGCTCTGAACAGCTCGCCAGCCAGGAGTCTGTTTTAGGCTTTTCAGCTACCTTCTGTGATTGCTTGGTGAAGACTGCGGAACCAGGGCTGGGATGGGGGAGGGCCATGTGTGTGGGGAAAAACCCTCCAGAGGTTCTTGAAAAAGCAGGTGCTGGGAAAACCCTCACCCCAGCAACATATGTCCGCTTTGCAGAGCACCCCATCCCCGGTGCATTTCAGAGAGAGAGCCCAGGCCATCACTGACCTCTCTTTCCCCCTGGGCAACCCCAGGACCCCTCCCCCCAGCCTCTGCCTTGACTGGCCATCTGGCTGTCCTCTCGCACCCCTCCTGCCCGAGGAGGAGGTGGGCAGAGCTGGAGTCTGTCCCCGCCTAGAGCAGGCCCGGAGAGCTAGTGTCCACTGCCAGTGAGGCCTGGGAGCAGTGCTGAAGACTGGCCGGTGATGGCCGGTCCCGATGCTCCTGCCTGGGAGACGCGGGGCGAGCTGAGGTCTGCCGGGGCGGCCTCCCCCCGGCCTCGACTCCAATGTCCTCTGCGAGGCCAGCCCTTCACGGAGCCCCCTCCCAGCTCTAGTCCAGGGCTTCTCTCCCTCCCCAGTGACTCAGCTTCCGGCCTCCCCCCACCCCCACCGGGCTTCCCCCGGCTCTGTGGCTGGGTTCTCCTGAAGGTCACTGTCTGTTCCGCCGGGGACTCACAGTTCACTCCCACAGGCCAGCTGGAGGTGATCCTGGACCGGCGGCTGATGCAGGACGACAACCGAGGCCTGGGCCAGGGGCTCAGGGACAACAAGAGGACCCGCAACCACTTCCGCCTCCTCTTGGAGCGGCGCACCCTGGGCAGTGAGGTAAAGGCGGGGCCTCCCTCCCAGGAGGTGGCCCTGGGGTGCAGCAAGGGCTCGGGGAGCTCAGCTAAAGTAGGGCAGGGATGGCGAGAGGACGGCCTGGTTCCTTAGTCAGGGGGAGTCAGTCTAGCGCCCTGGAGCTCCCTCCCCCTGCACCCCATCTCTAGTTAGTGCCCTGTGCTCACCTCCCCCGGACCCTATCCCTCGGCCCCCCTGGCTCCTCAGCCTTCTCTCCGCCAGCCCCTCTCACTCACGGCTTTTTAAAACAACATTTACATTTTAATACCTTTTTTAAAGAATATTTTTTTAATTGATTTCAGAGAGGGAGGGAAAAGGAGAGAGGAATAGAAACATCAATGATGAGCGAGAATCATTAATCAGCTGCCTTCTGCACGCCCCCACAAGGAGCCCGGACATGTGCCCCGACCAAGAATCGAACCTATGACCGCCTGTTTCATAGGTCCGCACTCAACCACTGAGCCACATCGGCTGGGTCTAGCTGTTTCTCCAAACTGGCACCATTTTAGGGCTCGGTCTTTCACAGCAGCAGGAGCATAACCGAGAGATAGGGGCGGCAGTGGGTGCTGACCTGGTGCCACTTAGCAAGTTGTGGCTGGGATGGAGCGGTGACAGCCGCCCCTCTGTCCGCCCTGTCTGTGCCTCAGATGGAGCCTGAGCTCTCAAGATACTGACTCCGCTCTCTGGGAACTTATTCGCGGTATGTGCGGGGCTAAGCCAGTGTGTAGAAAGGTTATGTACAACATGGGGTGCCCACTGGTTCTGAGGAGCCAGAGAACATTGTGGTCCAGAGGGGCCGAGGACGGCATCCTGGAGGAGGGGCCACCCAGGCGCAGCTCTGAGGAAGGAGGGTGTGAGCTCCCCACCGCCCAAGGCCCAGATCGGGCACCAGGTGATGAGGAGGAGCAGTGAGTCCACTCAGACTAGAGCTGCCTGACCCGTGCGGTGCCATGTGGCTATTTAAATTAATTAGAGCTGCCCCAACTGGCGTGGCTCAGTGGTTGAGCATCAACCTATGAACCAGGAGGTCACAGTTCAATTCCTAATCAGGGCACATGCCAGGTTGCAGGCTTAATCTCCAGTGTGGGGTGTGCAGAAGGCAGCCGATGCATGAAAAATATAAAAATAAAATAAGTCAATGAGAAAATAACATCAGGTAAGGATTAACAAAAAAAACATGCAAAAGCCACCGAAACCAGTTTGGCTTAGTGGATAGAGCGTCGGCCTGTGGACTGAAAGGTCCCAAGTTCGATTCCGATCAAGGGCATGTACCTTGGTTGCAGGCACATCCTCAGTAGGGGGCGTGCAGGAGGCAGCTGATTGATGTCTCTCTCATCAATGTTTCTAACTCTCTATCCCTCTTCCTTCCTCTCGGTGAAAAACCAATAAAATATATTTTAAACAAAAACATGCAAAAGCCAATTAAAAGGCAATAAATTAGAGCTACATTCAATAACCAATTTGTTCTTCACCCAGACTGGAAGCTCGGTGGCCCCACGTGGCTAGTAGCTACCGTATTAGTGTGGACGCAGCAGATTTCCATTATTGCAGGGAGCCTGCCAGCACCGGGCTAGCACGGGGGTCTTGGAGGCAGGTGGCAGTGGCCTTGAATGCCTGGTTTGAGGTCTGGGCTTTCCTCAAGACCATTGAAGGATGTGAGCCAGGAGGGTCATTGTTGGGACTCTGCCCCAAGCACATTACTCCACAGCAGAGGGGCAGCGGGGATGTGTGGGGTGCCAGTTGAAAGGCCATTCAAGTCCCAGCTGGTTTGGCTCAGAGGATAGAGTGTCCAACTGAGGACTGGTAAGAGGTGGGACGAGACCAGGCAGAGGAAGTGAAGTTCTGGGCAGGTGGGAGGAGGGCGGGACTAGGGACAGAACTGCAGATCCAGGACGGTCGCTGCCCCGGAGGACAGTTCAGTGCAGCCTGTGAGTGTGATATCCAGGCTGTGAGCGTCGGCTCAACTGTGGGGACCAAGGTTCAGGGCCACGCGGTGGCCGTGGAGGGCCACTCGGAGGACCTTCTCCATTAGCCCGTGCCTCCTGGCAGAATGCACCTCTGCCTGCCAGCCTCCCTGCCCTGAGCATCTAATTTCGGAGGGAAGTGATGCTGAGAGGAGTGTGCTGTTCACAATAGTGTCTTGGGAGCAGAAACCCCCCAAAAGTAGAGGAGAGTGAAGTAGTCCCCCCCCCCTTTTAAATTGATTTCAGAGAGGAAGAGAGAAGGAGAGAAACATCAGTGATGAGAGAGAATTATTGGTTGGCTGCCTCCTGCACGCCCCACACTGGGGATGGAGCCTGCAACCCTGGCATGTGCCCTGACCGGGAATCGAACCATGACCTCCTGGTTCCTAGGTCAATGCTCAGCCACTGAGCCGTGCCGCCCGGGTGAGGACCGCTTTCCATGTGGTGTGCGATGAGAAGTGGCTGCACTTGAAGGGTCTTGGAGCCTTTTATCCAGACCATCAGGGAAGCTCTTTCCAAAGGAACTGGCCTGGTTGTGTTTCATTCTCACCTTCACCCCTCACCCTAGCTCCGTTCTCTAACCCACATCTTGGGTCAATCTTGCAGGTGTCAGATGGCCACTCTACCAGCTACCCGTCCCTCCTCAGTCACCTGACCTCTGTGTACCTGAATGCCCCAGTGCTTGCCCTGCCCGTAGCCAAGGTGCAGCCCCCGGTTCCCGGCCTGCGCTCATTTCATCCTCTGGCTTCCTCGCTGCCCTGTGACTTCCACCTGCTCAACCTGCGCACACTCCAGGCGGAGGTGGGTATCCCGCTCATCCCGGAGCTCCAGGACCAAATTCTGGCCTCTCCCCACCCAGGCTACTCTTTGTCCCAGCACCGCTTTCAGGCAGAGGTACTGCTGCACCTGTGAACCCAGGGAGCAGCTGTGAGCCCCCGAGAGCACCTGTGAGCCCAGGGAGCATCTGTGAGCCCTGGGGGAGCACCTGTGAGCCCCAGGGAGCACCTGTGAGCCCAGGGAGCAGCTGTGAGCCCCAGGGAGCAGCTGTGAGCCCAGGGAGCACCTGTGAGCCCCAGGGGAGTACCTGTGAGCTCAGGGAGCACCTGTGAGCACCAGGGGAGCACCTATGAGCCCCAGGGGAGCACCTATGAGTCCCGGGGGAGCACCTATGAGTCCCGGGGGAGCACCTGTGAGCCCCAGGGGAGCACCTATGAGTCCCGGGGGAGCATCTGTGAGCCCCAGGGGACCACCTGTGAGCCCCAGGGGACCACCTGTGAGCTTAGGGACCACCTGT
>JAAGEH010000036.1:552029-632882 GCA_011751065.1 Lasiurus cinereus | reverse complement strand
GACCACCTGTGAGCCCCGGGGAGCACCTGTGAGCTTGGGGAGCATCTATGAGTCCCGGAGAGCACCTGTGAGCCCCAGGGGAGCATCTGTGAGCCCCGGGGGAGCAACCTGTGAGCCCCGGAGAGCACCCATGAGCCTCAGGAAGCACCTCTGGGTTCCAGGGAGCACCCGTGAGCTCAGGGAGCACCTGCCTCACTGCCTTGTGCTGTCTGTCACCAGGGTGAGCCCTTGCCCTCGGCAGAAGCTGCACTCATCCTACACCGCAAAGGCTTCGACTGTGGCCTTGAGGCCAAGAACTTGGGCTTCAACTGCACCACAAGCCAAGGCAAGGTGAGCAGGGCCAGGTGTGGGAAGGGAGCCCCTGAGGAGGGGGGGTGTGGGGGGACAGCTAAGAATAGGAGGTGTGAGAGAGGTGGGTGAGGCTGCAGTGAGGTCAGGCAGCGATCGGGGGGCAGAAGGGTCACTGGGTATTTTCAAGAGAAAAGCGGAAGCTGCTGACATTTGTTTTCAAAGCTACGAAGGCCTGGCGGGGCAAGTTCTAGACGAGAAAAACTGTTCTAGCTGGACAACTGCTTATGAGATCAGACAGAGAAATTAAAAACCAACAGCACCCCGGCCGGTGTGGCTCAGTGGACAGAGTGCCAGCATGGGGACCAAAGGGTCCCTCCTGGGCTCCATTCCGGTCAAGGGCACCTACCTGGGTTTCAGGCTCCTCCCCAACCCAGACCCTGTTCTGGGCTCATGCAGGGCAACCCATCGATGTGTTTCTCTCACATCAATATTTCTGTCTTTCCCTCTTTTTTCTATTCTCCCTAAAAAAAAAAAAAAAAAAATCAGTGGATGAGGATTAACAAAAACAAACACAAAAGCCCTAGCCAGCTTGGCTCAGTGGATAGAGCATCAGCCTGCGGACTGAAGAGTCCCAGGTTCGATTCTGGCCAAGGGCACATGCCTGGGTTGTGGGCTTGATCCCCAGTGGTGCGTGCAGGAGGCAGCCAATCAATGATTCTCTTTCATCATTGATGTTTCTATCTCTCTCTCCTTCTCCCTTCCTCTCTGAAATCAATAAAGAAATATATTAAACACACACACACACACACACAAAAAAAAAAAAAAAAAGCCATCCAGCTGTATTTGTTGTTTAAGCCGGCACCCACAAATGCCTCCATGTGCCAGATCCTCAGAAGAGGACCAAGACATTGGCCCCTCTCCCCCATGAGCTCACTACTCGGTGCAGCGGTCCCAGCCCCAGGTCCAAGTCTGGCTCAGGCTGCGCACATCTGGGTGAGCCTAAGCCTGGGCAGACCCACCTGTGTACGTCGGCACACTGCTGCGAGTAGGGGGGAGAGGGAGCTGCCCTTTCTGGCATGTCAGCACCCAGCACGGCCCCCCTCCCTCCTCCACGCAGGTGGCCCTGGGGAGCCTCTTCCAAGGCCTGGACGTGGGCTTCCTGCAGCCGACCTCCCTGACGTTGCTGTACCCGCTGGCCTCGCCCTCTAATAGCACAGACGTGTACTTGGAGCCCATGGAGGTTGCCACCTTCCGCCTCCGCCTGGGCTAGGCTCTCTGAGGCCTGAAGAGGAAGGCCATCCAGAGACCGCCTCCAGCGTAAGGTCGGGTTGGACCAGCCACACTGGGTACCGTGTCCCGATCTGCCTCTCAGAACTGACACACTGAGCTCGGCCTCGCTTCCTGTTTATTGTTGCTGCTTCTGTGTTTGGGGGCAACCCGTGGCCCGTGCTGGGCGGCCAGGGCAGACACTAGTGAGACCCAGGAGAGAAGGCCCTGGGTCAGAATGGGCAGGGCCCGCCTCGGCTTAGGGGTGCGAATGGCCGCCCAGCTGGGCACTGCCTCAAGCGCCCATCCTTTTCCCAAAATGGGACGGAGGAGAATCAGGAGAGGTGGGGGAGGCTGAAGGGGTGACCGCCACTCTCAGGGTCGACTGGTTCTAGGGGGTCCTGTGGTCCTTTAGGGACTGGTCCTAGGGGGTCTTGTGGTCGTGCTGGGACGAGGGGATGGGGGCCCGGAGTGGGCAGCGGGTGGAGGAGCAGGAGGACTCACCGCTTTCTGTGAGGGCTCTACTCAGTGCTCCCTGGCGCACCCCTGGTGAGGGGCTACAGCGTGGCAGGAGGACGCCCTGGAGATGGTCGTGGCCAGAGGTCAGGACACTTCAGGTGCACAACCCCCACCTCAGACTGGGTGCCTGGTCTGTGTGTTGATCTGGGGGATGGTGGCAAGGGCATGGGGGCCCTCCCCCCTGCGGACTCCTCTCTGGTTCCTGTCCTCTGCACACCATGGTCCTCGCGACCCCCTTCCAGCCGTGGGGGGGTGTGACCCGGAGCATCTCCTTTCCACGGGGAGAAAGCACCGTCCCTGCAGCCAAGCCTCACAGCCTCCCCGTGTGTCTCCGGAAGAATCCGGGTCCTGGCACCGGGACCAGGGACATGTGCGTGACTGGGGCACTGTGGCTGCTCACCAGCCTTCATCTCAGCTTCGATTAATAGAGAACATTTTATGATAGTCTCTATAGATGCTGAAACAACATTTGGCAAATTTACAATCTATCCCTTATTAAAACTCTTAAGATTTGAAAGAGACATGTTCATCTAGGTGAAAGTCTCGCTCAGAAACCGACAGGTCATGGCATTCTAAAGAGGCCACCTCCAGGCGTACCTGTTTAAGCTAGAAACTAGCGAGGGCTCACTGCTGCTCAGGGAGGGCTCACTGCTGCTCAGGGCAGTCCCTGCAGCGGGCAGAGGACAGAGAAGAGAAAGTGGCAGTTGTCATTTGTAGACAATAGAAGGACCAACCTATAAAATCTAGCTGTGTCAACAGAAGAACTATTAGCAGCATTCTGTAAGTTAACCCAATGACACATCAATTTCCTGTATAGACTCTAGCTCTCTCCATACAGCCCATACGTTCATGCTATTCCCGTGACTTGGGGTACTTTTTGGAATGTGACAGGTTTTAAAGTTCATTTGGAAGAGTAAATGTGTGAGAGTACGAAGCGATTCTGAGTCCTGATGAGTCGGGGTGGGTGGGGCGGCCGTGCTGGGGTGGGGGCCGGCACTTGTCCTTCGGGACTTCCCAAAGGACGTTCAAGCGACCGTGATTCAGTGCGTGCCACCTGGAGGGGGAGCAGGCCCAGGGACTGGTGGGACATGCACAAACCTGGATCTTTGGGGATTTAGGATAAAAAGGGTGTTTTAGGGGGAAAGATGGATTATTTAATAACCAGTACTTGAGGACAACTGTCTCTGTGAAAGTGAGTTACAGCTCTACCTCAGAGTTTCCACACACAAAAAAAATAGTTCCAGAGAGAGAAAATAATAAAGTTAAACTATAAAATTCCTGAAGACAATACAGGATATTTTCAAACCTCTGGTGTGCGAAGGCCTGGTATAAACCTGACAGAAACCTAAAAGATTTATAATAATAAGGGTAATGATATAATGAGGGGAAAAAAGATTTTACCACAAAATATTCAAGGTTTCTGTATGACGGAAGACATCAGGGTTAAAATGCAAAGGACAGATTTGGGAAACAATATTTGCCTTAGCCTGTTTGGCTCAGTGGATAGAGCATCAGCCTGTGGACCGAAGGGTCCCGGGTTCGATTCCAGTCAAGGGCACATACCTTGTTTGTAGGCTCCTCTCGGCTGAGCCCTCCTGGTCAGGGCTCATGCAGGAGGCAATCAATGTGTTTCTCTCACATCAATGTTTCTCTCTGTCTTTCCCTCTCTCTTCCACTCTCCCTAAAAATCAATGGAAAAATATCCTCAGGTGAGGATTAACAAACAAAAAATAAATGGGTGAGAACAATTACTTTAGGGGGAAAGCTTGCAGTGGGGCCCTAAGGGAGAGCCACTAAGCCTGCTAAGCAGCTACCTGAAGCTTCAGGGTGACAGCGGAGTTCTTCAGGCCCCCGCGCCCATGGAGTCCTGCCTCTGCTAGAGGGAAGAAATGAGATTGTGAAGGTTTAGCACTGAGCAG
Source organism: Lasiurus cinereus (assembly GCA_011751065.1). Lineage (NCBI taxonomy): Eukaryota > Metazoa > Chordata > Mammalia > Chiroptera > Vespertilionidae > Lasiurus > Lasiurus cinereus. The sequence goes on along the minus strand of JAAGEH010000036.1, from coordinate 628,887 downwards.
ATAGGCACTCCACAAACATGGGCTGTAATACTAACAAAGGATGCCCAGCCATTACAGCACAGCAGGTGCTATTTAAATATTGATTTCAGTGGGAAAGGGAGAGGGAAAGACAGCAACATCAATGATGAGAGACAATCATTGATCAACTGCCTCCTGCACACCCTCTCCTTGGGATCGAGCCTGCAACCCAGGCATGTGCCCTGACTGGGAATGGAATCCCGACCTCCAGGTTCATAGGTTGACACAGCCACTGAGCCACGCCAGTGGGGCAGCAGGTGGTGTTTGCTAGCATATGTGTGATCAAAGGAGGGAGAATCTGTGAAGCCCCTAGGAAGTCCGGAGAATAAAGGCTCCTCCCTTTGGAGGCCTTGGATGTGCAATGAAGTTACTCCTCTGCTGGGATGAGAGTGTTTGTTCCTACCCACTGGCCTCCTGGAACCACCCGGGCAGCATTGCGCAGGGAGCAGGCAGGTGCACCAGGATCTCGTGGTGGAATTCCAGCGTGGCCCGTCCTGGCAGGCTGCTCCTCCGCATGAGTGCTGGGATGACAGCGACCTGGGACTGAGTGACGAGAACAAGGAATGAAACCTGACTGGAGTGCATGGGGGAAGGCAGGTTCCTGCGCACAGCCTGTTGAACAGTCTCTGGAGGAGGGACCAAAGAATCCGCATGTTGACTCCCCCCCCCCCGGGGGGGCTCTGCACACCTAATTTGGAAATGAGCCTGTAATTTTAAGGCAAGCAGCAGCTTGACCATGGAGCTCTGGCACGGAGGTCTCACAGTTATAATCAAAACTGGAACCAGGACCTAACGCAGAAGCAACTTCACACACTGGGAATGGGTAGTCATGTTCCTCCCTGAACCTCTCCATCCACCTCCATCCATCCTGTTTCCATGAAGAATGGAGGGCTGGCCCAGCCGGTGTGGCTCAGTGGTTGAGCATTGACCTATGAACCAGGAGGTCACAGTTCGATTCCTGGTCAGGGCACATGCCCAGGTGGGGCATGTAAGCAGCAGCTGATGAGTGATTCTCATCATTGATATTTCTCTCTCTCCCCCTCTCCCTTTCTCTTCAAATCAATGAAAGCATATTAAAAAGGAAAGGAGGGCTGTATGGCTGGTTGGAACCATGAAGAGAAAGGCAGATTCAAACTAAGATTTATGTTCTCCAATGCAGGATGGACCAGGCCCAGGCAGAGCTCTGATTTGGCTTCTGGGTGAATATAACCTTTAAGTTGATCTCAAGTGGTTCAGGGGGGAGATTTACTTATTCTGTACTTCCAATAAGTTTCTGATTGTTTAAATTTTAAAAATATATATTTTATTGATTTTTTATAGAGAGGAAGTGAGAGGGATAGAGAGAGAGAAACATCGATCAGCCGCCTCCTGCACACTCCCCACTGGGGATGTGCCTGCAACCAAGGTACATGCCCTTGACCGGAATTGAACCCGGTACCTTTTAATCTGCAAGCCAACACTATCCACTGAGCAAAACCGGTCAGGGCTGTTTAAATTTTTTTAACTAAAAAAATAAATACATTCTGTATTGGCTCCATCTAAGGGGCCTTAGACTCACAGTCCAAATCCACTAGCTAGTTCAGACCTGTCCAGTGATTAGAATGACCAAGATTGAGATCACTCTTGTCTGGTTACAGAGCCCAACAGCATGGGCAGACCCAGAGAAGGCTGGTCCTGATTCTGTCACTATGTGATCTATTTAATAATGAGTCTTGTCACATCTCTGAGCTTCTTATTCTCTAGAATGAGAGTAACCCCTGCCCTCCCCAGCCCACTCATCTGAGTCTATCTAATAAAAGAGAAACATGCTGTACCTCTGCTATGCCCACAAGCCAATCAGGTGCGAGTATGCAAATTAACCCAACCAAGATGTTGGTTAATTGGCATATCCTGATTTATAGCAAAAACTGAAGAAAGCATAGAATGAGGCCAAGCGCTGCAGAAGGGAGCAAAGCTGTGGAGAAGCAAGCAAGTGGGGCTCAGAGAAGGGAGGGAAGCAGGCGAGGCAGCAGAGACCTCTGAAGGAAGCCCTATTGTAGAAAGATTCCTGCAATGGGCTCTAGTTATTTATAAAGAACATGACATAACACATGAGGTTTGTAAAACATCAGGTACCTCTTGATAGTCTATATTTTCATTCTGACGGTACAGAAGGGGTTTTTTATTAAATATCCTGAAACAAATTGAAACCACTTAGAACTGCAGAATTGTTTTTAAATTTTGGTAAATATTGTTTTTAAAATCTTGTAATTCCACCCCCTGAAAAAACTAATTAAAAACAAAAACAATCCTCAATCTCCAAAAAGTACTGCACCGTGCACTGCTTTAAGAGGTAAGAGGATTACACTGAACTTCTGAACTTGATTGGCTTATCAGGGACTGCCCTGAAACTCATTTCCTTCTTGTTAATCCTCACCAGGATTAACCCCTCCCCCCATTGATTTTTTTTTTTAAATCCTTCCCCAAGGATATTTTTTCCATTACTTTTTTTTTTTTTCTAAGAGGGAGTGGAGAGAGAGGGCGCCGGGGTGGGAGAGAAATAGTGATATGAGAGACATTTAATTGGTTGCCTCTCACATAAGGGATCAAACCTGCCATTTTTTTATTTTAATCCTCACCCGAGGATATTTTTTCCATTGATATTTAGAGTGGAAGGGAGGGGGAGAGACAGAAACACCAATGTGAGATATCAATTGGTTGCCTCCAGCATACCCCTCTCCCGCCCCAATCAGGGCTTTGGAGCCTGCAACCTGGGCATGTGCCCTTCAGTCCACTGAGCCAGACCAGCCAGGGCAAAACTGACCCTTCCGTAGGCAGATAAGGCTCTAACCAATGAGCGACACCAGCCACGGCAGACGTATTTCCTTTTGAAGACATTTTGTTGCCCTTTTTTTTCTTTTTCTGTAGAGAGTGCACTGGGCCTTATTTGGGTGAAAAACCATCCCGACCCAGAACAAAGTGGCTGTGACCTAAGAGTCCCCCAAGTGCACCCTTTCTAAGGGGCTTACAAATCTCAGCGGCCCCGCAGAACCCAAAACTCCTGGGACCCGCCACCCCATAACGCACAAGCCACTAACCGCACCACGGCCTCCCAGGTCCCGCCCACCCCGGGCTACGTGGGAGGGGGCGCTTCCGGAGCAGCCGGAAGTCCCTGTGGCTTAGCAACCAGGTGACAGGCTGCGACCCGGGCCTATCCCGTGTCCGCTCCCGCGCTGGGCAGGAGCGTGGAGCAAGCCGGGGGCTCGCCTTCCCAATACACCCGCCCCCTGGCCCCACTTTCCCAAGGACCACCGTTCCCGCAGCCTCTGTCAGGCTCCTTCAAGCACATCCCGCTGTGGAGCCCCGAGAACGCGCCACCTTTCCCCCTGATGGGAAACCAGGCTGAGGTGAAGGCCTCGACCCGGACCTGGCTCAGGGCGGGAATCCCACCTACCGCTTCCCCATCCCGGTGTCTGGAGGAGCAGCGGCTCAAACGTGGCCCGAAATGCTTTATTTTCCATGACGACTGTGAGAGAGCGCCTATGTGAGCCCACGTGCCGGGGACCAGAGGCCCACCTTGCACAGGGCAAACAGAGCCAGGGCCTGAAGGGCAGTGAGTGCACTGGGAGTGACGGGGTGCGGCTGAGCCCACAATCCAGGCTGTTTCGTGGGCAGGAGACCTTCAGGGTGAGAAGGGCAAATGTTTGGGGCCACTGGGCTGCGTGAACCACGAAGGGTCGAGAGGCGGCCAAGGCTGGAGAAGGAGTCCCCGCTGGCCCGGACGAGGCTGGAATCACAGGCTCAGCCCCCGCTCCCGAAACAGCTGCTCCAGCGCCTCCTCCAGCCGCGGGCTTGTGCCCTGGAGCCCTTTCACCACCTGCGCCGCCCACTCGAAGTACTCCTGGACCCGGTGCTCCGACCACCCTGCAGGGGACGGGCAGAAGGCGCTCGTGGGGCGGCAGCGCGGGGCTGCGCGACTTCCCGGCGGCGAGGTGGCGGGCTGGGCCGGAAAGCCGCGCTCCGGTGTGGTGTCCGCCGGCCCGGAGGGACTCCTCCGGCCGTGAACCAGAACGCCCCGGCTCTCCCCCTCCCCGCCCGGCACTGAGCCACCGGGACCGCCGAGGAGGGGCCCTCCCTGTCCCCTCCGAGCAGGTGGGGGCGCCTACCCTTTGGGGTGCAGCGATTCATGTCCCTCAGGTTGTGCAGCTTGTCCGCCAGCTTCACCAGTTTGGCCCCCGGGCTGGCGAGGGGAGCGCGTTCCACCTGCAGCCTCTTTCTCTCCAGCTTCGGCAGCGTCTTGTCGTCCGTCACCTCCTCCACCAGCCGCCGCACCTGCGGCCCGAAGCGCAGCTCCACCTCGGCGAGGGTGGCGTCCGTGTCCTCCACCGCGTCATGGAGCAGGGCCGCCTGGGGACATCCACCGCGTCATGGAGCAGGGCCGCCTGGGGACAGGCCGCCCTCAGCCCGCGACGCCGGCGGCCGGCGCCCGCCCCGCCCCGCCCCGCCCCCCGGCCCGGCCCGGCCGCGGGTTACCTGCAACACCGCCGTGTCCGTGACCCCCGCCTCGCGGGCCAGGATGCGGGCCACACCTGACGAGCAAAGCGGCAAGTCAGGCCGCGGCGGCCCAGCCCGCGCGCTGCGCCCGGGAGCCGGATGTGGCCCCCACTCACGGGGCGTCCCGGGACCCGCCCTGCGCTCTGGGGGTGCCAGCCGCACACCGGGCACAGCCGTGTCGCCGCCCCCGCCCCCGCCCCGGGTTGTTTGAGGCGTAATCGCCCCGATGCCTGGTACGAAGCTTGGGGCGGAGCGGGTGCCAGTGAGGGCGCGACCCCTCCCAACCCGTCCCCCGACGCCGCCGAGGTTACTCTCAGGGCTGCACGCCCACCGATAGGGTGGTTGATGTAGGGGGTCCCTTCGGGGTCCATCCGCCGCTGAGCTCGGTGCTTGTGAGCCGCGAAGTCGGCAGCTTCCAGCAGCTGCGCCACCTCGGAGCCCATCGCGCCGGTAGGGCGAGCGCCTGCGGTTCCGAGAGTAAGAGAAGCCGGACCGAGCTCCGCAGCGCCCCCTGGCGCCGCGGAGGCCGCGAGGATTGCAGACTCCAGTTCAGAAGCGCTCCTCTGGGGGGCCATCCCAGAGGGGATCGGGGAGTGGGGGGTGGGCAGCCCCTGGTTCAGTGTTCTCTGCTGGCGGCTCCAGAACACGTCCTGGGTCTCTGAAGCCACACAGTGTGCCGATTCCAGGGCACGAAGGCACAGGCGGCTGTTACTGAGGCGGCAGGGCAATTCGCCTAACCTCAAGGTCAGAGCCAGCTTTTCCCAGGAGGGACTTCTCCCCCCATGAAGACAATCTTCAACATATCAAGGCTCGGAAAATTCCCAAAGTGCTCTAGAAAGAATTCTCCCTGCAGGGCCGGCCTGTTTGCTATGGGCACGGAGCCTCACTTTGGGACCCAGAAGACCCTAGGGCCTGACCTTCTGGAAACTGGAGCCTTTGCTGGGAGCCCTGCTGAGTTGCTTCAGATTCAGGCTCCCAGCCAGAGGTGATGTTTCTGCAGGAACTGCCTTTTTTTTTTTTTTTTGAAGTTAGTGATTAACATTGGAATGGCTGATTTGTTAAAAAAAAATTTGTATTGATTTCAGAGAGGAAGAGAAAGGAAGAGAGAGATAGAAACATCAATGATCAGAGAGAATTAATGATAGGCTGCCTCCTGCACACCCCCACAGGGTTTTGAGTCTGCAACCTGGGCATGTGCCCTTGACCAGGAATCGAACTGTGACCTCCTGGTTCACAGGTGACTGCTCAGTCACTGAGCCATGCTGGCTATACAGGAACTGCCTTCTTTTCTCTCAGGTGCTGGGACAAAATTTGCATTTCTTGTGCATAAGGATTCATGCATCAGTCCCCAGGCACCGGCTGTGGGCTCTGGGGTGATGTGTTCTGGGAGCATGGCACTGTCAGGCCTTAACCATTGCTGGCAGGCAGCCTCCAGCCTTTTGGATAAAGTCCTTCTCAGGGGAAGGCAGTTTTTAGGTATGAGGGGTAAGAGGACCTGTGGACCCTGTGAGAGCTTTGCCTGTGACATGGATCAGCTCGTTGCTAAGTAAATGCCAATGAGACAGGCCAGCAGCTGGTGCAGATGAAGGCTGGGGGGTGAGGGGGGAAGGTCAATGAAAGGACCCACCCTGGGTTTTCAGCTAGCTTTAGTGGTTGCCAGGACACAGAGGTTAGGGAAGGAAGTTCCAAATGCTTGAACTGAGGCCTCTGGGGCCTGAAACGGAGCCATCGGAATTCCCAGGGCCTCCACAGCAGCCTGAAAGCTGAGCATGGTTCTAAAATAGCGTATCTGTTCATTGGGCTGAAGGCTCAACTTCTTTCTCATCCCTCATTCTGTCCTCTAGTCTTCTGAGCCTTTCCCCTAGAGCTCAGAAAACCTTAGGCAGCTTGGAGCCACAGTCCCCACACTTTACTTTAAAATATATATATTTTTTTATATATATGTGCATATATATATATATAGATAGATAGATAGATAGATATCTGATTTTTTACAGAGAGGAAAGGAGAGAGATAGTTAGAAACATTGATGAGAGAGAGAAACATCGATCAGCTTCCTCCTGCACACCCCCTACTAGGGATGTGTCCACAACCAAGGTACGTGCCCTTGACCAGAATCGAACCTGGGACCTTTCAATCCACAGGCTGATGCTCTATCCACTGAGCCAAACTGGTTTCAGCCAAACATATATATTTTTAATTGATTTCAGAGAGGAAGGGAGAGGGAGAGAGAGAGGTGTAAACATCAATGGTGAGAAAGAATCATTGATTAGCTGCCTCCTGTACATTCCCACTGGGGATTGAGCCCACAAATCGTGACCACTTGGTTCATAGGTAAAAGCTCAACCCCTGAGTCGCACAGGCTAGACAACAGAAGACACTCCATCACTTTGAACTCTCTCTAGAGGTCTGTGCCAGAGTGTTCATAGCCCAGGGGTTTTGGGGCTTTGATTGTTATTTCCTTATAGCTTGCAGCCATAGCTCAGTAAGAGAGATGTTGGGGTTTCTAGGACCACGGCAGAAGTGGAGGTGCCATCTCAGGGGCTCCCAGAGGAGGCTGTCCGTGGAGCTACCACTGCTCTTCAGCTGGATGACCCTGGCCCAGCTGACCTCTCTCTCAGGTATAGCAGTCTCTTCCATACTCCCCACCCCGACCTATTTCCTGTCCCCTACTCTCTCAGCAGGAACTGAGCTCCGCTGGGAAGCTGGCGGGGAGGAAGAGAGCCTGCCCTTCTGGTAAGATCTGACCCCTTTCGCTCTCCCCAAGGCGTGGAGTGGGCTGTGGGCAGACCATTTCTGCCTGTCTCCAGCCCTCCTGCCCCTCCCTCAGCATTGGCGCAGCACCCTCACCACCCGGGATGACATCAAGAGCCTGGTTTGCTGTCCTCAGCTCTCTGATGCTCCTGAGGTGGCCTCCTGCTGCCTCCTGCAGCTGCAGGGGCTCCGGATGCACCTGGGCTGACCTGTCTAGTCCAGCCTCAGCCCATCCTCAGGTGACAACTCCAGCCCCAAAGTCACGGGACACTGCCAGCGAGTTCCAGGACCTGGGGCTCTAAATTCCGGGGCGGGAGGCTTGTAGCTTACAAACTGGTGGAGAGACAGACCTCAAACCGAGAATCACGTAAACACATGATTGCGAACAATTCAGTGAAGGAAAAGTCCCGGGGCCCTGAAAGCAGGTGACAGGGGACATGTGTACGCTGTGAGGCGAGCGTCAAGGATTTCACACGTTATAGTCGGGTCTGCAGCCCTGAATCTTCCCTTGGACGCCTGAAGCCACCTGTGAGCCCCTGAATTAAGTTAGTGCGTACAGATTCTGCATTTATCCGGGGAGGGGTCGAGCTTTCTCTGAACTCTCCCCTCCCGGTTGGCCAGTGGCTGCCTCCTGACACTGTCTCCTCTCCCACAGAGGCCCGCTCCTCGCACCGGGCCGCCGCCGGCCGCTGCTCGCGGCGCTGGTGACCGCACACCTCGCGCGCTCCCGCCGCGGTCGGGGCCGGGACCAGGGCCGCTGCGCGTCTCCCTTGGGGTGTTTCTCCCGCGCGCCCCCTGCAGGTCGCAGTGGGAACAGACTCGGCACGCCCCCGTCTCTGCGCATGCGGAGCCGGCCAAGCGCCGCGCCCCTCCCGGCGCGTGCACGCCTTACTGCCGTCGCGGCCGTCACCTCTGACGTCAGGAGGGCGGGGCATCCCACAGCGGGTTCCGGAGCCTGGACTCCGCCCGCCCCAGAGGTCCGGCCGGCGCGCGCCCGGGGAGTCCTCCGCGATGGCTGTGAGTGGTGCCGGGACCCCCAGCCCTGGCCACCGTCCCGGGGGTGTGCCCTCCCCCGCGCCTGCGCCCCTTCGCACCTGCTCTGACCACTCCGGCCGCCCCTCGCGTCTTGGCCCTCCAGGGGGGCTGGCCCTGATCCCCACGCCCCCGCCCACGCTGACGTTTGCACCGCTCCTCTCGCAGGCCAGCTCCGTGGAGCAGCTGCGGAAAGGTGGCAACGAGCTGTTCAAATGCGGGGACTACGAGGGCGCCCTGACGGCCTACACCCAGGCCCTGGACCTGGGTGCGACGCCCCAGGACCAGGCCATTCTGCACCGGAACCGGGCCGCCTGCCACCTTAAGCTGGTGAGGGAGCCCTCTGCGCTTCCCCGGGCCTGCCGGTCCGCTTTGTGTATCTCGCCGCTGCGTGGGCCCTGGCCCGACACCCACCTTCCCCGGCCCCTGTGGGGTTCTTCACCCACACCTGTGGGATGTCTTTTGAGGCCTCCGGGTCGTAGGGGGCCGGGTGATTCTGGAGAACAACCCTGCTGCTCTGTGGAGCACAGACAGCCTCGTGTTTTTCTTTTACAGGAAGATTACAGCAAAGCAGAAACCGAGGCCTCCAAAGGTAGAGAACGCGCCCTGTGTGGAGGGAGCTGTAGGGCTTCTTGGTGGGCAAGGACCTGGGACCACTGCTGATCACCTTCTCCTCTTGGCTCCCTGAAACGCACCTGCCGTCTTTCCCACTTCCTCGGGCCTTTCCTTTTCTGCAGCTACCCTCACCTTTTCTGAGGCTGGAGTGCTGAGCCCCACATGCGTCCCCTCACCTTCCTCTGGCCCTCGAGATCTTTCCCTACTGCTCCTGCCTGGAGACGGTGGCCTCCTGGGTGCTGACTGAGCTCCCGTTTGTGCTCAGCCATCGACAAGGACGGTGGGGACGTCAAGGCGCTTTACCGGCGGAGCCAAGCCCTGGAGAAGCTGGGCCGCCTGGACCAGGCTGTCCTGGACCTGCAGAGATGTGTGAGCCTGGAGCCCAAGAACAAAGTGTTCCAGGAGGCCCTGCGCAGCATCGGGGGCCAGATTCAGGAGAAGGTACTGAGTGACGTGGAGAACACGTGGCATTGACTGGTGGCAGAGGGACCCTGGCGAGGGGGTGTGGGTGGAAGGAGGAAACACAGTTCTGCAGAGAGGATGGCACACGAGCTTACAGAACGATGCTCAGCCTCGCCAGCAGGCAGGGAAATGCAAACTAAAATACTTGTCTTTCCCCCTCTTCCACTCTCTCTAAAAATCAATGAAAAAATGCCCTCAGACGAGGATTAAAATCAATAAATAAAATATGTACACTTGACTAGAAGGAGGGAGGGAGACACTGAAGTGGTGAGTTAGGGACGTGAGCCTGCTCATGGCTGCTGGGTGGGTACCTGGTGCCCTGGGCGAGCCTTCAGCATCTCTCTTAAAATAGTAAACAAGCAGGTGCTGTGACCCAGTGTGTTTACCTGTCACACCTGAAGTCTTGCCCGTGTACACGAGCTGGCGTGTGTGTTTATTGCGGCCTTGTCGGCCTCAATGGAGACGCGGAACCTGCCTAATACCCAGCGGCAGGGGAATGGCTGACTACACTGGGTGACGTCTTGCATTGCAGTTACCGAGAGCGGAGAGTAGGTGCATCCACATGCATAGACTGGAAGGCTGATGCTTTAAATGGAAAAAGAAAAGCTTAACACAGTATGATGTCATTATATTAAAATGTTTTCCCCACATACACACCCAAGAGCATCCCAAGCTTTTTCTGCATGTACCTTTGGGTATGTACGTAGGGAGGAAAAAAACTTTAAAAATACACATCCAGATGTTACCAATGCCACCTCTGGGGAAAGGAATGGGATGAGGGGGCTTTTCTAAGGAGACATGGGCTTCATCTGCTCATTTTTTTTTTTAATAAAGAGGTATTATTTGTGTGGCATAGGCTTACATAATTTAGGAGAAGAGAATCCGAAGACTATCATGAACTTTACCCAAGCTTGAATTAACCAGATCATTTGGTGTTAAAATGCCGGAACAGTAGAAGCAAATAATGTGATAGCTAATAACCTTATTGAAAGGTTGAGATCTTGGAAAGCAAACTGTGTTCCTTTTTTTTTTCTTTCTTTTAATATATTTTTATTGATTCCAGAGAGGAAGGGAGAGGGAGGGAAGGAAGGAAGGAGGGAGGGAGAGAGAGAGAGAAACATCAATGATGAGAGAGAATCATTGACTGGTTGCCCCCTGCATGCCCCACACTGGGGATCGAGCCCACAACCCAGGCCTGAGAGAGAGAGAGAGAGAGAGAGAGAGAGAAACATTAATGATGAGAAAGAATCATTGACTGGATGCCTCCTGCATGCCCCACACTGGGGATCGAGCCCACAACCCAGGCCTGTGTCCCGACCGGGAATCGAACCGTGACCTCCTGGTTCCTAGGTTGATGCTCAACCGCTGAGCCATGCCGCAGGGCCAAACTATGTTCCTTTTAGTGCCAACTCTGTTTGATTCCCAGGGTCTGCCTAAAACCCTGTGTTCAGAAGGATTAGGGAGCAACTGGGCCAGGCAGGAGTGTGTTCTGTTACTGATTAGTCATGTTTGTCATGGGGGCAAGAGGGGTAGGGACCCAGGACCGTGGGGAGGGAGAGGCCTGGGGTGATCTTGATCATTCAGATTATTTTTGAAAACTCAAAAGGAGGACACTCTACCCAAGGGGAGTGTGGGTAACGACCTCACCAGCTGCTGGCTCTTGCAGACAGTGTAAGTGCTGCCCAGCATAGATGGCGCCTCTGGGAGAGCTTTGTCTGAGAGGATGCCTCCCTCTGAGTGGCACTGCCCTCTGCATGGTGCCACCCCTGCTGCCCTAGCAGGAAGTCGCTGAGGGAGGAAAATAGCCGCGGGAAGTTCGGGAGAAGCTGCCAGGCGAGTTCCTTCCTGCCCACGGGAGCTGGGTGCTAGCCCTAACCCAGACATCCACGCCGGGCCTCCCAGAGACAGAGCCAGGCCCCGGGAGGAGCTGGAGAGAACAAAGGGGCTGTGTGTGTGTCTGGCCTGAAGTGGCGATCGGCCCCATGTTTTGTCGCTTTGTCACAGGTGCGGTACATGTCCTCCACGGATGCCAAGGTGGAGCAGATGTTTCAGATTCTGTTGGACCCCCAGGAGAAAGGCACCGAGAAGAAGCAGAAGGTGAGGGGCCTGGACCCAGTGAGAGCTGGACTTCCGGTGGGGCTGCCCAGCCGCAGTGTCCTGTGTGCTGGGGTTCACCCAGAAGCCCCCGGGGGCCTCCGTCCCTGACCTTTAGTCTTTGCCAGGGACTCAGGACCCCACGTACTCTACCTACCAGCCCTGAGAGCAGACTCTTCCCCTACTTACACAGGAGGGGCCCAGCCGGCGTGGCTCCGTGGTTGAGCATTGACTTATGAACCAGGAGGTCAGGGTTTGATTCCCGGTCAGGACACATGCCTGGGTTTTGGGCTCGATCCCAAGTGAGGGGCGTGCAGGAGGCAGTCAATCAGTGATTCTCTCTCCTCAAGCAGTTGATCAGTGCTTCTCTCTCATTGATGTTTCTTTCTCTCTCCCTTCCTCTCTGAAATCAATACAAATATATTTAAAAAGTTAAAACAAAACAAAATAAGAGAAAGAAATGTACTGAGGTTCGGCGAGGTTAAATGCGTAGCCAGGGTCACAGCTGGGCCGGAGCGTGGGCCTCTGCCTGCCTGGCCGCGTGTGGTGTCCATGTTCCCACGTGCTCCCTTTCACTCAGGCTTCCCAGAACCTGGTGGTGCTGGCCCGGGAGGAGGCCGGGGCCGAGAAGATCTTCCGGAGTAACGGGGTGCAGCTCCTGCAGCGCCTGCTGGACACGGGCGAGACCGACCTCATGCTGGCGGCCCTGCGCACGCTGGTCGGCATCTGCTCTGAGCACCAGTCTCGGGTAGGTGGGGGGTCTGCCTACAGCCGCCGTCGGTCCGAGCATCCCTCCATCCGTCCATCTTGCCTTCCACCCCCCATCCTACTCCAAAGACAGCTTGAGGCAGAGTCCAAGGAGACCTGGGACAGGAGAGGAGAACGTAACACGGCTCCAGAAAGCACCGGTGCTTGCTTTGGCGGGGCTTAGGCGCGTGGCCAGTCGCTCTTGGAGCTGCTCACGGAGATGCCCGATCACTGACGCACTCGCTGTCCGTGCGGTGCAAGCAGGCTTCTTAGACACAGGGCACCCCTCCTTCCCTTAGCACCGTCTGGCATTTCCCAGGGGGGTCCTCACGCGGGAGGTGGTCAGCGGTGTCACCAGAGTGTCTCTACCCCCGAGACAAAGGCCAGATATGAGGGCTGTCACTCAACTGACTCAGCATAGACACATCAGGAGGAACATCCCGCCCAGGCCGGGCGGGGAGGCCGGCTCCAGGAGACAGGGACTGGACCGTGGTTGCTTCTAGAGGAGCCCACAGTTCTGGATTAGGGGTGGAACTGTGCCATGTCTGTGAAGGTGGTTTAGGCCAAACTGAACCTCTGGCCACTCTTGGGACCCGTGGTGAGGGCTCTCACCTCTGGCTGCCCTTCTCCAACCAGAGGCTCTGCCCTTCTCTCTTCCCCAGACAGTGGCCACGCTGAGCGTGCTGGGGACGCGGCGGGTGGTCTCCATCCTGGGGGTGGAAGACCAGTCTGTGTCGCTGGCCGCCTGCCACCTGCTGCAGGTGATGTTTGATGCCCTCAAGGAAGGCGTCAAGAAGGGCTTCCGAGGCAAAGAGGGCGCCATCATCGTGGGTGAGTAGAGGCGGGCTGTGGTCGCCTGGGTTTGTCATGGGTGGGGCAGGGCTGAGCCACCAGGCCTTCTGGGAAAACGGCCTGGTGACTGATTCACTCCAGGTCCTAAGCAGCCAGGGGCTTGTGGGGAAGCTGGAGCCCAGCCCAAGGATCAGGACGCAGGTCTCCTCCCTCTTTTTTTATTTTTTTAAAGATATTTTTATTGATTTCAGAGAGGACCGGAGAGGGGGAGAGAGAGAGAAACATCAGTGATCAGGGAGCATCATGGATCAGCTGCCTCCTACATGCCCCACACTGGGGATTGAGCCCACAATCTGGGCATGTGCCTGACAGAATCAAACCGTGACCTTCTGGTTCATAGGTCAATGCTCAACCACGCCGGCTGGGTCCCCTTTCTCTTCATCTCTTGCCTCTTGGGAAAGTTCAAAGGTCAAACAGGGCTGGGCCACAGTGTAAATAAGGTCTTCTTGCTGCCAGACCCCGCCCGGGAGCTGAAGGTCCTCATCAGCAATCTGCTGGAGCTGCTGACCGAGGTGGGCGTCTCAGGCCAAGGCCGGGACCACGCCCTGAGCCTCCTGATTAAAGTGGTGCCCCGGAAGTCTCTCAAGGACCCTGACAACAGCCTCACCCTCTGGGTTATTGACCAAGGTAGGTGCTGCTGCTTTAGAAAAAGCCAGGGACTGAGCACGCTTGTGGCCTTTCTTTCTTTCTTTCTTTCTTTTAATTAAATCTTTATTGTTCAGATTATTACATTTGTTTCTCTTTTTTCCCCTCCATAGCTCCCCTCCACCCGGCTCCCACCCCTCCTTCTGCCCTTACCTCCCCTCCATTGACCTCATCCATAGGTGTATGATTTTTGTCCAGTCTCTCCCTGTATAACCCTCACCCTTTCCCCTGAGAATTATCAGTCCACTCCCTTTCTGTGCTCCTGATTCTATTCACCCGTTTATTCGCTTGTGGCCTTTCGCTTAGAGGGGCTGCGCCAGCCACGGGTCTGCCCAGAGTGCACCCTGGGGCCTGTGCCCGGCCCTCCGCACCCGAGGCAGACCCTCCAGCTGACACTGTGCCCACACATGCACACCGAGCAGGCCCGCCAGCAAGCTGGATCCGCTTGCTGTGTCTGAAGGTTGTTCAGGGAGCAAGTATTGCTTCTATACGCAGGGAAAATCTTAAAGTGTAATAGTTGAGCTCACACTGGTCTTTGTCCCTAAAGGGGACATAAGGAAAGCTCGGCAACAGGGCCTGCCTGAGCACACCTATCGGGTGCTCCCCTTTTGTTACCTCAGTAAGCCTGTGAGGGGTGATTGCTATTCTCTCTGATTTCCATGAGGAAGGGAGAGGGAGCGAGAAACAGAAGCAGCAATGATGAGAGAATCATTGATCGGCTGCCTCTTGCACGCCCCACACTGGGGATGGAGCCTGCAACCCAGGCATGTGCCCTGATCTGGAATTGAACCCAAGACCCTTCAATTCGCAGGCCAACACTATCCACCAAGCCAAACCAGCTTGGGCTGTGATTGCTATTTTTCCTTCAGTTTTTATTTTTTAAATATATTTTAAAATTATTTTTGTTAATCCTTACCTGAGGATATTTTCCCATTGATTTTTTTCTTTTGTTTTGGTTTGTTTATAGAGAGAGTGGAAGGGAGAGGGAGAGACAGAGAAAGAGAAACATTGATGTGAGAGAGACATATCCATTGGTTGTCTCCTGCCTGGCCCCAACCTGCAGGGCCAGGGTGGAACCTGCAACTGAGGTACATGCCTTTGACCGGAATCGAACCCAGGACCCTTCAGTTTTACACATGAGGAACCTCAGAGCCCCAGACCTCACTGCTGAGGCCCCCGCTGTGCGCTGCAGCAGGTCAGCCAGACAGATAGTCTGCCCACACACGCTGCCCGCGCCTGCAGCCTGTCCAGCCTGGTCCTGCCGTCCCGGGCATTTCCCAGAAACCTCTGCCGGGAGCTGTCGGGGCTGGACTTGCTGCTCTGCTTCTAAACAGGGCGTCTTCTCAGGTTTGAAGAAGATCCTGGCGGTGGGGGGCTCTGTGCAGGAGCCTCCCGCGGAGCTCTCAGTGACCGCCAACAGCCGCATGAGCGCCTCCATCCTCCTCAGCAAGCTCTTCGACGACCTGAAGTGTGACGCCGAGAGAGAGAACTTCCACCGCCTGTGCGAGAACTACATCAGGCGAGCGAGGCGCCGTCTCCGCTCCCCTCCGCTGCCCGCTCCCAGCCAGGGTTCTGGCTCCTGGGGAAGGCGGGGGGGGGGGGGGGGGGGGGGGGGGGGGGGGTGGTGAGGCGGGCAGGGTGGCCAAGAAAGGCTTTCGCCTCGGGCGGTGGCCCGGGGAGGACGCGCAGGGGCCACGTGTCCAGGCCCACGCCTCTTTCCACAGGGACCGTCTTTCTCAGCTCTGTGATGCCACCTCAAGCCCAGACTCAGCGTTCACTGAGCACTCACGATGTCTCTGAACACAGCAGTGCTATGTGCCAGTTCCCTTTTTCAAAAATTCTTAAAAATATATATTTTATTGATTTTTTACAGAGAGGAAGGGAGAGGGATAGAGAATTAGAAACATGGATAAGAGAAACATCGATCAGCTGCCTCCTACACACCTCCTACTGGGGATGTGCCCACAACCAAGGTACATGCCCTTGACCGGAATCGAACCTGGGACCCTTCAGTCCGCAGGCTTTTTTTTAATTTTTAAGAAAAATATAATTGTATTGATTTCAGAGAGAGGGGAGAGAGAGAGAGAAATATCAATGATGAGAGAGAATCATTGATCGGCTGCCTCCTGCACGCCCCTCACGGGGATTGAGCACGCAACCCGGGCATGTGCCCTTAGCTGGGATCAAACCTGGGACCTTTCAGGCTGGCTCTCTATCCACTGAGCTGAACGGTTAGGGCTGTCCTGCTCTTTAGGAGCTTACAGCTGAGAAGACTCAGGACAGTTTCAGATCTCACCAAGTACAGGAGACAAGCAGGGTGGTGTGGGTAAAAGGCGGTATGTCCTCAGGGAGGGCTCGGTGGATTGCTGTCCAAGAAATGGCCTTGGCAGCTTCCCTTGCCACGTGTGCGCATGCTGGGCCTGGTGTGACGGCTGCCCCTGTGCCTTCAGGAGCTGGTTTGAGGACCACGGGCTGGCTGGAAAGCTGCGGGCCATCCAGACGGTATCCTGCCTCCTGCAGGGCCCCTGCGACGCTGGCAACCGGGCCCTGGAGCTGAGTGGCGTCATGGAGAGCGTGATCGCTCTGTGCGCCTCTGAGCAGGAGGAGGAGCAGCTGGTGGCCGTGGAGGCCCTGATCCACGCGGCCGGCAAGGCCAAGCGGGCCTCCTTCATCACGGCCAACGGCGTCTCGCTGCTGAAGGACCTGTACAAGCGTAGCGAGAAGGACAGCATCCGCATCCGGGCGCTGGTGGTGAGATGGACGGCCGGGCCAGCACAGGGCCGCTGGGCAGGGTCCCCCCGCTGGCGTCTTGGGGTGCAGCCCCAGCTTCCGCTAGGAGACAGCAGGGGATCTGCAGGGCTTGTCCAGGCCAGAGGCAAGGGCCCTGCCTCCTCCCGGAGGGCTCAGGGTCCCGTCCGAGAGCAGAGCCCTGGGCAGAGGGCCCCTGATGAGGCACAGGCTGCCCGGGAGGCAGTGGGCGCAGCTCCAGGAGGGGGTGGCGAGGAGTTTGGAGGACACGCTGGGCCAGGCTGGTGAGGAGGGCTGTGTGGAAAGGCTGGGCAGCGGCGGTCCCGGAGCTGGTGGTTGGCGGCCATCTAAGCGCCAGGAGCCTGCAGCCCTGCACCCAGGGAACCCCAGCGCACTTGGTCTCTTCACCCCATAAGGATCTGGACCTCGGCTGAGGCACCGGAATTCTCCCACACATCTTAGCTCCACCTGTAAAAAGCTTTCTTCCTTTTTTGGGGGTCTGATGTGGAAAACAACAGTTCCTCCCTGGGGTGGGCCCAGAACAGCACAGCGGCCAGTGGGTCCGTCTCCAACCAGTGCTGTGTCACATGGCCACCCTAGTCTCACCTCTTGTTGCTGATGCTCCAGGTGAGAGCCTGGCGGGGTGCATGGCCCCCGAGAGCCTGGCAGGGGCCGGGCCGGCCCACAGCGGGGGTGCAGCAGCCCAGCTCTGCCTCCATCCCCCGGAGGCCAACTGGCTCTGACCTCTCCCTCCAGGGACTCTGTAAGCTCGGCTCAGCCGGAGGGACTGACTTCAGCATGAAGCAGTTTGCTGAAGGCTCCACCCTCAAACTGGCTAAGCAGTGTCGAAAGTGAGTCACTTGGCGTTGTGTGGCCCCCACCTCTCGGCCTGCCCTCAGGAGGGGCTCTGGGAGGTAGTGGGGTCTCCTAACCACCCTGCTCTTCCCCATGCGACCCTCCTGGTTCTGCCCTGTGAGATACTTCCTGTTTTGAGCAGATGCCCAAGCCCCTGGTGTTCCCCGCCCTCCCGATCCTGGTGAGCCCCGTGCACACCATGCCGTCTGACAGCTCCTGCCTTGCCTGTCCCCAGGTGGCTGTGTAATGACCAGATTGACCCGGGCACTCGGCGCTGGGCAGTGGAGGGCCTGGCCTACCTCACCTTTGATGCTGACGTGAAGGAAGAGTTCGTGGAGGATAAAGCGGCCCTAAAGGCTCTGTTCCAGCTCAGCCAGGTAGCTCCTGGCTCTGTAGTCACCCGGGAGCCCAGCAGGCTTCCTCGGCAGACCTTGGCCAATGGCGCTCGTGGCCCCAGGGAAGGAGGGTTGGCAGCCGGAGCGGTCCCACTGTGTGGCATGGGCATACTGGCCGCCCACAGTGTTGGAAATGATGAACTCTCCTGAGGAGTGGGGGTCACATGCTTGAGCTCCCAAAGTCTGGAGCCGGGCTGGGGCCTGGGCATGTTCCCAGGTTCATGCTGGCGCCCAAGCAGTCCAGCCAAGGGCTGGGCGGGAGTCCTGGGTGCGGGCAGCATTGGTGTCAGCGGCGCTCTGCCCCTGCTCCCGGCAGTCTGAGGAGCGGTCGGTGCTCTTTGCGGTGGCCTCGGCACTGGTGAACTGCACCAACAGCTACGACTACGAGGAGCCCGACCCCAAGATGGTGGAGCTGGCCAAGTACGCCAAGCAGCACGTGCCCGAGCAGCACCCCAAGGTGAGGCGCCACGGAAGGAGCTTCGCTGGGATGGGTTGACCCGGGGCCTCCACAGCAGACAAGCCTTTCATTTAAGGGGGTTTCTTCCCCTTTGTTTCGTGTTCATCCCTCTGTGCTGGGAGGAGGCCCCCTCTCCCTGTCTAATGAGCCGGAGCCCCTTGCTAAGCCGCCTCCTTCCCCAGGACAAGCCAAGTTTTGTGCGGGCCCGGGTGAAGAAGCTGCTGGCTGCGGGCGTGGTGTCCGCCATGACGTGCATGGTGAAGACCGAGAGCCCCGTGATGACCAATTCCTGCCGGGAGCTGCTGTCCAGGTGAGCCTGCGCCATCCGAGGGAGCGGGTCCCGGTGCCGTGGCCTCTGCGCCCTTCACTGAGACCGCAAGTGGGATGTCTGCCCACCCACCACCGCCGCCTTCTCCCCGCAGGGTCTTCCTGGCTTTGGTGGAAGAGGCGGAGGACCGTGGCACGGTGGTGGCTCAGGGAGGGGGCAAGGTGAGCTGTCCACGTCTCCTCCTGGGTCTGTTCTGCAAAATCCAACTCCGTGGCTGCTGCACCAGCAGTTAGTGTTAGACATGGAGCAAAAAGCATTATAACTGGCCCTGGCCGGCTTGGCCCAGTGGATAGACAGTCGGCCTGCAGACTGAAGGGTCCCAGGTTCGATTGCAGTCAAGGGCACATGCTTGGGGTTGTGTTGTGGGCAGTCCCCAGTAGGGGACGTGCAGGAAGCAGCCGATCAATGATTCTTTCATCATTGATGTTTCTCTCTCTCCCTCTCCCTTCCTCTATGAAATTTAAAAAAAGAGGATTATAAATGGCAGGGAGGAACATCCTGCCACTGAATGGGTGATGCTGGAGGGGAGGGGCTTCCTGTTAAGGTGCTGGCACCACCTTTCCCTGTGTCGTTGACCTCCTTAGCCCCCTGCCCAGCTCAGTCCATGTCTAGCCCTTAAATGGTGTTTCAGGAAGTGTTTGGGTGGGCTAATGGGAGACCTCAGAGAGGCAACGAGGGTCTGAGCCCCGTGATCTGAAAGCCTTGGCGGGGGCGTGGGGCCGGGGGGAGAACAGTGAGGGCGCACAGTCAGGGCATCAGGGTCTGACAGCTGGGCCTCACGTCCGGGCACGCCATGATCCCTGAAGGGCTTATCCCTGCAGGCTCTGCTCCCGCTGGCCTTGGAGGGCACCGACGTGGGGCAGACAAAGGCAGCCCAGGCTCTCGCCAAGCTCACCATCACCTCCAACCCAGAGATGACCTTTCCCGGAGAGCGGGTGCGTGTCCTCCTGCCCAGCTTGGCCTCCCCTCCACCCCTTCTGGGCCCTGAACGCCTCTGACCTGGTGGTGGCTCCTTCTTAGGACCCACGGGAAGTGGACGCTTTGCCGGGCCCCGGGATAGGGAGGGCAGCCTGCTGCTGGGTGGACGCCAGCTGCAGGGTCAGTGGGCTGGTGGGGGCTGGGCCGTGCATCCCTGACAGTGGGGTGCACATCACAGGTCTATGAGGTGGTCCGGCCCCTTGTGTCCTTGCTGCACCTCAACTGCTCAGGCCTGCAGAACTTCGAGGCGCTCATGGCTCTCACTAACCTGGCGGGGATCAGTGAGCGGCTCCGGTAAGGCTCCTCGGATTGCGGGCCTGGGCGGCTTTCAGGGATCACTTATCCCTGGGGAAGCACTTCCCGGTTTGGAAAGCAGTCTGTGGCCCTTGTATTTGAGAGCCCTCTACCGACAGCTGAGGGGAGAGTTCCATGAGGGACAGGGTTCTCGGGCATGGCCTGGCCAGTTAGCCTCAGGGGGTGGAGTGCCAGCCTGCAGACCGGAGGGTCCCGGGTTTGATCCAGGGCACATATTTCAGTTGCAGGCTTGTTCCCCGGCCCCAGCCAGGGCATGTGTGGGAGGCAAACAATCGATGTGTCTCTCTTACATCAATGTTTCTCTGGCTATGTCTCTCCCTCTCCTTTCCACTCTCTCTAAAAAAAACAAACAAAAAATTAATGGAAAGATATGTTTGGGTGAAAAGAAATCTTAATGAAAAGAAAAAAGAAGGAAAAAAAAGGCTCTTGGCCATATCTGCAGGCTCCAGAGTCAGACTGGTTGGGTTCAAATCCTGGTTTCTCTTTAGTGGTGTGTAACCTCAAGCAAGTTACTTAATCTTTCAATGCCTCAGTTTCCCCTCTGTGAAATGGGATAGTTATAGTATCTGCTTCGTCGAATCATGGTGAAAAGAATTAAATGAGAAAGTACATGTAAAAGTACAGCCCAGAAAGTACATCTAAAAGCTCTTAATACGAAGGTGCCTGGCTCCCAGCGATGTGCCTAGTTGATACGTATTAGCTGTTATTACTTATGCATGGCTCACTCCACAGCCTTGGTTTTCTCTTCTGCAAAGTAGTCATGCCAGTCATACCTGCACCGCCAGCAGGGGGCGTGGGGAGGATGAGGTCAGACAGCCTGAGTGCCAGGACAGGGCTAGGGTTCAATGGCATTGTCAGTATCGCCATCACCACCACCCTCGTCCCCGAACTCCTAGTCCAGAGCCTTTCCCATGGTCCCACGTAAGCTTAGGCCTAGTTAGAAGGTTGGAAACCACTGCAGCTCACACCTGGTGCAGGAGGGCCCTTGGACATGGTCCAGGAAGCCCTTGGCCCAGGGCCGGATGGTATGGGGACACGGTGGTTGAGGCTTTGATGTCGCCAACTCGCCCACCCTTGGCTCCGCAGGCAGAAGATCCTGAAGGAGAAGGCTGTGCCCATGATTGAGGGCTACATGTTTGAGGACCACGAGCTGATCCGCCGTGCAGCCACGGAGTGCATGTGCAACTTGGCCATGAGCAAGGAGGTGAGGCGTGACCCAGACCATCACGTGGGCAGGGGTGCAGATGTGCCTGTGCCTGGGCGGGTTGGCCTCAGCTGACCAGGTCACCTCCCTCTTCTGGCCACAGGTACAGGACCTCTTCGAAGCCGAGGGCAATGACCGCCTGAAGCTGCTGGTGCTGTACAGCGGGGAGGACGATGAGCTGCTGCGACGGGCGGCCGCCGGGGGCCTGGCCATGCTCACCTCCATGCGTCCCTCTCTGTGCAGCCGAATCCCCCAAGTGGTCAGTACCTCTCCTTTGGGGGGAGTGGAGGCGGGCATGGCCCCAGCATGGCATTGGTGGGTGGGTGTGCCCCCTCCCAGGGCTCAGCCTGTGGCTCGGTGCTCACGCGACTGTTCCCTGCAGACTACTCACTGGCTGGAGATCCTGCAGGCCCTGCTCCTGAGCCCCAACCAGGAGCTGCAGCACCGGGGCGCCGTGGTGGTGCTGAACATGGTGGAGGCCTCGCGGGAGACAGCTGGCACCCTGATGGAGAGCGAGGTGCTGGAGATCCTGTCGGTGCTGGCCAAGGGCGCCGAGGGCCCTGTCTCCAGGGCGGCCGCGGCTTGCCTGGGGAAAGCGGTGGAATACGGGCTCATCAAGCCCAACCAGGATGGAGAGTGAGGGGCTGTCCGGGCTCCACTGCGCATTGTAGCTAAGGGACCAGCATGTGCAGCCATGGCCGTAGGGGCTGGGCTGCCAGCACTCTGGCCTCCTCCCAGCTGCCCTTCGAAGTCCTCTGCCCCGAGTCAGGGGCCACACTCCCCAGCCCTGCTCCACCAGCACTACCTCCAGCCTCACACAGAGGGCTTTCCCTACCACTGCAGACACTGGGACAGGGGCGCACTCCTCAGGCAGTGAGCATCACCGAGCCGGCTAGCAGGACTGCCCGCCCCTAATAAAAGCGTGTGGAACTCAAGCGTGTGGCCTAGAGGAAAGCTGGCTGCGAGTCCGTCTCTGGAGCAGGAGCTGGTGGGCCCAGTGCCCGCGGGAGCCACCTCTGCGAAGGAACCCCATGGATTCCCCTCCCCTGGGCCAGTGGGTCGCTGCTTAATCCTGTTGGAGGCGCAGAGGTTAAACCTAGAATCTAGCCAGAAACAAAGGGATGGGTTGAGGGTATAGACTCCTGGATGCTGGCCTTTACTCAGTGACCACGCACAGCGCTGGGGTGGCAGTGTCCCGGGCCTGTTCCTCTGGCACCTGGGCCGCCGGGCTAAGCCTAGTCGAAGCTCATTGGCTCGTCGGGATAGATGACAGGTCTAGGAGCCAATGGGAGGTGTGGCGGTGGGTTAGACTATAGCTACTTCCGGTCGGGCAGCAGTCAAGCGTGAGGGAGGCGGGGTGGCGGGTGCTCCGTCCCGCGGGCCGCTGCTCGCCACCCTTTCTTCTCGGATCCTCAGGAGGGTCCCCTGAGGGCTTCTAGTCTGTGCTCCGCGGGGGCGGGGAGGGCGCGGCACCCTCTCTCTGCCTCGGACCCACGCCCACCCGAGGTGCGTCTACTTAGCAGCTTGGGCCGCACTGGCTCCGCGTGGGCCCAGGACTGGGCCGGACCGCCGCAGCGGGACCGCAGGCACCGAGGTGAGCACCGGCCCGCGTGCGGCCCCGCCGGGCCTGGCGCCTCAGCCTGCGGCAGCCAATGGGCGCCTCGCCCGGCGCGGGCCTTCCCACCCGCCCCTGCGCTGCTGCAGGCCCTGGGCAGGTGGCTGCTGCCTGGGTGCGTCTGCGCCGCCTCCCGCCCGGGATTCTGTCCCTCCGAGGGGCTGCCTGAGGGGGTGGAGGGCACAGGGTCAGGATCAGTCATCCCTGGCGCCGGGATGGACACGGAAGGGGTCAGGGACCTGGGTCCAAGTCAAGGAGCGTTGGTCTCGGGGGACCCAGGATCTGACCCCAAAGTTCTGATCACGCTGCACCGAGAAAGCGGGGCGCTGTTGTAAACCCTAGATGCCACTCTCCCCACTGATGTGTGGGCTCCTTGGGACAGACAGCCGTCCCTCTCAGGCTAGAGTAAAAGGATCAATAAATGCGTGTGGAATGAATAAAATACTAGATGGGGTCCAATTGAAAATGTGTTTATAGCGGTCCCTGAAAACCCACAAGCACCCGGGCATTTTCATCTATTCGAAGTTCTGGGTGTAATAAGCTAGAACCCTGTGCTTAAGATGTAGTGCCAGCCCTCGAACCCTTTATTTGCTGCTATTCCACAAGATGGGTGCGACACCCCGTCCCCCACCTCCGTCTTTGTCAAACGGAAGGATCTGAATTGAGCCTGGAGAGCGTGCGGGCAGCTGAGGACAGGCCCTGCGGGCCGCAGAAGCAAACATGTGGACCGGGGGGGCTGTCTCCCTGTGGCTCCGCAGCTTCCGCCGCCGGGAGGCGGCCTCTGCCCTCTCGGTCCCAGGCTGCAGGACGGGGTGAGAGTTTCTTTCTCTGGCTGTCAAAGGGCGACAGGTCCGGTTCCCGGCATGACATGGGGTCATGTGCCGGACGCTGCGGATTTTGGAGCCAACGGGCTCCGATCCTCACCCAAGGCCTGCGGAAGGGGGCGCTTAAATCCCCGGGGCCCACTGTGTGGGGCGCTGAGCTTCCTGAGCCAAAGGGGAGCCCAGGGACATGGCCCCACTCCACGCACTCAGATTCCCCCTGAACCTGGTGGGCCTGGGCCCAGGCTCCGCGCCGCTCCGCGTGGCAGGGCTGCCGTCCACTCTGGGGACAGGAGGTGGTCTCTCCCTCCTACAGGTCCAGCAGGGCATGGCCGAGGAGCGCCCCGGGTCCTGGTTCGGCTTCGGTTTCTGCGGCTTCGGGCAGGCGCTGGGCTCGGGCCGCGGGCGCCAGGTGCTCAGCCCCGAGCCGCTGCGCGTGCCGGACGCGGGCACCGACATCTGCGGCGTGAGCGCCGCCTGGAGCTACACCGCGATCCTGAGCCGTGAGCGCCCCTCCCTTTCCCGGCCCGCCCTCCCGGCCCCGCCCACTCTCGGGCCCGCCCCTTCCGGCCCCGCCCACTCCCTCCCACTTCAGGCCCCGCCCCCGCTGTGTCCCCGCCTCCTGCTCACCCGCCCCCTCCCGGCCCCGCTCCGGCCACGTGTCCCCGCCTCCTGTTCAACCCGCTCCTCGCCCCGCCCCGCCCCTTCCTCCAGGCCCCGCCCACCACGTGTCCCGCCTTTTGCCCCGCCCCCTTCCGCAGGTGCGGGCCTGGTGCGGCTGTCGGGCTCGGCGGGCGGCGAGGCAGAAGGCTGCCGGGACGCGTGGGCCTCGGAGACGCTGCTCGTGGTGCTGCGTGACGGGCGGGGACCCCGGCCTGGGGCCGAGCTGCAGGCCTGGGCGCCCGGCTCGGCGCTGCGAGGGGAGCCGCTCTGGACCCAGCCCGTGGTGGCGGAGGCGGGGCGGGAAGACGCAGCGGGCTGCGGAACCCGGGCCGGGCCGCTGCCCCTGCTGCCCTGCGCTCGCGCCTACCTGAGCCCGCGGCCGCCCCTCTACCGGCCTCTGGCGCCGGAGCTGCGGGCGCGTCGGCTGGCGCTGGGCGCGGAGCACGCGCTGCTGCTGGACCAGGCGGGCCAGGTGTACTCCTGGGGCGGGGGCAGGTGAGCGGCTGCGGAACGGGGCAGGAGACCCCAGGGGTGGCCGGCGCTGACGGGGTCCCTCGCGCAGGCACGGGCAGCTGGGCCACGGGACCCTGGAGGCGGAGCTGGCGCCCCGGCCGCTGGAGGCGCTGCAGGGCCTGCGCGTGGCCGCGGTGGCCGCCGGCGGCTGGCACTCCCTGAGTGTGAGTGGTGAGTGACTGAGGGGTAGGGGGCCCCAGCCTTCCTCCTCTCCAGGTGCTTGGGGGGTCTAACCAGTCCTCCTTGCAAGCTCATCCCACATCAGTCAGCTCGGTCATTCATAACCCCAGTGCCTCTCAAATTGAGCTCCTTGCCACCTCCATCACTGGCTCACACTTTCGGCTTCTGTTAGGGGGGTCACCTCCCTGTCCATCGGCCTCCAGCTAGGGCCGTCTTTCCAAAATGCCACCTCAGAATGCCCGGCTGGTGTTGCTCAGTGGTTGTGTGTCGACTTGTGAACCAGGAGGTCATGATTAGATTCCCCTGTCCGGGCACATACCTACCTGGATTGTGGGCTCGAACTCCATCCCCATTGTGGGTTTTGCAGGAGGCAGCCCATCAATGATTCTGTCTTATCGATGTTTCTAGCTCTCTGTCCCTCTCCCTTCCTCTCTGTAAAAAAATCAATCAAAGAGTCCAGCAATTAAAACAAAATTCAATGGGAAAATATCTTTGGGTGAAGATTAACAACAATAATAATAAAAATAAATAAAAACCAATGGAGGTGAGGATTAACAAAAAAAAAAAAAAAACCACAGTGAAGAAGAAGAAGAAAGAAGAGAAAGAAAACTGTGACCTGAAGACACTTTGGGGGAAGGGACTCTGTTAAGTCATGCTGTTGCCCTAGCCTTTGTGGCTCAGTGGATAGAGTGTTGGCCTGGGGACTGAAGGGTCCCAGGTTCCATTCCAGTCAAGGGCACAGAGAGCTAGTGGGGTGGAGGGGAGTTTGGAGAGATGCAAGGGGCTTAGGAGGCTGGGGGATTCACAGCCTCTCTAATGGGCCCCCTTCCTCTCTCAGAGACGGGCGACATCTATATCTGGGGCTGGAACGAATCGGGGCAGCTGGCCCTGCCCGCCAGGGGCCTGGCGGCGGACAGAGAGACAGTTGCAGGGGAAGGTGAGTCTCAGCTATTTTTTATTTTTATTTTTTTTCTCAGCTATTTTTTTAAAAAAAATTGATTTTAGAGAGAGAGGAAGGGAGAAAGAAACATTTTGTTCCATTTATTTATGCATTTGTTTATTGATTCTTTTTTTAAAATAAGTTTTTATTAATTTCAGAGGAAGGGAGAGGAAGAGATAGAAACATCAATGAGAGAATCATTGTTCAGCTGCCTCCCATATGCCCCCAACTGGGTGGGGATCAAACCTGGGCATGTGCCCTGATCGGGAATCAAACGGTGACCTCCCGGTTCATAGGTCTACGCTCAATCCTGAGTCACACTAGCTGGGCCATTGGTTGATTCGCCCCCTCCCCGCCATTGGTTGAGTCTTGTATGTGCCCTGGTCTGGCCAGGGATCAAACCCGCTAACCTTGGCGTTTGAGAATGATGCTCTAACTCTGTGGTCGGCAAACTGCGGCTCGAGAGCCACATGTGGCTCTTTGACTCCTTGAGTGTGGCTCTTCCATGAATACACAGCCTGGGTGAGTTTATTTTGAAGAAGTGTCATTAGGAGTTTAAGTTTAAAAAATTTGGCTCTCAAATTTCCAGGGGAGTCTCAATTCTGGACTCGCACACGTTTCTGTCCTTCCTGACTCCTGGCCACAGGCTGGCCTGAGAGCTTACAGTGCTCAGCAGGGACACGCGACACCCTCCGGACACAGGGCCCAAATCTCTGTCGGGAGGGAGCGCAGCAAGGCCGATGCCCACCGCCGTGCACTGCAGCACTTCTGGGGGCGAGGGCCGGGCACCAGCTTCGCAAGCTGCCGCGTTAGACTCAGTGTCAGCCGTCCCAACCGTCCTCGCTCTCCCTTCTCTGAAGCCACTGCACCCAAGGAAGATGGTTCTGGGGTGAAGGGGCCAGCAGGGCCTGAGGATGCAGCCACCGCCCCCTTCATCGCCCTGCAGCCCTTTCCAGCCTTACTGGATCTGCCCCTGGGTTCTGACGCGGTCACAGCCAGCTGCGGGTCCCGGCACACCGCCGTGGTGACGCGTGAGTGCACCTGCTGGGCCGGTTTAGGTTGGAGCAGATGTCAGTCCGCCCGCTCGGGTGCCCCTAAAACACTGCCGCCGGGCGTGTCCGGATGTGCAGAGGAGTTGCCTCAGCAGGGAGAGCCCCGACCTCCCTGGCCACTCCGTGGGGAAGGTGACCATTCTGGGGGCGGGTCCTTGACCAGCTGAAGGGGGATTGGCTGGTTAGAAAAAGCCAAGCCCGTGCTGAGTGGTGCTGTCCGTCCCTCCATGGACATTGTGTGGCTCCGGCTGCTGGACGCCGAGTGACGTAGCATAGTGATGGCCCTCTGTCCTTTTGGTTGCAGGGACCGGGGAGCTGTACACCTGGGGCTGGGGTAAGTCAGGCTCTGCCGCTGTGATGCCTAAACCGAGGGGAGGGGAGGCCGGGAGTGGAGGGCCCCGGGGAAGCCCCCACTGAGGAGCTGTCTCTAGGACAGGGCGAGGCACGAGGCTCAGATTCTATCTGCTAACCATCTGCCTTTCTTTTTTTTTCTTCCTAAATTGTGGGAACCCCTTTCACGGCCCGCGTGCTTCAGGGTTTCCATTCAGGGCTCGGGAGGCCGCACACAAATTCAAAGAGACTAGAAAAGTATTAATTTGGGAATATTGGGGGCCAGGCGGGAGCCTACCTCTCGTGGAAAGACTACCCACTGCTTTGGCCTTGCCATCCCTTTTATAAGACTACGGGACACACAATAGCCTTTAGGCAGGAAATTCCAATAACAAAAATTTACATGAGACAAACAGGTGGAGGCTGCTTCAACTAACAATGTCTCAACTAAACAGTGAGTGAGTAGCTCTGACCCTTCAGAGCAATTAAGGTGGACCAGCCTTCTGTTAGTGCAACAATGTTCGTTTTCCGGCACTAAATGTTTCTTGTATATATATACACTCTAAAGGCCTGGTGCATGAAATTAGTGTTTTTTGGGGGGTGTCCCTCAGCCTGGCCTGTGCCCTTTTGCAATCCATGACTCCTCACTCCTTACCGTCCTCCTGGGGGCAGGAGAGGCTCTCGCCACAGCTGCTGCTCTTGCCAGCCATGAGCCTGGCTTCTGGCTGAGGGGTGCTGCCCCTGGTGGTCAGTGCATATCACAGCGACCAGTCGTTCCACCATTTGGTCAATTTGCATATTAGATTTTTATTATATAGGATATAGACATTTTTCCATTGATTTTTAGACAGAGTGGGAGAGAGAGGGAAAGACAGAGAGAAACATCGATGTGAGAGAAACGCATTGATTGGTTGCCTCCTGCACAAGCCCCAACCAGGGCCTGGGCTGGGGAGAAGCCTACAACCGAGGTACATGCCCTTGACCGGAATCAAACCCAGGACACTTCAGTCCACAGGCCGATGCTCTACCCACTGGGAACACCAGCCAGGGCCCCATCTGGCGAACTGTTTGTCTTAGGGGAATAGTTAGCCAGCGTTTGCGGAACACCTTGTGGTCTGGCCCTGGGCCCGGAGCCCCTGGGGACCAGCCGGCCGGAGGCTGGCCTCCTGAACGCACAGCAGACGCCACAGGTGCTGGCGTAGGCCCACCCCGGGGTGGTTTCCTGTGTGGTGGGGAGCACCCCAGGGAAGGCCCACGGACGGCATAGCCAAGGGTCTCGTTTCCCGGCAGGTAAGTACGGACAGCTCGGCCACCAGGACACGACCAGCTGCGACCGGCCCCGCCGGGTGGAATACTTTGTGAAGCAGCAGCTCCGAGTAACGGCGGTGAGCTGTGGGCCCTGGAACACCTACGTGTGCGCAGTGGAGCAGGAGAGGAGCTGATGTACGTAGACAAGGGCATGGAATGAGTGCACGGCACAGCAGAATCATAAAGCTACCCTGTGAGGCCCCACCCAGGGCAAGGAACGCCACCCAGGCCCCGCCTCTGCCTGCCCATCTCGGCCTTTCCGAGGCTTCCCCTTCGACCAGCCTTCTCAACTTGGAAACACCTTGGGAGCTTTGGAAATGGGTACCCAGGGCCAGCACCAAAGGCCCTGAAATCAGCCCGGTCCGTGTGGTGCAGTGGTTAAGTGTCGACCTATGAGCCAGGAGGTCATGGTTCGATTACAGCTGGGGCACGTGCCCAAGTTGTGAGCTTGATCCCCAGTGTGTGGGGCGTGCAGGAGGCAGCCGATCAATGATTCTCTCTCATCATTGATGTTTCTGTCTCTCCCTTCTGTGAAAGCAATAAAAATATGTTAAAAAACAAACAAACGTGAAATCAGAACCTCAGGGGTAGATTTGAGAGCTCCCTCCCTTCCCCCCAGTGATTTTGTGGTAGTGCCATGATTGGTCCCACTGGGGTCATCTCCATGCTGGGCCTCTGCTTTTATTGAGAATTGTGCCACTCTGTGTGTCCCCTGTACAACCCAGCGCAGTGTGTCTGTTTTTGGACTTAAGGTAAATGCATTCATCTGTGTATGTTCTTCTGTGTCTCCTAATTTACCTCCGCAACACCTTCCCTTCCACTGAGACATGTACTCAACTATGTCTTCTTTGGTTGATGGTCATTTCAACCTATTTTTAATTGAGCTAAACTGCATATAAAAAATTTACCACTTACCACTGTGTCTCAGTGGTGGAGCAGCAACCCATGAACCAGGTGGTCATGGTTTGATTCCCAGTCAGGGCACTTGCCTGGGTTGCTCCAGGCTCCATTCCCCAGTAGGGGGCGTGCAGGAGGCAGCTGATCCATGATTCTCATCTCTTTCCCTTTCTCCCTCTCGGAAATCAATAATAATAAAAAAAACTTATCACTTCCCATTTTTTAAATATATATTTTTATTGATTTCAGAGAGGAAAGGAAAGGGTGAGAGATGTAAACATCAATGATGAGAGAATTATTGATCAGCTTCCCCTTGCATGCCCCCTACTGGGGATTGAGGCTGCAACCTGGGCATGTGCCCTTGGCCAGAATCACACCTGGGACACTTTAGTCTGCAAGTTGACGCTCTATCCACTGAGCCAAACCAGCTAGGGCACCACTTCCCTTTTTTTTTTTTTTAATATATTTTATTGATTTTTCAGAGGAAGGGAGAGGGATAGAAAGTCAGAAACATCGATGAGAGAGAAACATCAATCAGCTGCCTCCTGCACACCTCCTGGGGATGTGCCCACAACCAAGGTACATGCCCTTGACC
Organism: Lasiurus cinereus; assembly: GCA_011751065.1. Taxonomy (NCBI): domain Eukaryota; kingdom Metazoa; phylum Chordata; class Mammalia; order Chiroptera; family Vespertilionidae; genus Lasiurus; species Lasiurus cinereus. The sequence continues at coordinate 598,941 of JAAGEH010000036.1, read as the reverse complement.
GGAATCGAACGATCCATAGGCCAACGCTCTATCTACTGAGCCAAACCGGTTTCGGCCACTTCCCATTTTTAAGTGCACAGTTCAGTGCATTCGCACTGTTGTGTGAACACCAGCACCACCATCCCATATGTCTCAGCTTGTAAATCAGAGATGCTCTACCTATTAAACAATAACTCCCCCTCCCCCCACCTCCTCCCGCTGGCAGCCACCATTGTACTTCGTCTTTATGACTTGACCACTCAGATACCTGGTGTGAAAGGAATCATACGGTCCTTGTCTTTTTGTGGTTTAGCATCAGGCCCTCAAGGTTAAGGCATGTTGTGCCATGTGTCACAAATTCCTTCTTTTTTAGGCCTGTGTAATACTCCATTGTATGTAGAGACCACATTTTGTTCATCGGCTCATAGTCCATGGACACTTGGGTTGCTTCCATGTTGTAGCTAATGTGAAAAATGCTGCTGTGGCCTGACTGGTTTGGCTCAGTGGATAGAGCGTCGGCCTGCGGACTGAGGGGTCCCAGGTTCAATTCCAGTCAAGGGCATGTACCTTGGTTGTGGGCACATCCCCAGTGGGGAATGTGCAGGAGGCAGCTGATCGATGTTTCTGACTCTATCCTCCCTTCCTCTCTGTAAAAAAAAAATCAATTAAAAAAAATGCTGCTGTGAATGTGAATGTACAGATAGCTCTTTAAGACCCTGTTTTCAATTCCTTTGGCTGTATACCAGAACTGGAATTGCTGGGCCATGTGGTAATTTTTAAAAAATACATATTTTTAATTGATTTCAGAGAGGAAGGGAGAGGGAAAGGGAGAGAAACATCAGTGATGAGAGAGAATCGTGGATCGGCTGCCTCCTATACGCCCCACAATGGGAATTGAGCCCACAACCCGGGCATGTGGCCTGACAGGGAATCAATCTGCAACCTGATTCATATGTTGAACATTCAACCACTGAGACACGCCGGCCAGACTGGTAATTTAATTTTTTTAAATATATTCCAATGATTTATTTTACAGAGAGGAAGGGAGAGGGATAGAGAATTAGAAACATCCATGAGAGAGAAACATCAATCAGCTGCCTACCATTTTTAATTATTTGAGAAGCCTGCATACTATTTTACATGGTGGCTGTACCATTTTACATTCCACCCACGGTGCACAGGCTTAAATTGTCCTATACTCATCAGCATTTATTTCCTGGGTATGGTTTTGCTGTAATGGCCATGCTCACAGTGGGAGCTGGTGTCTCAGTCTGGGTTTGCTTTTCCCTGTTGCTCAGTGCAGTTGAGCACCACCTGTTTGCATGTGTGCACTGGCCACTTGTGTGCCTTCTTTGGGGAAATGTCACTCAGACCTGTGCCCCTTGTTAAATCGGGCTGGTTGGCTGTTGAGTTTTAGGAGTTGTGTACGTATTGTGTGGCTATGGACCTCTCGTCAGATATGTGATTTAAACGTATTTTCCTCCATTTTGTGGGTTGGCTTTTTTTTTTTTTAATATATTTTATTGATTTTTTACAGAGAGGAAGGGAGAGGGATAGAGAGTTAGAAACATCAATGAGAACCGAAACCAGTTTGGCTCAGTGGATAGAACATCAGCCTGTGGACTGAAGGGTCCCAGGTTCGATTCTGGTCAAGGGCATGTATCCTGATCGATGTTTCTAATTCTCTATCCCTGCTTCCGGTTAGGGATCGGGGGGAGAGCGCCCCAGTGAATTGTGGGATAAGCTTTGAGATAAGGGTCCACACTCTTTGTTGCTGTTGGATCGCCAGTTGCCCAGCACCGTTTGTTGAAGAGCCTGTCCTTTCCCTTGGGTGGCCTTGCACAGTCATCACCAGTGGGCAGCCCTCGCTGGATGGTTAGGGCATCAGTCCATGAGCCAGAGGGTCTGGAGTTCAATTCCAATCAAGGGCACATACCTGGGTCCCAACCCGGAGGGGTGAGTATGGGACATAGTCAATCAGTGTGTCTTTCTCACATTGATGTTTCACTCTCCCTCCCGCTTCCACTCTCTCTAAAACTCAGTGGAAAAATATCCTCAACCCAGCTGGGGTGGCTCAGTGGTTGAGCACTGACCCATACACCAAGAGGTCACTGGTTTGATTCCTGGTCAGGGCACATGCCGGGTTGTGGGCTCCATCCCCAGTGGAGGGCATGGAGATCGATGTTGATGATTCTCTTACTGATGCTTCTATTTCTCTATCCCTCTCCCTTTCTCTCTCTAAAATCAGTAACAATGAAATTTAAAAAAAAAAAGAATAAAAGGCTTAAAAATATCCTTGGGTGAGGAGTAACCAAAAGAAAAAGGAGTGTGGGTTTATTCCTGGCTCCTCATTTTATTCCTTTAATCTGTATGTCTGTTGTGAGGCCATTGTCCCCTGCTTTGATTCCTCTAGCTTTGTACTAGTTAAGTTTTGAAGTCAGAAAGTGTGAATCTTCCAACTTTGCTCCACTTTTCAAAGATTGTTTTGGCTGTTGGGATCCCTTGCAATTCCATATCAACTTGACCTGCTTTTACATTTCTGAAAAAAGAAAGAAAAAACGGTGGGGAGGGGGATAGTGGGATGCGGATAGAGATTGCATTGAATCTATAGGTCAGTTTGGGGAGTATTACCATCTTAATTAAATTAAGTCTTCCAATCTGTGACGATGTTTATTTATTTAGATCTTTAATTTCTTTCAGCAATTATTTGTAGTTTTCAGAGTACAAGTCTTTTATTATCTTCTTGGTTAAATTTATTCCTAAGTGTTTATTCTTTCGGACACCGTTGTAAATGGAATTGTTTTCTTAATTTCATTTTGGATCATTCATTATTAACATAGAGAAATACAATTGATTTTTTTATGTATTGATCTTGTATCCTATAACTTTGCTGAATTTATTAGCTCAAATAGTTTTTTTTAAATATATTTTATTTTTTACAGAGAGGAAGGGAGAGGGATAGAGAGTTTGAAACATCCATGAAAGAGAAACATCTATCAGCCGCCTCCTGCACGCCCCCTACTGGGGATATGCCCACAACCAAGGTACATGCCCTTGACCTGAATCAACCTGGGACCTTTCAGTTCGCAGACCAACGCTCTATCCACTGAGCCAAACCGGTTTCGGCTCAAATAGTTTTTTGGTAGATTCATTAGGATTTTCTATACGGTGTCCCCCCAAAAGGCATTCATACTTTGATTATAAAATCAGTGTTCATTAACATACACTTAATTTTCAAAATTTGAAAGTATTTACAGAAATGGATAACTTTATCTCTTTATGTATCCCATAAAAGAAGTCTAATGACACTTTTAGGATAAATTTTCTTTGTTCAAAGTTTTGGTATCAGGTGGCTTCCCCCATTATTCCAAATCAGTTAAACCTGAAAAGTAGTGATAACTGAGTTATCCGCTGTTAGAGAGTATACATTTTGGGGAAACACCCTATATAAAATTACTAGAGGTCTGATGCATGAAATTTGTGCGAGGGGCTCGGCCCTCATAGCCCTGGCTTCGTCCAGAAGGACATTCAGAAGGTCATTCGGCTGTCTGGTCTAATTAGCATATTATGCTTTTATTAGTATAAATGTCCTCTGTGAATAGACATCGTGTTACCTCTTCCTGTCTAATTTGGATGCTTGTATTTATTTGCATTGCGTAATTGGACTTGGCTAGAACTTCCAGTACAGAGTTGACTGGAAATGGGAAAGTGGGCATCCTTGTTTCAGATCTTAGGGGAAAGAGCCCCGAGGATGAGGTTAGCTGGGGTTTTTAAAAGTGCCTTTTATCATGTTGAGGAAGTTTTCTAGTCCTAGTTTGCTGAGTGTTTTTACCATGAAAGGGTGTTGGAGTTTGTTTTCCCCTCTGTTGTAGTAGACATTAATAGGTTTCGGTAGGTTGAGCCATTTTTGCATTTCTAGGGTGTATCCCACTTTAGTCAGGGCCTATAATCCTTTTAATACTCTGTGGATTCTGTTTGCTAGTGTTTGTTGAGGTATTTGCCTTTATATTCATCAGGGATATTGTTCTGTTTCCTTGTGATATGTTTGTCAAGTTTTGGCGTCAGGATAATGCTTGCCTTTGAGAATGAATTAGGAAGTGTTACCTCCTCTTCAATTTTTAAAAACTTACATGCTTATTCTTTTATTTTTTTTTTTAGTTATTTTCAAATATATTTTTATTGACTTCAGAGAGGAAGGGAGAGGGAGAGAGAGAAACGGCAATGATGAGAGAGAATCACTGAACAACTGCCTCAGACACACCCCCTACTGGGGATCAAACCCACACCTGGGGCCTGTGCCCTGACCAGAAACCGAACCGTGACTTCCTGGTTCATAGGTTGACCCTCAACCACTGAGCCACATCAGCCAGGCTTCAGATTTTTGGGAGAGTTTGGAAAGTATTGGTGTGAATTTTTAAAAAATGTTTGGTAAAATTCACTAGGCAAGCCATCTGGTCCTGGGTTTTCTTTGTTGTGAGGTTTTGAGTACTGACTCAATCTTGTTACAAGTCGATTCAGGTTTCCTTTTATTATTATTACTATTATTGATTTTAGAGAGAGAGAAAAACATCTGCTTGGTTATAACAGTTATTTTATTTTTAAAGTGATTTAGTGTTTAAGTGACCATATAGCAGATCAGATGGTCAGTGATTCATTACTTCACACACTGGTGGAAAAGTGTGGAGTATTTCTGTTATACAACTGGTTGGGACAGGGAGAATGAACATCTAGCATTTAGCTGGTTGAAGAAATTCTCATTTAAAGTTTGGGCATGTTTAAAAAGATTTAATCAGCACCTTCGTTATATGGTTCTGGATTAGAGAAGACAATTTCAACTTGTATTATATATAATGTCAGATATAAGTATTGCTACCCTGCCAGAAACCAATAATTGTCTCACTAATAGAAAGTGGAGGAGGAACCCGGAAGGCTGATCAAACCTTGAAGCTCTGAAAGGTCAAAGCCAGCCACTCCCTATCTAATTGAGACAGTGAACTTACCCATCAAATAATTATGTAAATCCCTACTGATAAAGATAATCTACTTGTTACTGGAATTGCCTGCTTCAGGGAAAAGGGTGTATCCCAAACTTGAATAAAAGGGATGGCAAGGCCAAAGGAAGGTGGTAGTCTTTCCACTAGAGGAAGGCTCCCGCCTGGCCTCCCAGTATCGCCAAATTAATGCTTTTCTAGTCTCTCTTTTCGTTTGCGTACGGCCTCCTCCAGAACCCGAACCCTCAGCTGGGAACCCTGAACCACTCGGGACGTGGAAAGAGGTTCCCACACTACCCCTGTTTCTTTTTCATTTCCATTTGCATGGAAAAAAATTTCCATCCCTTCACTTCCATCCGGTGAGTCTTTTTGTCCTAAGGTGAGGTGGGTCTCTTGTAGACATGGGTGGTTTTCTTTTTTTTTTCTTTTAATTATATTTTTGTTGATTTCTGAGAAGGAGAGGGAAAGAGAGAAACATTAATGATGAGAGTCATTGATTGGCTGCCTCCTGCATCCCCCCCTACTGGGGATCGAACCCACAACCTGGGTATGTGCCCTTGACTGAAATCGAACCTGGGATCCTTCAGTGTGCAGGCTGATGTTCTATCCACTGAGCCAAACCAGCTAGGGCCATGTGTCATATTCTTATCAAATCAGCTACCCCGTGTCATTTAGTTGGTGAATTTTGTTATAAATTATTATGAATTCATTGGTGGCTTCTTATATGTGTCCTGGTGGGGATCGAACCCACATCCTTGGTATATCAGGACAACACTCCAACCAACTGGGCCCAGGTTTCCAATTTCTTCTTCCTCTTCTTCTTAGATTTATTTTTAAACTAGAGGCCTGATGCACGAAGATTCGTGCAAGAATGGGCCTTCTTTCCTCTGGCTGCTGGCACTACCTTTGTTCTAGCTAAAGCCCTCGACTGCTCGGTTCCTGCATATGAAAATTAACCTACCATCTTTGTTGTGTTAATTTGCATACTCATTCCTGATTGGCTGATGGGCATCAGGAAGGTATGACCAATTAGCATGTTACTCTTTTATTAAGTAGATTTTATGTTATTAGGATCTATATAGTGCACCATGTGCCCACCACCCAAAGTTGGAACTTCTCTTGTCACCTTATATTAGGGCCCCTTCTCCTCCACCCTCCCTTCCTTCCTGTTTCTTCTTGAGGCAGGTTTGGTAGTTTATGTGTTTATAGAAACTTGTACATTTCCTCTAGGCCAGTGGTCGGCAAACTCATTAGTCAACAGAGCCAAATGTCAACAGGACAATGATTGAAATTTCTTTTGAGAGCCAAATTTTTAAAACTTAAACGTCTTCTAACGCCACTTCTTCAAAATAGACTTGCCCAGGCTGTCGTATTTTGTGGAAGAGCCACACTCAAGCAGCCAAAGAGGCGTGTTTGGCTCACGAACCACAGTTTGCTGACCACAACTCTAGGCTGTCTACTTTATTGTCATTACCTGTTGTTAACTAATTAGTTGTGTAGTATTCCTGTTATTCATTGTACTGAGAGGGCTGTGTTAACACATAGCGGACCAGTAGTTTACTTGCTAGCTTTACCTGGTGGCCAGATAAGTGTCTATAGCCAAAACGTTTTACATAAATGTTAAAGGGACGCTTTAAAATTACCTATCCATTGCACGTTGAAGTTATTTATTACATGTTCTTACAAGCTAGCATCTTTTTAAAGTATTCTTGTGATCCATCCGCAATGTGGTAAACATGATTGCGAATATATCGTTCCCCTTTTGGTTCAGTTTTTGACTCTTATTTGTATGCACTGTGAGGTGCAGACAGATTTGGGGTGCCTATGTCTTCTGTAGGTTGCCCCTTTTTATCATGTCTTGTGGGTGCAGGAGAGTCCCTCCTGCCACTCTCCGTGGTGCTGATCTCTCTCCACCCAGGGCCTGGAGCCTGTGCCCTGGTCGCACCTGATTGGTGAGTTCCCTTTGGGTTCCTTTCTGTCTGGATAACAGGTGTGCAGTGTTTACACCGCTGTGCACTAGGTTGAACTATGACTTTAGCTCCATGTCCACGCTGGCTTTCTGTTCTGTGGATACTGCCACTGCCTCACTGTCCTTCCTCTTTGGGGGGTGGGCAGGCAGGAGGCCGGTTCCCCTGGAACCCCGAGAATATGACCCTGTTGTCAGCAGTGGGAGGGGGAGCTGGAGGTGCTGCCGTGTGGGAAGTGGTGACTGCCAGGCTGGGAGGCGGAGGCTTCTGGGGAAAGTGGCCACCCTGCCGTGCGTCCCAGGGCAGCCTGGGACTTGGGTCTGTGAAGGGGTCCCAACAGTTGTGTTAGCAACCCCACCCCACGGAGAAGAGCTGTGTCCTCCAGGGCTCCCAGGAGGGGCCTGGCCTCAGGGGTCTGCTCTCCTGGCAGCCCTCCCCCAGCGCGTCGTGGGGCTGGGCTGTCAAGGTTGGAGAAAGGAGCAGGAAGACCAGGAAGGTCTGGAGGTCGTCAGGTCTCCAACACTGTGATCAGGGGCAAGGATTGGAGTTGGGAGGTCAAAAGACAAAGATGGGATGCCATAGATAAAGACTTGAAGGGGAGACCACAGGTCTGGATCTGGGGTCGGGGACTGGAACCTCCTCATCTCTGCTCCTCACCTTGGCTGCAGGGCTGAGGCCTTTCCTGGAGGTGGTGATCGGGCCAGTGCTCCTGTGATGAGCATAGGCTGAGGAAGTCACTGGCTGCACTGGTGGATGACAGGCTGGGACAGGCACAAAGGTGACACAGGTGCTGGATATCCCACAGGCTCTCAGCCAACTGCAGGCCTGGTGTGCTGGCCCCGAAGACCCACCCTGAGATGGATGGCAAAGGAGTGGAAGTTGGCGGTGGGAAGTGTGCGGGAAGGGGTCCAGATGAGTCCGCCCCCTTGGTTGCACCTCTGGGGATGCCCATGCAGGTGCATGTGAGTGAGGCAAGGTTGGAGATGGGTGGGCGATGGTGGCCACATAACACATGCCCCCCTCCTAGTGCCCTCTGGGAGGTGGTGCTCAAAGTCCTCTCCCAGGAAGGACTGGCTCCTCCCTCCAGCTCCTGCCTCCTGGTCCTCAGAGGGTCCTGGGCAGGGCTAGGGCTCAGGACCTGCTGGGTTTTCCCGGGTCAGGGGACTGGCTCAGAGCCTAGAGTGCTGCTGGTCTCTGAGGCGTGTTTTAAATGCGCAGGGGTCAGCGCATATGCCCAGCATAGGGCACATCCGGCCCGTGGGGCAGACGGTGCAGGAGGAATGGCTGATTCTTGAGCTGGAAATGGAGGGAGACAGGGACAGAGAGGGCGGGCCAGTCAGCCGGAGCCTGGCCGTGAGTGGCCAAGGGGGCGGAATGTCTGCATGGCACCCCTCCCTGCACCCTTACATGGTCACGTGAGGGTCCGCATGAGCCAGGGGTTGTCTGGGTGACTGTCAGGGAGCATCTGTGTTCGCATTAAGCATGAGGATCCCTCCCCAGCCTGCAAGGGGCACCCAGCAGAGCTCACACCCCAGAGAGCAGGGAGGGAGGGAGAGGCAGGGAGCGCTCCCTCAGCTCCACAGCCTGGCTCCGCCCCATGTACTGGCTGACCCTGACCAGGCCTCAGTTTCCCTTTGGTGAAGGTGCTGGCGGGACAGGATTAGACACGCCCCTGACATCCCGGGAGCGGAGCCACACAGTCCAGGACTTGTCTTTGCAGGAGCAGCAGCTGTGTTCTGCGAGTAAGTCGAGGCAGCTGAACACAGTGTCCCCACCCCAGGAGGCAGGGCGGCCTGTGAGATAGAAGAGGCCAGTTCCCTCTTTCACCAACTTCATTCCATAGCCAGGGCTCTGCTGTTTGGGGGTTCCCCCCTTTGGGGCTCCCCTAAGGCAATCATGACCACGTGTGGCCGCCTGTGGGTCTCAGGCTGCATAGTCCAGCTGCCAGTCCTAAAAGGAATAATTGCGCCCTCATGTGGTCTGGCAGGGAGCACAGCTGGGCTTCCCCTGAACCTCGCAGTTCTCTGGCCTTCTCTGCACCCCTCCTCCCACTTCCCCACAGATTCCTCAACTTTCAGTCCTGGGACTTGCTCCCCGGGTCTCATTTCCTCGTTCACATATTTCTCAAGCAGCAATGCTCTGAGCTCTGGGTTCCTTCCATCTGCTCTGTGCCCACCACCGGCTCTGCCTCCTGATGCTTCACAAATGGGCTGACGGAGGCTGTTGGTTTCCACATGATCGGCCACTGGTTCTCAGGCTTCCTCGGGGCCGGGGGATGTGGGGACAAGCTAGGTCACGTTCCACACAGCCCGCTGTCCTGACATTCGGCCATTTTGAATAATTTGAATGTTTACCCCCTGGATTGTAGCACACTGGTTAGTGTCTAGAGTCTGGAGAAGTTGACTTGGGCATTTTTGCCAGTGTTCTCATTCTTTTATGGAGTTTTTAGACGTCCTTACTCCGCATTCCTGCTGACACCACTCCTTTTCTCTTTTTTTAAAGTATATTTTTATTGATTTCAGAGACGAAGGGAGAGGAAAACATCAATGAGAATCATTGATTGGCTGCTTCCTACACGCCCCCAACTGGGGATCGAGCCACAACTCTGGAGGGGCCCTGACTGGGAATTGAACCGATCTCCTGGCTCATAGGTTGATGCTCAACCTCGGAGCCATTGGGTACCACTCATTTTAGTCCTTTTTAACTGTTAAGATCAGTCCTCCCATGAGTAGCTTGGCAACCTACTGTACTTAGAAAGTTGATGCCAACTAGATTTATCTTTATTAACTGTCTTAGCATTCCCATGGCCCATTAGCATTGTCACTTTATTTAATCGTAAATACAAGAGCCACCAACTAGGTGCACAGATGTGTTAGTGGTCATCAGTGAGAGTTCATTTCTCAGGAGCATTTCATATTGTACTTTGGCTTACGTGTTATGCAGCCTCTAACAGTGGTGAGAAGCTGTTAAATGGAGCCCCAGGGTTAGGCCTGTCCACAGCCTGGAGGTCCACTGTGGCTGAGGAACAAGCTGTGGCTGAGGGACTGCGTGCTGCTCGCCTTGCAGGCCACCACAGGCTGCTGACCAGGACTGTGGCCGAGACCCCGGAGCACAAGCAGGTCTGCGGGCGGCTGCTGCACAGGCAGATCAAGGGCAGGTGAGTGACACCTGTGTGACTTCCCCCCTCGCCCCCCATCCTCCCAGACAGCTCTCCCAGCTCCCATGGGCTCCGTGACTCCGATCCAACTGTTTCTTACAACCAGAGAGCATCCTGTCAGCTCCGAGGGCCGAGAACCTACGGGAGGGGCTCTGTCTGACCTCGCGCACCTGGCGAGTGGTTTGGAGATTTACCCGTGCTGTTCACATGTCAGTTCATCCCTGTTACTGAGCAATATGCTATTGGATGGTTATTTCCACAACTTATATTTTTTTAAATATATTTTATTGATTTTTTACAGAGAGGGATAGAGAGCTAGAAACATCGACGAGAGAGAAACATCGATCAGCCGCCTCCTGCACACTCCCCACTGGATATGTGCCTGCAACTAAGGTACATGCCCCTGACCAGAATCGAACATGGAACCCTTGAGTCTACAGGCCGATGCTCCATCCACTGAGCCAAACCAGTCAGGGCTACAACTTATTTTTTAGATGGAACGGAGAGAAACATTGATGTCAGACACACACTGATTGGTTGCTTCCCGCACGGCCCTCTCCCCCGCTGGTCTGGGGATTGCCTCTGCTGAGGTTCGTGCCCTTCACTAGGAATCAAAACCCTTTGGTGCATGGGCCAGTGCTCTAACCACTGAGCACACCAGTTGGGCTGGATATCTCACAATTTTAAAATCTGTGTGCTGACACGGGGAAGGAGAGGTGGGTCTTCATTATAGTCAGGCAGGGCTGGGGTCTAGGGTCCCAACTTCCTGTGCTGAGGGGCAGTTTCCATGGCAACTGCCTGGGCAGAGCAGGTCTCCCTGAAAGTGTCTGTCCTTTGCGACCCCTGTCCGGGTGCTCGGAGGGCAGTTTTGGCCGCTCCACTGGGTGTGTTCAGGGTGTCAGCCTCTCCAGCACCCATGGGATCTGCGAAGCAAAGAGGAACTTCCGGGAGCTCACCGCCCTGTCTCTGGGCCCCAAGTTCCAGCCAGGCGGCTCTGCTCTCCACCTTTGTCTTCCTCACAATCGCTGCATGTGATGTACCCGAACACACTGCCCGTGTTTAACAGGAAGGCTAGGGAGGAGCACATGCGTGTGTCTTGTCAAGGCTCCATCTTGTCATTACTGGTGCAAGTGTTTCTACAGAATAAATTGCAAGCAGTGAAGTTTGTGGGTATTAGAATGCATACGCTTTAAAAATTAATTTTGCGCCGAAACCAGTTTGGCTCAGTGGATAGACTGTCAACCTGTGGATTGAAAGGTCCCAGGTTCAATTCCGGTCAAGGGCATGTACCTTGGTTGCGGGCACATCCCCAATAGGGAGCGTGCAGGAGGCAGCTGATCGATGTTTCTAACTCTCTATCCCTCTCCTTCCTCTCTGTAAAAAATCAATAAAATATATTTTTTTAAAAATTAATTTTGCTGCCGAAACCGGTTTGGCTCAGTGGATAGACTGTCGACCTGCGGACTGAAAGGTCCCAGGTTCGATTCTGGTTAAGGGCATGTACCTTGGTTGTGGACACATCCCCAATAGGGGGCGTGCAAGAGGCAGCTGATCGATGTCTCTCTCATAGATATTTCTAACTCTGTCCCTCTCTCTTCCTCTCTGTAAAAAATCAATAAAATATATATATTAAAAAAATTAATTTTGCTGAACAATGGCTTTCAAAACAAAGGTTTTAACTCTGATGGTGACATGTGAGAGTGCTGGCCAGCACTGTATTATCAAGCTTTGTGGGCCAGGAGCTGTCTCTAACGTGTTAGCTGTGAATTGATTATTAGTGATTGTGACTAATCCTTGTGCTCCTGGTCCTCTGATCCGGATACAGATGTCGAGTCCCTGGAGCAGGTGCCACTGCTTGTTTGGGGTGAGTGGAACCCTCCTGCCCTGGTGGCGCTCAGCCCCCAGTGCATGCCAGCAATCTTGATTTTAAAAGTATCTGTGATGGGCTTTCTTTTTTAAATCAAGATATTTATTGTAGAAAAAATAGAGAAGCCAAAATTTTAATGATTACTTGGTAACCCCGTAAGTCTGAAATCCTGTTAACATTTTAGTTTTAGTTACTTCCATATAAATATATGTAATATACACATACTGAGATTTTAAAATTTAAACTATTTTAAGAATCACTGTACCTCACATGGCACTGTCTGAGGTGACAGGTTTGTGGGCCACACACACCTCTGATCTTTGCTACAACAATGAAGTCTCAACCAATGGCTTGTCAGGCTCCTGTCTGTATTTGGTAAAACGGATGTTGCTCACGTGTACATGGGAGAGTCAGGCTGGCGTGTCTCCCTGCTGATTGGCTGTGACTCCGCTTTTGTAGAAGTGAGTCTGAGGAGAAGCCCTCGCATCAAGCAGCTGTCACTCGGCAGGACGAAATCTGGTCCCTTCTATTCTGCGTCTCAGCCACAGCCTCGAAGTGTGCAGAGAGTTCACTCGTCTCAGCAAAGCCGGTCAGGTAGCGTGCCTGCCCCACGTCCACGCTAACTTGGTGGGAAGTATTTTTGGGAAAAGCTTGTGAAACATGACTGTGGGGGTGAGAGAAATGAGTGGGGTCAGATGGAAGGAAGAGAGGTAAGGAGAGAGTTCTTGGAGAAAACTGAGGGAGGTGAGAGAGTGAGATTGGGGAGACAGTTGAGCTGAGGCACAGACGGAACAGGAACCTCAGGGAGGTTGTTCGGAAAGAGAGGGAACAATTGCTCGAGTTTAGAGGGGAATGAGGAAAGAATTGAGAGGCCTGGTTGAGAGGGAAAGAGAATAGAGGGAGGTCAGAGAGGATTGAGCTCAGAGGTGGGAAAACAGAGGGAGGGAGACCAGATGTTGAGGGCGAGGAGAGACAGAGTTCTGAGAGATGAGAATGCTTGGAGAGAGAAACGAGTGGAATCTGATAGAGGGAGCTCAGGGAGAGAAGAGAAACAGGAATTTCAGAGAGATGAGGGCTAGAAGAGACCACTCTGAGAAACAGATGGGAGAGAAATTAGTGGGAGCAAAGAGAGGGAGAGAGAAAAAGTGCTGATTGAGCTCAGAGGGTAAGAAGAGAGTTTAGAGTAAGGAGAAAAAGAAAGAATTCTGAGAGAGCGGAGACAGGAAGATGAGAGAAGTGAGTGGGGTCACTCAGGTGGAGGGAAGAGAGACCGAGGGAGACTGATCTCTCCCTGTGAAGTCAATCAGAGAAAGAACAGGAATTTCAGAGAGTTGAGAATGAGGAGAGAGATCAGAAAGAGGAGACAGAGTGAGACCACAGGGGAGAGAGACTAGGAATTGAGAGTGAAAAGTCAGAGTTCAAAGAGTAAAGTGAGGAGAGAGAGCAGAGACCAGGGAGGTAGGGTGAGGGGTGGGGGAGAGAATCCAGGGAGAGAAGCGGGGGCAGTAGAGGAAGTGCGTGCAGTGCGGGGACTCGCTGGGCTGTCCTGGCCACGCCCCCGACGATGCTCCCGGTCTGAACATGTCTGAACCGGACTCTTTTCTAACTGACCTCACTGCCATGACGTTGGTTAATAAACCCTCACCGCTTTAGGTGTGCATTCCCACAGCACGTCATCTGTATATTGTTTTGCACCCAAATCTTGAGTGTGCACATGAACGACAGAGGAGGAAGGGGTGGGGTACAGAGTCCAGGTTTGAATGAGGGGTTTTTCTAAGGAGCTTAAGGTCAGTATCCCAAAGGCTGCTCTGGTTGGAGAATGTACTTTCTGTGTCTGTACCTTCCACACTCCATCTGCAGCCCATCCCCCACCCCCACCCTCAATGCCTGGCAAACAGTAGGTGCTCAGTCTTCCCACTGCCCCTCAGGGGGTGTGACACCTAGGCTGCCTCAGGCAAAGGTCAGGCACGTCGTCGTCGTTGTGTTGGAGAAGGCACCCATGCCTGGAGCGGTGACGCTAATGTGAGGCAGCCAGCAGAGCCAAGTTACCGACCTCAAACACCTGGCTCCCGACACTTGTCCTCAGTGACTGTCGTGGCCTCCTGCCTGAGGACAAGGCCTTCTGGGACAGGATGGATGGAGATGCACATTGTGTGGCCTCCCGCCTCCCTCCATTAGCAGTGATTCCTTCTCCCAATTGAATTACAGGAACCACAGGCACATTCCCAGGGTTTGGTGACCCAGCGAATAAAAAGGCGTGAGAATCGTCATCAAGTGGAGGCTGAGGGTGTGTGGACAGACAGTGGGAGGGCTCATGAAGCTCCTTTGTCACAACCTTATTCTCTCAGATCCTGTTGTGATGAGGAAGGGAGCGCCCAACATTCCAAGGTGCTGGGACCTGTGCCAGCAAGGGGAGGTCTGAGAAATGTCCCGAGGCCTGACTCTGGGCACACTGTTGGAGTTGGAGACAGACTAGAGTCACCGGAGTTAATTCAGGCATTACAAGAGACCCGTGAGTCCCGAGCATCACTCACATCCAGATGCAAAAAAACAAAATGCAGTGAAATAAGCCAGTCAATGAAAGAAAAGTACATAAAATAAACAAACAAATAAAATGCACTGCTTTTCTCTGTTAAATTCTGACCAGAACCCATGCTGCTCCAAGTCCAGATTCCCTACTAAAATCTCCATCCATTGATGAAGGAAATGAGGCTCAGATGGAATAAGTAACTTCCCAATCACAGAAAGACATCTTAAATCCAATTCCGATTCTAAACCCTATTCTTTCTCACCAGTTAGTTGATCAGTGGAAGTTGGAAGGTGGAACTGGGAAAGGAGAAGAAAACCATGATGGAGATGAGACATACACCAGTGAGAAGTGACTGCACGCACCTGAGCTGCACCTGAATGCTTTCTGACATCCCTCCCCGCTCACGGGGAGAGTCTCTCATTCTGAGAGGTTCACAGCATTCTCAGGCTCCTGTGGGGAGAAGACATGCCGATGAAAATGATGCAAGACATTGGCAAAAGACAGAAGTAAAACTGTGGCTTTTGTTTTACCTGTATATTCTATTAATTTGATATTAGTGACCATATATGGTTTTTGAAACCAAGGAAATGTAACTTAGCATAGAGCAGGACAGTTGTCTTATATTCATAGTTTACTGAGGACCAAAGATAGCAGTGGCTGATTTGACAACCCTTATTTACCAGACTTGGGTCTTGGGGGCCCCTAACCTCCAACAAAATCAAACTGCAGAACATAACTGTGTGCTATCGCTGCATATCCTAGGAGAAATGAAGGTAATTCCCTCAAATGGTTCTGCCATAGACGTGGGCAATACCTGTCATGGCACATCACAGACACACCTAGTGTCGCTGAACCCTATGCAGGCGAGTTTAAAGAGCAAGTGAGGCCCAAACCGTTTTGGCTTAGTGGATAGAGCATCGGCCTGTGGACTGAAGGGTCCCAGGTTTGATTCCGGTCAAGGGTGTGTATCTTGGTTGCAGGCACATCCCCAGTGGGGGGCGTGCAGGAGGCAGCTGATTGATGTCTCTCTCTCTCATTGATGTTTCTAACTCTCTATCCCTCTCCCTTCCTCTCTGTAAAAAATCAATGAAATATATTTAAAAAAAAAAAGAGAGAGAGCAAGTGGGAAACACACAGATGGAACTTGGAAACACTTTCTTCGCTAGGTCTCCAGGGCACTTCACTTGTCTGGTCCCACCTCTGCACAGACCCCCATCAGCACCTCCTTTCTCCCAGGTCTCAGCACTGGAGGCTTTTATACTTAGTCACTCTGCAGATGACATCATCGAACCACGTCTTTAAACCCAGCTCTGAGGGCAGCTGCTGCACCCGTCTCAGCCTGGACCACGGCACTGACGTCCTCTCTACTTGGTATCTGTGCCTGCATGACGATACACATTTGAAACTTATGTCCAGACCAAATCCCTGCTCTTTCCTCCAACCTGATGGTCCCACATGTCCCTTTTCTCACTGAAGGGCTCCATATTTCTACCTTCAGGCTCAGAACTTTGGAGTTTATCACCCACACACACAATCCACCAGTAGATCCTTTAAAATATAACCAGAATCCAGTACCAGTACCTCCCTCTGGGTCAAAACACCGCCACTTCACACCTATTGCTCACCTATATCAATTTCTAACAGAGCAAGCAGGGCAACCCTTCAAAATAGAAGGTGGATTGCATTCTCACTCGACTATCCACCGATGCTTTTCTATTCCACAGAAAGTAAAGCAAGTCTACAATGCCCTGCCAATTTGCCACGACCTAAACCCTCATTCCTTCTCTGACTCCTCACTTCACTGCCTCCCCACACACTCCGGTCCCGCCACCTGGTCTCCTGACTGCACTGAGCACACAGCCTCTTCCCTGCCTCCCCTCCCACCCCCCATACACACCTCAGGGCTGTTCTTTGCACTGGGAATACTCCCGGGGGCAGAGTTCTCTCTTTCATTTGGGAAAGGAATTTATATTTTCCAAAGGAAGTGCTTATAAAATGGAACAGACTCAGTGCTTATCTATGGATTTCTTTTCTATTGAAAAGGTCACGTTTCGTGAAAGCAGACACTCCCAAATTCCAAACCAAACCAAACCCGGCCCTCCAGCCCCAGCCATCCAGCAGCAAAGTAAGATGGAAATTATAAGCCAGGTGCCTTCCATCCCCATGAAGAAGGCTTGGGAAGGAGACTGCATGGCCCCCAAAACCTAGGTCTAAGAACCCTAGGAAGTCATCTGTAGTTTTTTTTTTTTGTTTTTTTACTGATTTTTTAGAGAGGAAGGGAGAGAGAGCTAGAAACGTTGATGAGAGAGAAACATCTATCAGCTGCCTCTTGCACACCCTCTACTGGGGATGTGCCCGCAACCAAGGTACATGCCCTTGACTGGAAATGAACCTGGGACCCTTCAGTCTGCTCTATCCACTGCGCCAAATCGGTTTCGACTGCCCAGTAACTTTAAAAGTAAGCTCTGGCTTTCTCAGGTGGCATTCCCTCTGACCCACAGCACAGTAAGCACGCACAGCAACCAAACAGGAGCTCCTAGTACAGAAAGGCAGATTGTAGAGAGGAGTTCACATATGGCCATGACCTCAGAATGCAAGTCTCCCTACATCAAAATTCAAGGGGTACTGCCTGCCCTCAGGTGACACCTACTCTTAGACCACTCTGCACAGCACTGTGGCGATCACCATGATCCATAAAAGGAAAACATGGCCGGGACATTCCACTCTTCAGTATGACTAACAGAATAGAAAGTTCCATAATTAAGCTAAATAGAACATTGGGTAGAAAAAAACATGGCACAAATTTACTCTAAATACAACTCAGAGAAGTTTCATGAGGGAGACGTTTGGACTCTGCAGGAGGAGGTAAGTAGGAATGGAGAAGAGGAGGAAAGATAGTGTGCAGTTATTCATTCATCACAGGAAGCAGTTGCTGAGAACCTGTGTCACCCCAGGCAACACAGGTAGCTGTATTCTGTCACCCCAGGCAACACAGGTAGCTGTATTCTGTCACCCCAGGCAACACAGGTAGCTGTATTCTGTCACCCTAGTTCAGTGGTTGGCAAACTCAGTTAACAGAACCAAATATTAACAGTACAACGATGGAAATTTCTTTTGAGAGCCAATTTTAAAAATATATATATATTTTATTGCTTCTTTACAGAGAGGAAGGGAGATGGGTAGAAAGTCAGAAACATCTATCAGAGAAAGACAGCAATCAGCCGCCTCCTGCACGCCCCCGACTGGGGATGTGCCCGCAACCAAGATACATGCCCTTGACTGGAATCGAACCCCGGACTTTTCAGTCTGCAGGCTGACGCTCTATCCACTGAGCCAAACCTGTCTCGGCGAGAGCCAAATTTTTTAAACTTCTATGGCCACTTCTTCAAAATAGATTCGCCCAGGCCGTGGTATTTTGTGGAAGAGCCACACTCAAGGGGCCAAAAGCCGCAGGTGGCTTGCGAGCTGCGGTTTGCCAACCACTACCCTAGCTAATACAGGTAGATGTATTAGAGACTTCTAAAACCAAACATTTCCCACACAGAATTCTTCGGGCCCCTCCTAACCCCCCCCTCCCAAATCCTCCATTACTTAAACAAGTGCACCTTTCACCCAGTTATTTAGTCCATGAATCTAGGCATCTCCTCCCTGGATTCCTCTTTTCTCTGATGTCCCTTCTACAATCCATTGAACAGGTAGGTCCTGTCCCTGCCACGTTAGAATTACACTATGAGCTAGATCAGTTCTTAGCAAACCTGTGGCTACACACGGACCTGACCCCAGTTGTTTCCCCTCTAGATTGCCACCAAGGCCTCTCCCCAAGGACCTTGCGTCTGGGCTGCCACACTGTCCAGTGCCCTGCACGGGCTGATCCACGCAGAGCAGCCAGAGGGATCCTTTTAGCAAGAAACTCAGAGCAGTCACTCCTCTGCTAAAAACACGAGTGACTTCCCACCAGGGGTTGAATAAAAGGGAAAACCCTCCGCAGGGTCCCGAGGTGCTCTGGTGAGTCACTGCTTCCTGCGCAGACGCACCTCCACACCTCCGTCCCTCAGCACGGCCAGCTCTCTCCTGCCTCCGGAGTGGTCACTGGCTGTTACCTCTTCTCAGAGGGTGCATGCATCCCAGGAGCCTGGAAAGGCCGGACACTTCCCTTCACGTGGGTTTTGGTTCAAGTACGACCTGCCAGACTGTCCTACTGACAATAGCCTCACCCCCACCATCTAGACACAGACCCCACGACATTCTTTTCTTCTTAGAAATTATGTTTACTCTCATTTAATACCTGGCACTTTCAAGAGAAAATAACGTCCCTATGAGGTCAAGACTATGTCATTCACCATCATTTCTTCAAACCGCAGACCCGTGCCTGGCACACAGTAGGTGCTGAAGACATTTGTTCCATCGAAACAGTCTCGGAGCAGAATAAGAGTGTCAGTCTGCCAGCCACAGAGCGTGATGACGGCATCACTTTCACAGATGAAAGTGAAATTCCACTTTGAGAAAAATGAGAGAGTAAATAGTTATTAGACAGAATCCCAGGCATCTTATAACCCCAGGAAAGGTGGAGAGCAGAGAGGGGACATGAAATAAGTGGGCTTTTCTTTTGCTCATTGTGTGTGACTTCTGTGTGTTTGTTTTGTATTTTTATTGATTTCAGCAAAGAA
Source organism: Lasiurus cinereus (assembly GCA_011751065.1). Taxonomy (NCBI): domain Eukaryota; kingdom Metazoa; phylum Chordata; class Mammalia; order Chiroptera; family Vespertilionidae; genus Lasiurus; species Lasiurus cinereus. The sequence continues at coordinate 579,783 of JAAGEH010000036.1, read as the reverse complement.
GGGAGAAGGAGTGGTGAGAGAGAATCACTGATTGGCTGCCTCCTCACGCCCCACACTGGGGATCAAGCCTACAACCTCAGCATGTGCCCTAACCAGGAATTGAACTGTGACCTCCTAGTTCATAGGTCGAATGCTCAATTAATGAGCCATACCGGCTGGGTCTGTGTGTGACTTTAAGTGAGCTCCTCAACCTCCCTCAGCCTCAATTTCTCATTTGTTCCAAAGATCAAATGAGATTACAATACAAAGAGCCCCCAAAGATCAGACCCTGACAGACACTGCTTCCTTCCCTGCCTACTTCTCTCTTTCCCATGACAATCAATGAAATCTTGCATCTAAAATGGCACATAAATGACATCCAGCAGTCAGAACTGGGACCTCCAAGCCAAAGAAATCTGAGAAATAGCACTTTCATTTTACAGAGGATCGTAGTGCTCTATCAATAAATGCTCATCTACTTGAGAACATTAGCAGACACAAAGACACTTACCATGCCATAACCAAACCCCTATGAAAGATCATCGTGGTGCCAACGGAGGGCTGAGCACGTACCAGGCACTGTGCTCAGGGCTGGACACACGTTGCCTTGCTGACTTCACAGCACAGGTGTGAGTTCACAGTCAGCAAACAGGTCCCAAGTACCTTGTTTAAGGCCACACAGCCAGCAACTGGCAGCTGGGATCCCTCCACCAATCCGTTTTGTCCTAGAATGGGGGCTGCACACCCAGGGCCACTGGGAGGTTGGGGCAGTCCATGGGCTGCACCATGGTGCCCACGAGAGGGTCAACGCCAGGCCCCAGACATGAAGCCTGATGCTGGGTCTCTGCAGAAAAAGACATGCTTTTGCTATTTCCCAGAAACAATGCATGTGTTGAAGGCATTCGGAAGAAGAAATAAAAAGCATCCAAATTGGCAAGTAAAAAGTAAAACCATTATTTGCAAATGGTGTGATGCAGTATATATAGAACACTAAAGATTCTACCAAATTTACTAGAGATGATAAATGAATTTGGTCAAGCAGCAGGATACAAAACAAATACCCAGAAATCAGTTGCATTTTATATACCAATCAGGAACTCTCAAAAAGGGAAACTAAGAAAACAATCCCATTTTGCCTAAAAAAACAAAAACAAAAAACAACCTAGGAATTAACCAAGGAGATAAAATACTCAGAAAACAAGACACTGAAGAAACTGAAGATACAAATAAACGGAATCATATACCATGCTCATTAAAATGTCCATCCTACCCAAAGCAATCTATAGAGTCAAAATAAAATGGCGTTTTTCAGAGAACTAGAATAAATAATCCAAACATTTATATGGAACCACAAAAGACCCCAAATGGCCACAACAATCTTGAGAAAGAACAGAGATGGTGGTATCATGCTATACTATAAGGCTACAGTAATGAAAACAGCATGGTACTGGAATAAAAACGGACACATACGTCCATGGAACAGAATACAGAGCCCAGAAATAAACCCACACCTATCTGGTCAATTAATAAAGAGAAAGGAGGCAAGAACATACAATGGAGTAAAGACAGTCTCTTCAATAAATGGTGTTGGGAAAATAGAACATACATGCAAGAAAATGAAATTAGACAAACTTCTTACACCATACATAAGCTCAAAATGCATTAAAGACCATGTGAGACTTGAAACCATAAAACTTTTGAAAATATGGGAAGAAAAAAGTGCTCATTGCATTTGTTTCATAACCAACAAGTCTAACTGTGTCACTCCCTTTAACACCCTTCCTTGGCCCCTTCTTCCCATTTTCCCCCCCAGCGCAGCTTGCTGCATCCTTGGAGGAGTTGTTTCTCCCGCTGCACAGTGCCCTCCCTCCCTGCCTTGGGGCCTTTGCACGTGCTAAGATTGGCTTCTCTGCTTTCACTCTGCCCCACCCCAGACCCTGTCTGTTTTCCACCCAAAAGCCACACTGATTTAGCACCATAAAGCAGATCACCTTACTCCCTGCCTCAAAAACCCAGTGGTTTCCCACTGCTACCTGACTATCACCCGAAGCCTGACCATGGCCTGAGCCCCGGTTACCTAGCCCAGCCTTCCTCGTAGATCTCATCTGTGCTCCTCACTGCGCTGTGCTCGTTAGCAGCAGTGTCTCCGCCCACTGAATGAAGCCAGCCACTTCCCCTCCGTCCTGGCTTGCTGTGCCCCTGCTTCCAACACGAGCTGTTTGCAGGGCTGGTCCTTTTCATGCCACTGACTAGCCTTCCCTAACCTCTTAGCTAGACAGCTCCCACCCCACCAGGCACTATTTTCTGGACAGCACTTACCACTGCCTGGTGTCGCTCCTGTTTGTCCTCTCACCCCGAGGTCTGAGCTGGAGGGCAGGACTGTGTGCGGATCTTCAGAGTGGCGAATTCCGGGGTCAGTGATGCCTGTCGACTTGGTAAGTGAATGTGCAGACCACATGACAGACACACATTTATACAGGCTCACACTCACCTCCGTACTTTCAGTTACAGCTGCACAACGTTCCCCTCTTATCACCAAGGTAGCCTGCTGTACCTCTTGTGCACTTACCTCCTGCACTGAGGCCTAATGGTATAAACATTTCACCCCCACAACATACACAAGCGTGCACATGCATGTATACACACACACACGGTTTTCTGCAACATCTTACATTCCCACCAGCAATACAGACCCTCACTGCACCATGATGCGTTTTTTTCTAGTGTGTCCCCGCCCCCTACCCCCCGCCACTCCGGATTTTGCCTACTTCCATAGCTTCTGCAAGAATCCACTAATCCCAGGTCACTACTGCACTGCTTCGGGGACCACTTCCTAAGTTATAGAAATGTCACCATTCTATTGGACACCTGTAACTAACAATCTTCAATGTCAAATGTAACTCAAACATGTGATAAAAAACATTAAAACTAAACCTATACTTTTATCTTAAAATAAAAAAACCCCACACAGCTTCACCCTATAAAACCTAGTCCTGTTTATGACAAATACTAATGAAACTACAGGTTTCCTAACGTTAACTCATCTCTTTATACATCAAGACTTAGGCTTTTGTCTTTTCAAAATCCTCTTTGGATCAGCCCTGGCCAGGAAGCCCGTTGGTTGCAGCAGCATCCCAATACACCAATGTGCGGAACAACAAATTGGTATTTCTCTCTCTCTCTCTATCTCTCTCAATCCTCCCCCCGACCCCGTCTCTAAAATCAATACAGAAAACATTTTTAAAGTCCTTTTTATCAGATTGAGATATTCTTCATTTACATCTGCACAAAACAATATGTATTACAAAAAGAGATTTCCAAGTAGGAGTAGAAACTTCCGCTTTCTACATACCAAAGCAACTAAAACCTTACTTGGGAAATTTTGAAAACACAATCTATTGTTTTTGTAATCTTGCAACACACATTTTTATTTATTGTTAAAATATATATTTTACAACACGACCAGTATACACAGACTAAAACAGCAGGGTTCCCACATGCAGCCCGAGCCACACGGAAGCTTTAGAACCATTTAGTGCACTGACAGCGGGACTGCAAGGGTGGAGCAGGAATAAATAATAGTGCTTTTGGGAGAATCGTAGTGACCAATAGGGTAGTTAAGGATGGGGTCCCACTGAGTACAGTGCAGCAGGGACAACACCCCAGGACTGACATGTGCAAAGTTCTAGATTCCCCCCACAAAGTGTCTAAGGACCCACTAGGCCTGCGATGGGCTTCAATCCCTAAGCCAGGCCGTGGTAACGAGCCGGCCCAGGGTTTCAAGCACACCGTCCTGGAGAGAAAGGAAAGCCACACTGTGTAACTGGGTCCAGGCACAGGAAGCCACGGCTAGCTGACTGATGAGGGCTTCTTAGGGATGGATGTTGGTTGAATTGAGGATTCGGGACGTAGCATCAGATTTGGAGGCCTTTGAAAGTTCTCGCTGTGGAAAAATGAACACCGTCAGTGGCAATATTCCCTCTCATGCATGCCCGCCCTCGTCAGCTTGGGTTACGTGGCAGCGTAAGGCCCCTGAGGGCCGCTCCTCTGACAGGTGCATGCACAGGCTGTGTTAGGAATGAACGGTGAGGCACTCTGAGCACCATTCCATTAGTCACAGGTTAGGCACGTGACCCTTCCCTCAGCCAGTCCATCTGTGAAAACCCCACAGAGGAGAAATCCCTTTTGCATCACAAAGTTCTCTGAGTTGCTGAGCTGGCAACAATCTTTGGCGTCTGAGCCTTTATAAAACAATGGGCCAGACCACATATCTACCAATCCCTGGGGCTGAGGGCCTTGTAACCTGGTGATCTGATCTCATGCTGGAGCACATGGTAGAGGAGGAGGAGAGAAGGCACAGATGACCTTGAGAAGGACAGGTGTTAGCAGAGGTTAGTCTACTGGCTGCAGTGCGGCCGATGAAGGCTGCCACCCACCGCAACCAAAACCACATGCACCTCCTTAAGCTTGATCACAGGTAAACAGGTACAGGTGCGCTCCAAGCGGATGGCTTGCTCAGTCAAGCCCCATTTCAAAGAGAGACGCCTGGACAAGCAGTCCAGCATTCAGCAGCCAGGGAGCACCCAGTCGAAGCACAGCAATCATGTAATTTGAAAGAAGTGCCAGAACAGGAAGATCACTTCAGGGCTCACAGCGAGCCGCAGCCATGGACACCTGGGCCACTCGCCATCCCCAGCAGGAAGTGAGCTGGCACCCAAGCCTGTAACTTGGCACCCCCAAGGGTAAGGCAGCCTCATCCTCTCAGCAGGAAGCTACTAAGAGAAGAGAGCACACCCCTTAACTAAAGGGCATGGCAGGGAAGTGCTGGTAAATATGGAGGAGGATACAGGAGCTGAAGAGCATTCTGGAAAAATGACTCTTCCACAGCCTCATATATGCGTTAGCAGCTCAAAGGGATAGAAATAGGCAAAGGCGAGGACATGAGCGTCGGCCAGCCCAGAGCAGACAGACAGGTGGCAGCCAGCATGAGGGTTAGTAAGGCACATACTCCAGGGGAGAATCATCATGTAGGCCAAGCACCTCATTCTAAGCAGCACACAGCTGGGGCTCCCCTCCCAGGCCACGGGAGGCCTCTGATGTCACAACCGGGATGGTGAAGCTTTCTGTTGTGAATAGCACGATACAAAAACTGCCTGACTTTAGAGGGGGGCTGAGAATCCAATTCACGTCTGCACCAGTTTTCTTGTTAATTGGCAGGTTAGGGTACAGGAACTGAAGCCGGTGGCTGGTTGTGCGTCTGCCTCGGGAACTCCTGCCTCCTTTGTAAAAAGGCCTGTGGTTGCACAGCTGACGCACACTGGTTAGTATAGCCCTGTGCCCAGATCAGAATGAAGCCAGCAGATGACAGATTGGTTTGAGAAAGGGACATGGGACATGCAGGGGTTGCCATACAGACCTGAAGCCCAACAGTGGAGCTGTCAGAGAGGGACGGATCCTTCTAAGAACAGAGAATTAAGACAATTACCAAGAACTCCATCAAGAGAGCACCAGGGCAGTGACACAAAGGGTCGCCTCCTGCAGCCAGGGAATGGTATTTCTTATGCAGAAGGATCCAGGTTACATGTCCAATTGCTGCTGTCAACTTCCTATGTACCTCCCGGAACTAACCCACCCCATACCACGGTCAAGGCAGGAATGGGATTCTCAGCCTCCCAAAAGCTGTCCCAGCTAAGAGCACGTGGGCCCTCAAGGGGAGACACCCACTGCCCCAACTGTGTGCTCCCAGAGACTGGCAGATATTAGAAAAGGTCAATTACCGCAAACTCAGAATAGGTGCTGGCAACAGAGTTAATGCTGAAGTTGCGCTGGAGGGGGGCCGAGCTGGGGTACCCACCGCTCAGCAAGCTGCCATTGAGCTCCAGGTTCTCCTTGTCAGCTCCATGCCGACCAGCACGGGGGTTTTTCTTCCCTGAACAGGTAGAAGTGAGGATTGGCTATACGGAAAGGAGAGATCAGTATGTTACTCTTACAATGGCCACACACACACACACACACACACACACACACACACACAATGCCATCTTAATATCACTTATGTGTCGGTAATCCTATACAGTACTTCTGATGTAAGAAACAAACAAACAATAAAAAAACCTCTTAATGATTTGCAGAACACCTGTCTTGAGCACCATTTGTAAAACACATTATAGCACAGACTCCCCACCTGTCTCCTTAAGCAAGGGGACCCGATTGCCTAGTGACCCAGTGTCAGGGCTGGAACCCACATGCAGGGCCCTTGCTCAGCAGCCACTGAAGACCGGCTTCTGAACTGAGCTCTCTCCAGCTTCCCAGCCCCATCCCAGGGCTGCCCCATGATACTCGTGGGGCTCAGCATGACCATGCTCTCCTTTCTCTCATTCAGTTTTAGATTTGCATCTGCCAATTGCAGCATCGCAATGATAACTGAGTCCAGGGGTCTTAGAAACTGGAACCAGTAGGCGGGGCCTCTAGATCAACAAGCTGGGGTGGTGCTGGGGACAGGCTTGTACGCAGCAAGCTTACTAACCTTGCTGCCAGAAGGTGGAAGTCGAGACACGGGGGAGCGGTAGACTGTTCCCCCAAAGGCAGGCCGAATGCTACTGTTGGCCGTGGCATTGGACATGATGGTGGTGTTCAGCTGAGGAAAACAGAGATTACTCGTTCAGGCAACATGCTCCGCAATCCACTCCCAGACTCAGAAATGAGTCAGGAAGCAGTCTAACAAAGACACATCTCCATAAAAAGCTTTGAAGAAACTTGTGAAAATGTTCAAAGCCTATTTATATCTAGTACATGGAACTATAAAATGGTATAACCATCTGTTTCTAAAATTAGGTAAATACCTATCATATGATCCAGCCCAGGAGAAATGAAAGCCCAGCTCCATACAAAGACGCAGACATAAATATTTATAGCAGCTTTATCTGCAATAGCAAACAACCAGAAAGAAGCCAAAATACTCAGGGACAGGCAGATGGATAAGCCAACCACGGTGAAGTCACACAGTGGATACCGCTCAACAATAGGAAGTATGACCTACTGATGCCTGCGACACCATGATGAATCTCTCCAAATTACGCTAAATGAAAAAAAGCCGTATTATACGAGTCTCTCTCTATATAAAATGCAAATTACTGAATAGTGACAGAGCAAATTGTGTTTGTCTGGAAATGGGGGGGAAGAGGAATGGGACAACGGGTATGTTCATGGTCTGGACTGTGATGACAGTTTCAAGGCGCACACATAACCTGTATCAAGTGTATACTTCAGACACTATGTGTCAATCTTATTTAGTAAAGCTGTAAAGATTTTTTTAAATGAAAAACTCAGGTAGATTAAAAACCTCAAATGGGATAGCAAAACAATTCAAATACAAGACACAAACTAGGAAATACAACACAGGAAAAAATATCTGTAGCTTCAGGTCACAGATAGAGCATTTACAAAGTACAAGTACAAGCCCTAAAGAAAACAGACTGGTAACAGGGTTACTGTATTAAAATTAAGAACTTCCTGTTCGCCTTTTTCCGCCATCTTGGACCCTGTGGAGGCCTGCTGGGAACAGGACTTTTATAAGGACAAGTATGTCTGGAAGGCTGTGGTCCAAGGCCATTTTTGCTGGCTATAAGCGGGGTCTCCGGAACCAGAGGGAGCACACAGCTCTTCTTAAAACTGAAGGTGTTTATGCTCGAGATGAAACAGAATTCTATCTAGGCAAGAGATGTGCTTATGTATACAAAGCCAAGAACAACACAGTGACTCCTGGTGGCAAACCAAACAAAACCAGAGTAATCTGGGGAAAGGTAACTCATGCTCATGGAAACAGTGGAATGGTTCGTGCAAAATTCCGAAGCAACCTTCCTGCTAAAGCTATTGGACACAGAATCCGTGTAATGCTGTACCCCTCAAGAATTTAAATTTACTGAAAATAAATAAAATGGATTTGTAAAAAAAAAAAAAAAAAGAAAGAAATGTCATAAAGAATAAAAAGACAAGCTGCATAAGATAAGACACACATGAACACCGGGAAAAGCTCCTGTAACACAACTGATAGGAGTAGCATCCAAAACAAAGAATTCCTACACACTTTGTAAGAAAGAGATAAATGCTCACTTCATTAATAAGTAGAGAAATAGAAACCAAAATCATAGGCATTACATCAGACCCATCAGGTGAAGAAAGATGTGGAAGTCTGAAAGTATCGTGTGTCAGACACTGCCACCGGAAGCACAAATTGTCATAACCACTTTGGAATCAGACTGTGCAGCTGAAGCTTCAGAAATGCGAGTGTTGGGCATCCTGTCAAGATGGTAGAGCAGACAAACACTGTGCTTGCCCCCTCCCAGGACCCAGCAAAATTACATCTAAACAACAGAACAACCATCACAGAACTGCCAGAAGTCTAGCTGACCTGAAGTCCTGTCGAGACTGGTGGGAGGGGCAGAGAGGAGGAACAGGCAGGTCCCACACCCAACAGAAGGCTGGTAATTGGTAGGGATATCAGCTTTGGAAGTTCCCCTAGAAGCCAGGGGTCCCTGCCCCAAACGAAGACCCCAAACCCAAAGCTCATAACTTCTGGCTGTGAAAACCAGAGAAGATGATGGATGAGTGAGACAGGGCTGCCAGAGTCCCAGGTGTTCCTCTTAAAGGACCCCACATGGATGTTCGTTCTCACAGTAACTCTCTCTAGGCTGGGGCAGTAGCTCGAAAACATCAGAAACATTTGGGGAGGAGCTGAACTGTCTGGCTTTGAGACAAGTGCTGAAGAGACAGCTTTCTCCCAGACAGAATGCTGGCAGATGCTACTGTTTCTTTGCTGAGCCCACCCTCACTCTAGAGCAGCAGTTCTCAACCTGTGGGTCACGACCCCTTTGGGGGTGGAACGACCCTTTCACAGGGGTCGCCTAAGACCAGCGGAAAACACCTATTTCCCATGGTCTTAGGAACCAACAGACCGCTCCTCGGTGTAGCAAAGTGTAGCAATGTAGTTTACTGTTGTCATATGAAGACTGTTGCCCATGCTACACCACGATTCAAGACAAAATTTCATTTATTTGTAATCAGAAATAAATATTTCACAATATATAATTACAAATTGTTTTTGTGATTAATCACTATGCTTTAATTATGTTCAATCTGTAACAATGAAAATATATCCTGCATATCAGATATTTACATGACAGTTCATAACAGTAGCAAGATTACAGTTATGAAGTAGCAACGAAAATAATTTTATGGTTGGGGGTCACCACAACATAAGCAACTGTATTAAAGGGTCGCGGCATTAGAAAGGTTGAGAACCACTGCTCTAGAGGCACGGGTGGGCATTATATCTGAGCCTCCATTAATTTTACTAATTATTTTCACTGCATTTCCATACAAATGACACATCTTGGCTCATGATATGGACTCTCCTAAAATCTCTTTAAAGCCCACAAACCCCAAACAAGAACTATCTGACTTCAATGTTGCCCCAAACCTCTTGCTAAGCAATCCCAAGCCTGGCACTCGGGGCAACAAGCCGCAGTTCATATTGGCCCCTCCTGAGCACCTCCAAGCCCAGCAATCAGTACCAACCACCTGCAGATCATGGTCTCTCATGCCAGGTGGCCCTGGGCAGGGTATCAGCAGCACCTCCCAGGAGGCCCCACAGCCAGCACACGCAATGGACAATGTCAGACCAGGCCACACCACCACCCAAGCATCTCCACGAGTGACACATTCAAGGAGTGGACTTGGCTGGCAACAGAGCCCAGATGAAGTGAGTGCTCTCCACAGGAGGGCAGTGTGCTGGCAGGGGGGTGGCTGTAGTGTGAGAGGGTGCTGAACAGCTCCTCCCCTGCAGTTACAGCCAGCCCTCAAAGCCAATCAGTCTGGGGGCAAATCCCTGCCAATAGAGATCGAGGCTCAACTACAACTGGAGGGTGCACAGAGACCACACAGCCAGACGTACCTGGAGCGCCAGCTCAGGTGAGGGGATGGTGCACCACAGGCCCTACAGGACACCTACTACATGAGGGCACTCTACCAAGACGGGAAGATGTAAATAAACGGCAACAAATACATATCAACGATTAAATGCAAATGGCATAAATGCTCCAATCAAAAAGATATATGGTGGCTGAATGGATAATGAAATAAGACCCTTTCACATGCTGTCTACAAGAGACTCATTTCAGATGAAAAGACACAAAGTCTGATAGAAATGGGATGGAAAAAGGTATTTCATAAAAAAGCTGGTGTGGCAATACTTACAGCAGATAAAACAGACTTTAAAACAAAGGCTATAATAAGAGACAAAAAATACATACCTATTTCTGGGTATGTATCTGACGGAACCCAAAGATATATGCATACATATATTCCTTACAGCATTATTTACAATAGCCAAGAAACAGAAGCAACCTAAGTGTACATAAATAGATGAAAGAAAAAAGATGTGGTAGCCCTAGCAGGTTTCTCAGTGGTTAGAACGTAGGCCTGTGGAACCACGGGTCCTAGGTTCGATACCTAGTTCTGGTTAGTGTGTGTATAGAAGGCAACTAATCAATGTGTCTCTCACATCAATGTCTCTCTCTCCACCCTTTTCTCCCTCTCCTTCTACTCTCTAGAAGTCAAAGGGAAAAATATCTCTGTGCAAGGATTTTTTAAAAAGTGGTATATACATATAATGCAATATGACTCAACCATAAAAAAGAATGAAATCTTGCCACCTGCAACAACATGGATGGACCTAGACAGTGTTAAGCTCAGTGAAATAAGTCAAAGAAAGACAAATACCATGTTATTCACTTATAGGAAAAATCTGAAGAACAAATAAACAGATACCGACTTATAGATACAGAAAATACTTTGACGGCTGCCAGAGGAAGGAGGGTTGGAAGGCTGGATGAAAGATGAAGTGATTGAGAAGCACAAATTGGTTAATATAAAGTAGTTCTGGGGAGAGAAAGCACAGCTCAGGGAACAGAGTCAATAGTGTAATAACTAGGTATGGTGCCAGGTGGGTATTGGACTTATCGGGGTGGTCACTTTTTAAGTTATTTAAATGTTTAGTCACAGAGTGGTTCAGCATTATATTAGTTTTGGTATACATCAACTGTAATTACAAAATAAAAAATAATATAACCCTGGTGGAGTAGTTCGGCTAATTAGTGTTGTCCCAACACACCAAGACTGCAGTTCGATCCCAGTCAGGAGCTATACATCAACCAATGAATTCCAATAGTAAGTGGAACACAAATAAATGTTTTTCTCTTTCTCCCCCTTCTTTTTCTCTAAAGTCAATAAAAATTAATCTATATTTAAAATTAAAATAATAAGTTAAAAAACAAGAAACATATGAGGGTAGCATTTTGACAGCAAGGACAGCCCACCTTGTACTCTTAGCAGAGAGATTCTCAAACTTTTAATTAAAACAAACTTCCTAGAACGAAATATTAGTGCTATATGTTTTAAAAAGTTCACATTATTTTCATAATAATATTGAATAGGGAACTAGTTTCATAAAATGTTAAAGGGACAGAAATATTTAGCTAACAATGAGCTTGTATTTGAAGAAAGTTTGATGCTATGAAGAAAAACCCACAAACAATATAAAACAGGCAAACAGACAGAAATCAGAATTATATAATGTGAACTCTACTTTGTAAACATGCATTATTTTTAAAAGCTTTTTTTAAGCCCAACCAAGGTGGTTGAACATTGACCTATGAACCAGCAGGATGCATGCTCGGGTTGTGGAATTGATCTCCAGTGTGGGGTGTGCAGGAGGCAGCCAATCAATGATTCTCTCTCATCATTGATGTTCCTATCTCTCTCTCCCTCTCCCTTCCTCTCTGAAATCAATAAAAACATATATACATATATTTTTAAGAAAGCAAGAAAAACACCAAATAGTTTTAGTAGTCTTCTTGGAATTACGGTACAGGTGCTTTTAAAATGGTTTTTATATATTATAAAGTATGAGTAGGGGAAGAGAAATAATGCTCCAATCTCAAATGGACTCAACTGAAAGTCTCCAAAAGCCCTTCCTCATCACTGCAGGACAGTCTCTGCAGGACAGATGGCAGGAGACAGCCGTGCCCTGCCCTCCACACGCCCTCACCAGTGGGCCATGGAGCCTCCTTACCTTGCGCACTTTGCCCGGTGTGGTGGGAGTCATTCCTCGTCGCTTGTTGGGTGTCCTGGGAGTACTGCCATACAGCATCTCTGTCTCTGTCTGCTTCTTGTTCTTCAGTTGCTGTGTGACAGTCAGAAGCAACAGTGACACACCCAGGGAGAAAGCAGGTCTGGGCTGCTTATATGACCACCCTTCCCTCTTCCCAAACTGGGTTCACGTACCCTTTCCTGCTTCGCTCGCTCTTTCTCTAATCGATGCATCTCCCACTGCTCAGTCACATAATCCATGAATTTCTGCCCATTGATCACAAATGCTGTTGAGTGCTTCTGTTCCCACAGTTCAATCTGGGCCTTCAATTCCTCTTCCAGCTGAGACCAGACACAACCACGTGTTATTTTTTTTACAGAAAGGAACGGAGAGGGAAAGACAGTCAAAAACATGAGAGAGAAACATTGATCAGCTGCTTCCTGCACACCTCCTACCGGGGATGTGCCTGCAACGAAGGTACATGCCCTTGACCAGAGTCCAACCTGGGACCTTTAAGTCTGCAGGCCGATGCTCTATCCACTGAGCCAAACCTGTCAGGGCTAAGCACGTGTTATTTACTTAAAACCTTTGGTGTGAAGCCTGAAGGAAATGATTTCCCCCCAAAAATGATTACTCCTTTCCCAGAGCATCACTAGGCTGACTCTGGGGAGCTGGACCCACTTGGGGAAATGTCAGAGTAGCTGCAATCAAAGGCAAGGGATGGTCTGTTCCCAATACACAGGCCCAGCGTTGCCACTGGTTTTGGTGCTGAAAGTGAGAGGATGGCATGCAGTGAGAGCAGCACCATCTGGGTCAGGCCGGGACCTGCCTCCTGCAAGCCGTGAAAAGTGGGTAAGTTATTTAAGTTCTCAGTGCCCCGTTTCCTCATCTGTAAAAATGGAAAGCACTTTGAAATAATACCTGGCTCTTCATTCAGCAAATACTACTATTATTATTATTATTAAAATGGAGAAGATATTTAAGCCCACAGAACTTGCTCAAGATAAAGAATTTGCTCTGTGTTATTGGCTGAACTGTGCTCCCACCCTACCTTGTTCATATGTTGAAATCTAACCTCCATTATACAGGAATGGGGTTTTATTTGACGAGTGAAGACAGGAAGAAGACAACCACCTATACATCTTGGAAGAAACCAGCCCTGTCTAGGCCTTGACCTCAGACTTCCAGCCCCCCGACATGTGAGAAAATACATGTCTTTGTCCAGGCCGCCCAGTCGGTGGCATTGTGTTGTGGCTGTGCTAGAAAATGAATACACCTTGACATACAGCTGCTTATGCCAGTAAGGCCCAGTGTTTCTTATCCTTGCCTAACCTCTGAAAGAGAAGACAGTTTGGGGCAAATGATTCAAAGCAAAGAAGCCACAAAAAGTGAGGTATTTTGTAGTCAAACACCAAAACTATTAAGACGCTTACCTTAGGGAGTGTTTTTTGGAGCCTGGCTCGTTGCTTTTCCTCTTTTAGAAGATTTCCTCCACGATTTGTAAATCGACTTGGATCTGATGCTTTTCTCTGTGAAAATACATTTTAATCAGAGTAAACCCTGGGACAGGCAATCAGACCAATCACTTCTGCTAGGAATCCTTGCTGTCATACTCGGCTGTCCATTATTAACCCATTGTACGCCATAAGCATCTATAGACCCAAGCGGCAAACCTTCCCCACAGACGTCTATTAAAAAAACAAAAAAAGTTTTCCCTAAGTGGAAGCCCTTAAAAATCAAATAATTTTTCGTGACAATTTTCAGCTGAAAATATTCAAGAATACCCGAATTGAGAGTAATATATTTATTTTTATTATATTCATTGCAAATTGACTTTTTAAATTAAATTCAAAATATCATGGTGTGATGGGATGGTTTCTATTTTGGACGTGTGGCAGTTAACTGGTTATGGAGACTGTGAGGTTTGCATTCCCACTGTCTCTCAGCAGTGAGGAAGGGAGGGTCCTAAGGCAGGGGAGCTGGGTGTGAGTACATCCACTTGGTGCTTCCTTTGTCATCTAAAAAGACAGGCTTTAATACTAACGCACCACGCCACTGGCTCCCTTCCTTGGTTCAGATGTCAAAAGATTACCTCACCTACAGGAAATGAGCATGTGGAGGGACAAGGGAAAGGTCCATACTCAGAGTCTGGTGGGCACCCCTACTTGTCCACTCTCTTTCAGCCTATTGAGACAATGCAGCTTAAATATGCAAGGTTAAGGGTCATAGATAATCTGGTTTTCATTGAATTGACCCTCACAAAATGAACAAAAAAATATAGTATGTTAGGCTTATATTTTTTTCTTTTTTTAAAAAAATATATTTTATTAATTTTTTTTGTAGAGAGGAAGGGAGAGGGATAGAGAATTAGAAACATCAATGAGAGAGAAACATTGATCAGCTGCCTCCTGCACACCCCCTATTGGGGATGTGCCCCCAACCAAGGTACATGCCCTTGACCAGGATCGAACCTGGGACCCTTTAGTCCACAGGCCCACACTCTATCCACTGAGCCAAACCTGTTAGGGCCTGGGTTTTTTTGTGTGTGTGTGTGTTTTTTTTAATTCTATCATGCACACAATATACCAGAACAGTAATATAAGCATATAATTTAGAAACAGAAATTAGATGTGTACACTCAAAGTTAGGGGCAGGTCATCAGAAACATACAGAAGCAATCCCGACAATTCACTAAGCTTGTGAAGAAATTCATTTTCCTCCCAGCCTGCTTGGTTGGTGATGGCCTATAAACAATTCCTAAAAGGGATGGGAATTAGTCTCTCTTTTTTTTTTTAAACACCTGCATGTCAACAAGGGTTACTAGTTTGGCTCTTTACTGACATTTATCCCTCCTCCTTCTTGCTTTCAAGCAGAAGCGGGGTCACTGAGGACGGGGAAACCTGTCCTTAACCAGCTGTAAGGGCTCACACAGTTCTCCCCAGGTCTCAGTCCTAGCTTCCCACCTGTAAACATGAGGCTGAACTCAGGACTCCCTGAAAGACCCATTGGACTCGAATGGGGCCAACATGAACCTGAGAGCAAAGCTGCTTGAATTTTGTATCCGCTCTGCCTCCTCCTAGTCCCAGCCCCGAGCTCTGAAATGCTCTGAGGGAACCTGCCTGTGCTGTGTCGATCAGAAGTAACGGAGTTCAGCATACAAACATGCACTAACACCCAGGTAATTTTCTAAGAAAACAGCAAAAGTTGGAAAATATTGCTTGCCTGGCCCAGTATCTATCCTTCTCTCCCTCCTCAGTAACAGAACCGAATTCCTCTGTGGCAGCAGCACCGCCAGCCTCACCAGCATGGCATATATGAGAGATGCTGGGCGGAGAGCTGGGAGAGTCCTCAGAGAGGCTGTCTGGACAGTGCCTTCCGTGTCTCTGCCTCCACATGGTGCCCGAGGGCTGTGGTGGAAGCTTGAGGGACAACCTGAACCCGAGCTGGAGAAGCCTGGGACCCCACTGATTATGGAGCTGCCACACCTGCCTTGCACTGGCCCCCTCTGGACTTCCCTTACGCCAGAAACTTCTATCTTCATGAAGCCATTTGTTCAGGGCTTTTCTCTTACATGTTCCTGTACATGAGCCTCACAAATAGAGATGGGTCAGTAGTAAGCTAGAGACTCAGTGATGAAGACACTGGTATTAGAAACTCAGTAAAGAGAAAAGGAGACTGACAATATAAAGGACATGCTTTCTTTCTTTCTTTTTTAAATCCTCACCCAAGGATATTATTTCATTTTTAGAGCTAGGGGAAGGGAAGGGGAGAGGCAGAGAGAAACCATCAATAGATGTCTCTCTCACATCAATTGGTTGCCTCCCTGATGCTCCCTCACCTGGATTAGGGATTGAGACTGCAACAGATTGAGAGGTAAGTGCCCTTGATCAGAACTGAACTCGGGACCCCTTAGTCCACAGGCCGATGCTCTCTCCACTGAACCAAATCGGCCAGGGCAAGGATATGCTTTCTTTAAAAAAAAAAAAAAATATATATATATATAATTTATTTTTTTTTACAGTGAGGAAGGGAGAGGGATAGAGAGCTAGAAACATTGATGAGAGAGAGACATCAATCAGCTGCCTCCTGCACACCCCCTACTGGGGATTTCGCTGCAACCAAAGCACATGCCCTTGACCAGAACTGAACCCAGGACCCTTCAGTCCACAGGCCGACACACTATCCACTGAGCCAAACTGGTTAGGGCAAGGACATGCTTTCTTAATACTTCATTGTCCTCTGAGGAAACAGGAAAGTGAGGGCAGTACCTCAAACTCTAAGAAAAGCCTCCAGCTTTCTTCCCACTTCTGCACGCCTTCAAAGAGTTCTTTGTGAACCTCATAGTAGTTTCTTAACCGCACAACCTCATCATCATGGACCTGGAGCAGACTTTCTGTGTAGTCCTCTGCAAGATAAAAGACCAGGATTTAAAAAAAAATTCCTCTAGTGTTTAGCATCTTACTTTTTAACCTCTATTTCAGTGTAGGGAAATAGATTATTCTTCACAATAGTAAAAACACTACATGAATAAGTATACATTGTGGATAATAAAAATCTGGTTTGTCACCAAGGACCTAAAGTGTAGACTAAAATAATTAAGATTCGCAAACCTCTGTGTCATCTCCCAGCTTCTCTTAGCTTTCGTTCATATCCTTTGTTTCCACCCTGCTCAGGAGTGGGTTGAAAATGTCCTCAATGTGGAATGTAGTAGATCACCTCATCTTTATACTCAGTTCAGGTCAGACTAGAATTCTGCTGGGCTCTGGGGTCAGACTGTGGCCTTAAATGTGAGCTCTGCCCTTTACCCGCTGTGCCTCTGGGTCAAGTTGCTCAATATTTATGCACCTTTGTGTCCTAATCTCTTGACATGAGATTGAGATATTATTGTTAAGAGTTTGCCAGTGCACCTGGCATAGAGTAAGCACATGCTGATAAACTTGAGCTTCACAACTATAGGCTACAGTGATAAGCTGCTTCAGAAATCGAGACATCCCTTATTTCTCAGTAGCACCTGCAAATGCGCACTGATACAAGAATGGCAGCTGATGGTAAAAGGCTTGAAAAGGCAATTTTATCTGTTCAGCAGAGAAACGCTTTCTGGTGAATGTCCACACTTCTTCACAAGTGCAGACCACATAGAGGCCAGCGCTCCTGTACTAACCATCGTAGTAAGCAGCAAAAGCTCGTCTCTGCTCCTGGCTGTAGAAACACTGGTCCCAGTACTTAGCCAGCTCCACTCGTATCGCTTCGATCACTTTCTTCATATTTTGCATTTTCAATTCCTCCAAGCGATCCACTTCTAATTGCAGCTGAAACACATAACCGGTAAAAGTGCTTGTTATACTTTTACATTCACAGAGCTTTGCAAAAATTCCCCATTTTTATTTATTTATTTTTGTTAATCCTCCCCCAAGGGTATTTTTTTTAACTTTTTCCCCCCATATTTTTTATTAATGTATTATATGTTTACATATCTTCCCACTGCCCTCCTCTCATTCCCATGCATGCCCTAATCCCAGTGTCTTGTGTCCATCAGTTACGCTTATATGCATGCATACAAGTCCTTCCATTGATCTCCCAAGGATATTTTTAAAAAATATAATTTTATTGATTTCAGAGAGGGAGCGAGAGACAGAAACATCAATGATGAGATAGAATTATTGACTGGCTGCCTCCTACACACCCTTTACTAAGCCCAAAACCTTGGCATGTGCCCTTGACCGGAATTGAACCTGGGGACCCTTCAGTCCACAGACCGACCCTCTATCCACCGAGCCAAATAGGCTAGGGCCAAAGATATTTTCCCATTCATTTTTTAATTTTTATTTTTAGGGAGAGTGAAAGGAAGAGGGAAAGACAAGAGAGAAACATCAATGTGAGAGAAACACTTAGATTGGGTTGCCTCCTACATGACCCTCGATGAGGGCCTGGACCGGGGAGGAGCCTGCAACCAAGTTATATACATGTCCTTGATCAGAATAGAACAGTTCTGTTCGCAGGCCAAAGCTCTATCTACTGAGCCAAACTGGCTAGGGCAAAAATGTCCCCCTCTTAAATAAAATTATAGCACAAAATCACAGAGCTAAGTCAACACTCTAACAATGCTATCAAAGGAGCCAGGAACCTAAGGAAGGTACAGGAAAGATAAAAGATAAGTGTGTTACTGCCACCTTTTCTGATGCTTGCTTTAAAATAGACTTGCCGTCCTGGCCAGTGTCTTTAGATTAGAGCATTAGCCTGTGCACCAAAGGGTCTCAGATTTGATTCCTGGTCAAAAGCAGGTACCTCGGTTGTTGGTTTGATTTCCAGTCTGTCAGGGTGCATATGGAAGGCAACTAATTTATGTGTCTCTATCGCATCAATGTTTCTCTTCCTCATTTCTACTCTCTCTAAAAATCAATGGAGGCTCTGTCTCGCAATGGATAGCACATTGGACTTCTAAAAATCAATGAAGAAAATATGCTTGGGTGAGGATTAACAACAAAAAAAGAATTGTTCAAAGCAGAAGTTGGTAAAGACACATGAGATCAGACATAAAAATGCCTGGAGAGACCATGGACTCAGCACGCTGAGTTTCCTACCGCTTTCTGAACTTCGGCCTTCGACCCAGTCATAACCATGGCCACCACAGCTTTTCTCTCCTCTTCTGGTATCTGCAGTCTGTCCCAGAGCTCCCGGATCTGAGCCCGCAGCCCCTCACACACTTCTTCGTTTTGTGATTTCCGCACTTCCAGCTGTCGCAAGGAAAGACAGTGATTATGGCAAAGGCAGCAGCAGAGGCTAGCCCTCTGGCTTCCCACAAAGTATCTGGACCCGATGCAGAATAAGTAGTTATAAGATTGTGAAGAGCCGAAACCGGTTTGGCTCAGTGGATAGAGTGTCAGCCTGCAGACTGAAGGATCCCAGGTTCAATTCTGGGCAAGGGCATGTACATTGGTTGTGGGCACATCCCCAGTGGGGGGCGTGCAGGAGGCGGCTGATCGATGTCTCTCTCATCGATGTTTCTAACTTTCTATCCCTCTCCCTTCCTCTCTATGAAAAATCAATAAAATATATTAAAAAAAAAAAAAGATTGTGAAGAGGTGTGTTTTCATGACTTCTGAACACAATCTGTAAGTCTGTCATTTACAGCAGGATCTCAGGGCCCAAGAATTAGGATTCAAATTTTGAAATAAAATTTTTTTCCAGTGGAGGGGGATAATAGGAGGAAAAAAGAGGGACATCTGTAATCTCAACAATAAAGATTAAAAAAAATTTTTTAACTAAACATTAGTTCAATGACTATTACCTCATCCATCATTTCAATTTCATGTTCTTAGAGCTACATATAAATTAAGTTTTCTATTTAAAAAAAATCATGGTTGTAATGCATATACTATCTTCATCCTCCCTCCCTCTTTCTTTTAATCTACATTGGGTCCTAAAAAACACTGCAGAGAAAAAACTGTCCTTTTCAAATTGCTGGATACTATAAAGATGAGATCCCAGGCTATATTCCGAATAGACATTACCTGCTGTAGCAACTTCTGAAGTGCTGCAATATTTTCCAACGATAAACAAAAGGCATCTTCATCTTCACACACCACATCTCTTTCGAAGCTTGTATCTGGGGTGTGATCTAATTCTTCCATACACAGTATGATCTGTCTTTTTATGTTGACAAACTCCTCACGCCGAGATGCCTGTAAAATCAAATGATCAGAAGACACCCACAGGAAAGTTAAACTGACTTTTAGAAAATATGGAGGCAAGGAGTATACCTTTGTTTCCCTCAAAGTTGACAAATGTTGTCTGAACTGGTTCAGCTCTTCCAGGCTGGGAACAGAGTTGCTGTCAATGTCATAGTGTGGCATGCAAAGCACTTCACACAGTTCTTGATCTTGTTCCGTAAGTAGTTTCAGTTCACGTTTCCTCTCCTTTTTCTGTATGCGCATCAGCTCCACCTGAGTGCGCAAATCTTTTTCTAGCTGCAAGATGGTTGGCTCTCCTTCCTCCTGTAGAAGAGGAGATACCATTGTTCCAAGTTCCAAGTGGATTTCCTCAAAGGAAGAGTATGACAACTAACAAATAAATCAGTTCATGGTACAGTATCATCTCTGCCTAACTTTTCCTGAGAGTTAAAAATAAAATAGTTGCAGTGTATGCCTCACAGACTGATAGCAAGAGGAAGTGTTTTAGACTAAAGCACTGCAACACTCATTAGCTGATTCACCTCTGGCAAGCTGTCCCTCCTGGGAGCACACCCATGCCTCTCTCCCTCAGGCGGCATCTCTGAAACTCTAAGTCCCTAGGAGACTTACAATCAGGGGAGCAATGTGTAATGTCTTGTCCCGGGCCAACCCCTTAAACCTGTCTCCAAGGTCCCCTTTTCTCCGACTTCCCAAACAGCTCCAACAAGACTCTCTCCTATTTCTTCTATCCTAAGCCCTTCCTTGTTTTGCTATCCTCAACTTTAATAAACTCTCAAAAAAATAAATTAGCTGCTTCACCTCTCAACAGAGCAACTCTTTACATAAGTAAAAATGACTGCTGGACCCTAGCTGGTTTGGCTCAGTGGCTAGAGCATCGCCCTGGGAGCCGAAAGGTCCCAGGTTCGACTCCGGTCAAGGGCACATGACCAGGTTATGGGCTTGATCCTCAGTGGGGGACTTGCAGGACGCAGCCGATCCATGATTCTCTCTCATCATGAATGTTTCTCTCTCTCTCTCCCTCTCTGAAATTAAAAAAAAAAAAGACTGCTAGAACTGATTGGCTAGGCAGCACATTTCCCCCACTTCTCGTGACCAGGACCACCCTGATAGAGAAACCCTCCTCTCAACCCCCGGCAAAGCTCCTGCCTCAGTCTCAGACCCAAACAGGAGTCCAGACCCCATGTACCTGAAATGGCTCAACGTGCAACTCACTGCACAAGACAGCCAACTCTTTTTGACAGTTGCCTATGCTTTTAATGAGCCTTGCCTTCAGACTTTCCTCTTCAGCAATCATCATATCCAGGAGGTCCTACCAGAGAGAAAACAGCCCCATAAAAGTTTGGAACTAAGGAGGGAAAAAAACCCAAACAACAAATAACACCAAAACACCAATCATTTCAAAATTTTAATATCCATGTCCTCCTGCAAAGACACCAGCACTAAACCCACCTTGATATGCTTATGTACAACCTGAGTTCTTTGTAACCGCTGGTCCTCAGGAATCCCAATCAATTCCCATATTTCCCGAAGGTGAGTCAGTGCTTTCTGGAGACATAACATGGACTCCTCCGCAATCACCTCACTGGAAAGCAAAAGAGAAATCAGTTGCATGACACATTAAGACAGTGGTCGGCAAGCTCATTAGTCAACAGAGCCAAATATCTACAGTACAACAATTGAAATTTCTTTTGAGAGCCAAATTTTTAAAATTTAAACTTCTTCTAACGCCACTTCTTCAAAACAGACTCACTCAGGTGTGGTATTTTGTGGAAGAGCCACACTCAAGGGGCCAGAGAGCTGCCCCTTGAGTGGCTCGAAAGCCGCAGTTTGCTGACCACTGTACTAAGAGAAATATTTACAGCCCTGGCTGGTTTTCTCAGTGGTTAGAGTATTGCACCACAGTCCAAAGAGCCTAGGGTTCGATTCCCCTTGATTCCCAGGCAAGAGTACGGTATATACCTCAGTTGAAGGCTGGAACCCTGACCCTGGTCAGGGTGTGAATGAAAGATAACCAAGTGATGTTTCTCTTTCACATCAATGTTTTTCTCCCTCTCCCCTCCTCTCCATTCACTCTCGGAAGAAGAAAGGGCGGGAGAGATTGTCCTTCACTACATTGAGGTGTAGAGCAAGTATATCAAACTCTCGCCCCACATGCCTCACTTATTTGGCTCATGTTAGCCTTTGAGTTTAACATGCTTAGTATAGAGCAGTGGTCAGCTAACTGCGGCTTGCAAGCCACATGTGGTTGTTTGGCCCCTTGAGTGTGGCTCTTCCACAAAATACCACAGCCTGGGAGAGTCTATTTTGAAGAAGTGGTGTTAGAAGAAGTTTTAAAAATTTGACTCTCAAAAGAAATTTCAATCTTTTCATTATAGCAATCCCTTTATAATGTTGATATTTGGCTCTGTTGACTAATGAGTTTGCCGACCACTGGTGTAGAGGATCTACCTAATACATAGTCACAAACCCAAACAGAAAGCCAAAATGAGGAGACAAAGAAACAACCCCCAAATTAAAGAACTAGCGAATTCTCCAGAAGAAGAGATAAATGAAGCAGAAATAAGAAATTTATCTGAATCAGAGTTCAGAATAATGATGGTAAAAATGCTCAACAGCATGAAAAAAGATATATTGGTAGTAACTATGAAAAAAGAACAGTCTGATATAAAGAATGACATAACACAAAGAACACATTGAAAGGAATACACAGCAGATTAGGGGAAGCTGAGGACTGGATTAGTGAATTAGAAGACACACTTGAAAACATTACTCAATCAGAGAACCAAAAAGAAAAAAAAACAGGACTGCTTAAGGGAGTTGTGGGACAATGTGAAACATAACAGTATTAGAATAGCAGGTATGTCAGAAGACACAGAAAGAAAGAAAGACATAGAGAAGATGTTTGAAGAAATTATGGCAGAAAACTTCCCTAACCTGGTAAAGGAAAAAGTCACATTAGTGCAGGAGGCTTGGAGAACCCTAAACAGGCCCTACCCTACACACATCATAATTCAAATGCCAAAAATTAAAGACAAAGAAAGAATCTTAAAGGCAGCAAGAGAAAAACTGTTACCTACAAAGGACTTCCCATAAGGCTAACACCTGATTTCTCATCAGAAACTCTACAGGCCAGAAGGAAATGGCATTAAGTACTCAACATAATGGAAAACAAAGATCTGAGACCAAGATTACTATATCAGCAAGGCTATCAGTCAAAATAGATGGTCAAATAAAGAACTTCACAAACAAACAAACAAAAAAGGCTAAAGGAATACATCATCACCAAGCCAGCACTATAAGAAATGCTAAAGGGATTGTTGTAATGAGAAGAAAAAACAGAGAGAAACATAGCCATACAGAATTAAAACGGCAATAAGTAAATACCTTTCAATAATAACCTTAAGTGTAAATGGATTACATGTTCCAATCAAAAGGTGTAGGGTAGCTGAGTGGATATAAAAACATGACACAACTATATGCTGTCTACAGGAGACATACCTCAAAACAAAAGACACACAGGATGAGAGTGAAGGGATAGGAAAATTTTTTCATGCAATGGAAAAGAAAAAAAAGCTGGAGTAGCAATACTCATATCTGACAAAATAGACTTTAAAATGAAGGTCAACACAAGAGATAACAAAGATCCCTACATAATACTAAAGGGACCGATCCAACAAGAGGATATAACTCTGGTAAATATATATGCACCCAATAGAGGAGCACCTAAATATATAAAAAACTTCGAGGACTTTAAGGGAGAAATTGACAACAATACAGTCATAGTAGGGGACTTTTAACACCCTTCTGACTTCACTGGATAGATCTTCCAAATAAAAACTTAACGAGGAAACAGAGACGCTAAATGACACAATGGATCAGATGGATTTAATTGACATTTATAGAACACTAGAGGCCCATGCAGGATGATTCCTGCAAGCACAGAGCTTCCTGCAGTGGTCTCTCTGCCCTGCCTACTTCCCCTCCCTTCTCCACAGCCCCCCACCTGCTTCCTGCCCTGCCTGTTTCCCTCCCTTCTCCACCACCTGGCTTGCTTGCTTCTCCGAATCTTCCTCCTCTTCTGAAGCACCTGACTTCCTTCTATGCTGTCTTCAGTTTTCATTCTGCACAGGGATATGCCATCTTTGTTGAGTTAATTTGCATACTCACTCCTGATTGGCTCATAGATGTGGCTTGCCGGCTAGGAGGTACTCAATTTGCATGTTTCTTTTATTAGATAGGATTTCACCCCAATGCAGCAGAATATAAATTTTTCTCAAGTGCACATGGATCATTCACAAAGATAGACCACATGTTAGGACACAAAACAAGTCTTTACAAGTTCAAGAAGATTGGAATCATATGAAGCCTCTTTTCAGATCATAGTAGAATGAAATCAACTACAGTAAAAACATCCCAAAACATCTAAAACATGGAGACTAAATAGCATGTTATTAAACAATGAATGGTTACCAATGAGATCAAGAAAAAATAAAAAAACTTCCTGAAAACAAATGAAAATGGAACACACAGCAATCCCAAATCTCTGGGACATAGCAAAAGCAGTCCTCAAAGGGAAGTTCATAGCACTACAGGCATACCTCTAAAAAAAAAAGAAAAGAAAAGAAAAAGAAATACGTGCAATAATTTAACCCTACTACTTAAAGAACTAGAAAGAGAACAAGAAAAGCCCAGGGCAAGTAGAAGGAAGGAAATGATAAAGATTTGAGCAGAAATAAGTGCCATAGAGACTAAAAACACAATTAAAAAAAAATCAATTAAATTAAGGATTGGTTCTTTGAAAGGATAAAAATTGATAACAATTAGTCAGATTCATCAAAAACAAAGAGAGAGGACCCAAATTGCCAGAAGCCGCCCATTGTCTTTAGTAGTAGAGAGATGTGGACAGAGAATCTGGAAGGCTGGTCAACCTTGAAGCTCTGAAAGTTCAGAGCTAACCACTCATTGTTTAGTTGAGACATTGGTAGCTGAAGCAGCCTCCACCTGTTTGTCTTATGTAAATTCTTGCTGATTGGCTATTATTGGAATTGCCTGCCTAAAGGCTATAGATGTGTCCCATAGTCTTAATAAAAGGGACAGCAAGGCCAGATCCGGGTGTGATCCTCTCTTGGACTTCCGCCTGGCCCCCATTTCCCAAATTAATATTTTTCTAGTCTCTTCATTTGTGTGCAGCCTCCTCCAGAACCTGAACCCTGAACCATGTGGGACGTGGAAAGGGGTTTCCACACAAAATAAATAAAATCAGAAATGGAAGTGGAGAAGTAACCACTGACACCACAGAAATCCAAAGGATTATAAGAAAGTACTATGAACAGCTGAAACCGGTTTGGCTCAGTGGATAGAGCATCCGCCTGTGGACTGAAAGGTCCCAGGTTCAATTACAGTCAAGGGCATGTACCTTGGTTTTGGGCACATCCCCAGTAGGGGGCGTGCAGGAGGCAGCTGATCGATGTTTCTCTCTCATTGGTGTTTCTAACTCTCTATCCCTCTCCCCTTTCTCTCTGTAAAAAAATCAATAAAATATATTTTTAAAAAAAGAAAGAAAATACTATGAACAACTATATGCCAAGAAGCTGGACAATGTGGATGAAAGAGACAAATTCCTAGAAAAATACAATCTCCCAAAACTAAATCAGGAAGAATAAAAGAAACCTGAATAGGCCAGTAACAACTGATGAAATAGAAGCAGAAATAAAAAGTAAAAAATAAAAACACCACTACCACCAAACAAAAGCCCAGGTCCGGATGGCTTCATGGGGGAGTTTTACCAAACATTCAAAGAAGAACTAACACTTATACTCCTCAAACTATTTCAGGAAATCCAAGAGGATTTTATGAGGTCAGCATTATCCTAATTTTAAAACCAGATAAAGACACTACAAAGAAAGAGAATTATAGGTCAATATCCCTAATGAATATAGACGCTAAATCCTCAACAAAACATTAGCAAACCATATCCAGCAATATATTAAGAAGATCATACACTATGATCAAGTGGGATTTATTCCAGGTGTGCAAGGCTGGTACAATACTAGCAAATCAATAAACATGATACATGCCGAGACTGGTTTGGCTCAGTGGATAGAGCGTCTGCCTGTGGACTGAAAGGTCCTGGGTTCGGTTCCAGTCAAGGGCATGTACCTTGGCTGCGGGCACATCCCCAGTAGGGGGCATGCAGGAGGCGGCTGATCGATGTCTCTCTCATCGATGTTTCTAACTCTCTCTATCCCTCTTCCTTCCTCTCTGTAAAAATTCAATAAAATATATTTAAAAAATAAAAAATAAAAAAATAAACATGATACATCACATAAACAAATTGTAAGACAAAAATCACATGATCATATCAATAGACACAGAAAAAGCATTTGACAAAATCCAACACCCATTTTTGATAAAAACTCTCAGCAAAGTGGGAATAGAGGGAGCATATCGCAAATGATAAAGGCCATATATATGACAAACTAACAGCCAACATCACACTCAATGGGCAAAAACTAAAACCATTTCCCCTAAGAACAGGAACAAGACAGGGATGCCCACTTTCACCACTCCTGTTTGACATCGTATTAAAAGTGCTAGACAGAGATTTTACCAAGATGGCGGCATAGGTAAACACCTACACTGCTGCCTCGCACAACAATTTCAAAACTACAACTAAAAGACAGAACAGACATCATCCAGAACCACAGGAAAGCTGGCTGAGTGGAAGTTCTACAACTAGAGGGAAAGAGAGGGGCTCACAGAAACCCAGAGGAGCTGCAAAAAGCTGAGGTACGGAGACGCGCGCCGAGAGAGCGGGTGCTGGAGAACCTGGCTGGCTTTCTCTGGCGGGAGGGAAACGGAGACTCCCAACGGCATTGAACCCCTTATCTTACGACACTAAACCCCAGATCCAGCCGAAACTCATACGGGGGGAGTTTGGACTGTGAAAAGGGAGAAGTGCACGGAAATTTAGGGGAGTTGCAAAGGATCGGAGGTCTGGTCGCGCACGGCACCACGCGGAGGACGGATTGCTGATTGTGCCGCTGGCTTTCGCGAGTGGGCCGGAGACAGACCCTCCGAACTGTGCCACTTCTGAGTCCACTGAGCCTCTGTTTCGGGCGAAACCCTGGGGACCTAGACTCGTGTGGTCCTGGTTCGCAGGGGAGCCGGAAAGGCAGCGGTTAGAGGCGCTGCGGGTGCGCGTGCGCACAAGGACCGCTCCAGGGATTACCCAGTCATGTGAGACTCAGGGGCCGTGGAGGGCGGGGCCGACTGGAAGGCAAGGCGGTCCCTTAAGCCCTGAGACTCCACCCCTCCCAAGCTCAGCAGAGGCTTCTTCGGCTTTGCCTCTGGCATCATAAAGCTGAATCCAACACAGAAGTTTCCCCAGCACAGTGAAAATGCCGAGACAAGGGAAGGGATTACAAGCAAAAGAAATGGAGGAAAAAAAACGACTGGATATAGAGTTCAAAACCACGCTTATAAGGTTTTGCAAGAATATGCTAGAAAAGATGGATAAATTTAGTGAGACCCAAGAGGAGATGATAAATACACTGACTGAAATAAAAACTATTATACAGAGTACTAACAGCAGACTAGAGAAAGGCAAGGATCAAGTCAAAAATTTGAAATATAAAGAAGCAGAAAACATTCAACTGGAAAAGCAAGAAGAGAAAAGAATCCAAAAATGTGAAGATAATGTAAGGAGCCTCTGGGACAGCTTCAAGCGTACCAACATCAGAATTGTGGGGGTGCCAGAAGAAGAGAGAGAGCAAGATACTGAAAACCTGTTTAAAGAAATAATGACTGAAAACTTCCCACATCTGGTAAAAGAAATAGACTTACAAGTCGAGGAAGCACACAGAACCCCAAAGAAAAGGAACCCAAAGAGGACTACACCAAGACACATCATAATTAAAATGCCAAGAGCAAAAGA
>JAAGEH010000036.1:487649-551355 GCA_011751065.1 Lasiurus cinereus | reverse complement strand
GATTGAAAAAATTTTAAATATATTTTTATTGATTTTAAAGAGGATGGGAAAGAGAGGGAGAGGGAGAAACATACCATATTTTGCATTCCCAATTTCAGTGAATGAGAGTTCCCTTTGCTCTACATTCTTGCTAGTATTTATTTGGTGGTGTCATTGTTTTGGATTTTAGCCCTTTTTGTGTATTAAAAAGTTGAGTGCTCATGTCTGGTGGCAGCCATGTTGCAGTTTTGACTTTTGCCATAGAGAATAAATAAGACCCGTAAACATCAAAAAAAAAAAAAGTGCTAGACATAATGATCAGATAAGAAGAAGAAATAAAAGGAATCCAAATTGAAAAAGAAAACTCATTATTTGCAGGTGACATGACATTGTACATAGAAATCCCCAAAGACTCCATCAAAAAACTATTAGACTTAATAAATGAATTCAGCAATGTAGCAGGATATAAAATTAACACCCAGAACTCTGGCTTTTTTACACACCAATAATGAACTCACAGGAAGAAAAACTAAACAAACAACCCCATTTACATTGCAACAAAAAAATTAAGGTGCCTAGGAATAAACTTAACTAAGGAGATAAAAGGAAAACTATAGGACATTAAAAAAAAGAGATAGAGGAAGACAAACAAATGGAAGAATATACCGAGTTCATAGGTTGGTAAAATCAACATCATTAAAATGTCCATACTACCCAAAGCAATCTATAGATTCAATGCAATCCCCTTTAAGATACCAATGGAATATTTCACAGATTTAGAACAAACTCTCCAAAAATTCATCTAGAATAAAAAAAGACCCTGAATAGTTGCAGCAATCCTAAGAAAGAATAAAATTGGAGAGATCACAATACCAGATATTAAGCTATATTATAAAGTCACTGTTCTCAAAACTGCCTGGTACTGGCACAAGAACAAACATATAGACCAAATGGAACAGAACAGAGAACCCAGAAATCACCTCAAGCCATTATGCTCAATTAATATTTTGACCAAGGAGGCAAGAGCATACAATGGAGTCAAGATATTCTCTTCCTTGCCCTGACTGGTTTGGCTCAGTGGATAGAGTCCGCCTGCGGACTCAAGGGTCCCAGGTTCGATTCCGGTCAAGGGCATGTACCTTGGTTGCCAGCACATCCCCAGTAGGGGGTGTGCAGGAGGCAGCTGATTGATGTTTCTCTCTCATAGATGTTTCTAACTCTCCCGCTCCCTTCCTCTCTGTAAAATCAATAAAATATATGTTTTAAAATATATTTTAGATAAAGGACTTAAATGTGAGATAGGAAACCATAAAACCTTAGGAGAATCCATAGGCATTCAGACATATGTCATAGCAATAACTTTACAGATACAGTTCCTAAGGCAGGGGAAACTAAGGAGAAAATAAACAGATGGACTACATCAAAATAAAAAGCTTCAGCTCAGCAAAAGAAACCAACAAAACAATATGAAAGCTTACTGCATGGGAGAACACATTTGCCAATGTTATCTCCCATAAGGGTTTAATCTCCAACATTTACAGGGAACTCATACAACTTAACAAAAGGAGGATAAACAATCCAATAAAAATATAGCAAAGAACCTAAATAAACTTTGCAAAAAAGGATATACAGAAGGCCAAGAGACATATGAAAACATGCTCAGTCACTAATCATCTGAGAGATGCAAATCAAAATGACAATGAGGTACCATGTCAACGTGTCAAAATGGCTATCAACAAATCAACAAATTCAAGTGCTGGTGAGGATGCAGAGAAAAAGGAACCCTCGTGCACTGCTGGTGGGAATGCAGACCGGTGCAACCACTGTGGAAAACAGTATGGATTTCCTTAAAAAAATTAAAAATGGAACTCACATTTAAACCTGTAATCCCACTTCTAGGAATATATCTCAAAAATTAGAAACACGAATTAGGAAGGACATATGTACCCTTATGGTCATAGCAGCTCAATTTACAATAGCTAAGATTTGGAAACAGCCTAAGTGCCCATAAGCAGATGAATGGATTAAAAAACTGTGGAACATCTACACAATGGAATACTATGCTGCTGTAAAAAAGAAGGAACTTTTACCATCTTTGCAACAGCATAGAAAGCATTATGCTAAGGGTAATAAGCCAGTCAAGAGAAAGATAAAGATCACATGATCTCACTCATATGTGCTAATGAACAACATAACTGATGAACAAAAATAGAGGCAGGCACATACACAGAGTAATGAAGTGAAACAGTAAAAAAAAATGAGCTAAAGAAAAAGTATTTTAGAATATAATAGGAGTAATCCTGTTATTTGCAGATTTTTAATATTTCCTATAACTTTTGTGATATTATATTATGTTAGTACAGTTTTGGTAATATTACTTAAAATCTTTGTTTCTTGAAATATTAATGTTTATTGCATGTAACATTCTTGTATTTAAAATCATTTTTCTTAAAATATTTAAACAAATGAACAAAAAACAATGGGAAAATAGGATTTAATTAAATATAAAGGCCCTTGTAGATACTGGGGCTACTTTATCTCTTCTTAAACCCTTTCCAATTAAGTAGCACTCTCCCTTGAGTAAAGCTTCTATACAAATGGGAGAGGCAGCTAAATCAGAACCAGTTCCCTTCTAGTTAGGGAATGTTATAGGGCTATATACAGAATGTCTCAAAAAATGTATATATACTTTTAACAGCTGCTAGCTCAATTGTTGTTCCTTTCTTTTCAAATTTAACCCATTGGAATTAATTATTCAAAGTGTGTATACATTTTTTGGGGACACCCTGTATATTTTTACTAGTTAAATCTGCCCCAATTCACCTGATAGGGTGAGATTTTCTTTTTTTAAGTGAAGATGGGTTTATTAGTGAAGCAGTGAGATAAAGAATGGGACACTTAACAGACAAAGCAACTGAGATTTTCTTGAAATCAAGGATGGCCACATATTCTTTTCCAGAGGTTGGAATGTATTTAGAAGTAAATTATTTGGATACTGAACTAATTGGAAAAATAATGATTTTTAAAAATATATATTTTTATTGATTTTTTACAGAGAGGAAGGGAGAGAGATAGAAAGTCAGAAACATCGATGAGAGAGAGAGAGACATCGATCCGCCGCCTCCTGCACGCCCCACAGTGGAGATGTGCCCACAAGCCAGGTACATGCCCCCGACCGGAATCGAACCCGGGACCTTTCAGTCCGCAGGCCGACGCTCTATCCACTGAGCCACACCGGTCTCGGCTGAAAATAATGATTTTAAAGGAACCCCACCAGAGGAAACTAATCTTGAAACTGACTGAAGGTTTGTTATAGGTCATTCCAATACAACTTTAGGCCTTTTGCAGTCATGAATATCCTTTATGCACAAGCTGGAATTTAGTCCACTATGCAGGTTTACTTCTTAAACGGGGGCTTGTAACTTTAGTATGAGCCCAGTAATTCTATCCTTCCAGTAAAAAACAAAAACGCTGAAATGGGAAAGGATGGAGACCTACCAGGGGAGGAGCAGGGGGTGGGAGTGCGCAAGGCTAGTTCCTCGTGAGAAAAGGGGACACTGGAGGCCTACAATGGAAGCAGGCAGGGTAGGGGCTCAAACGCTCCTGCCGGCCTTCCTGCCCCCTCAGGGGGCTGCCCAGCTACTGCAGGAGCTAAGGAAAGAGGGCGAGAGCCGCACCTGGTGAAACACGGGTAGTCTGGGGCGTTTGGGGGCCAAGCAGGCCCATCCAGTGGCCACACCTGCCGCCGCCGCCGCCGCCCGTCACTGCAGGTGTGGCCGCTGGATGGGCCTGCTCGTCAGAGGATGGCGCTCTGGCCCCCTCCAGGCTACGGGCCCCCCAGGCCCCTGAGGCTTAGCGGAAAGCCGGAGGTAAGGGTGGGGAAGGAGGAACACCCACCCTCTTCCCCCAGAACAACACAACCGCAGGAGCCCGGCGGGCTGCATCCCCGCTACGGACGGAGTGGGGGCGCTGCAGCGGCGGCGAGCGGCCCAGTGGGAGGCCAGCTGGTCCGGAGGGCGGGGGGCGGCGCGGCTGGAAGCGAGGCCGGAGGAGAGCCGCTCCCCACTCGGACGCTCCGGGCCGCGGCGCCGCCGCGCGGTGAGGGAGCTGGCGTCCGGAGCGAGTGGGGCTGGGCGCTGAGCCCGCCCGCGGCCGGGGCGTCTCCTGGCGCCGCGCCGCGCCCACAACACCGGGGCCGGAGCCCCAAGAGGTCCCTTCTGCCTTCAACACAAAATGACCGCGTAGCTTTCGTTTTACTTATATGTGTTTTAAAGCACACTTTTTAAGTTAGCCTTGCGCATGTCTTCTGTTTGAAATTACGTATATATGATTTCAGAGAGGAAGCGAGGCGGCGGAGGGAGGGAGGGAGGGAGGGACATCAGCGAAGAGACGATCATTGAGCCGCTGCCTCCGCACGCCCCGCACGGGGATGGCGCCCCGCAACACCGGCCTATGTATGCCCTTGGCCGGAACCGAACCCGGGCCCAGGCCCCAGGCCGACGCTCTACCTGCCGGGCCAAACCGGCGAGGGCGTGAACTTTTGTCTCAAAGGCAGAGCCCCATTCCCTTCCTGTCCCAAGTCACAGGCCCGGCAACGACACTGCGCCGCCTCGGCCCCGCCTCCCAGTCGGTGCTCCTCCCCAGCACAGTCGTTAGAACGCGGCGTTTTTTGACTTGCACGGACACCCAGCTCTCTTTCAAGTGCGATGTGAAGACTGCAGCCCAGAAAAAGGGAACAGATAAACGCAAACTCCCGCCCGCGGACCTGCGGCTCCTCCCCGCCCCGCGCTGGCCCCACCGGGCGCCCGGGTCTGCGGCCCCCGCCCCGCAGGGGCGCTCCCTGTGCGTCGCCCACCGCCGCCGGCCCTGCCCCGGCCTCACTCGAGCGCGGGCCGAGGTGACATCCTCTGGAAGCCCCTCTGGCTCCGCACCCAGGACAGGCGTCGTCCCCACTCCCGCGTCCCCAACTCCCCCACAGCCGCACCTTCTCCTCATGGTGGAAGTCTCCAGTCACCGGACGGCGAGGTCCTCGACCTGCTCCACCCGGAACCGAGCGCTGCAACCAGCCTGTGGCACCGGCTCGCACAGATCTGCCACTTCGCGAGCCGTTAAGCAACCGCGGGATTTCAAACCAAGCACCGTAGCAGAACAGGCCTGCGATTGGTGCTCCGTCCTGTCGTTCCTCGCGAAACCCCGCCCCCGCCCCCCGCGGACTGTCGCGAGAGCTCAGTCTCCGCTGCCGGGATGCTCGGTGCTGGGTTCGCCTCTTGCGCATTAGGCCACGCCCGAGGGCGGACCGCTTTCCTCGCTCGGCCGCTGGGGGCGCTCTGGAGGAGCCGGCCCTGCCGCTACCCGGGCCGGTTTTGTTTTTAAATTTTTTGGTGCAATCCTCACCACAGGATAGTTTTAAAAATTGATTTTTAAAGGGAGCAAATGCAATACTTTCAACAACAAATATTTAATGAAAAATAAATTGGTTTTGCCCTGGCTGATTTGGCGCAGTGGATAGAGCGTCAGCCTGGGGACTGAGGAGTCCCGGGTTCGATTCCAGCCAAGGGCGCATGCCTGGGTTGCGGGCTCTGTCCCCAGTGGGGGATGTGCAGGAGGCGATTCTCTCTCATTATTGATGTTTCTGTCTCTCTCTCCCTCTCCCTTCCTCTCTAAAATCAATAAAGAGATATATTTTAAATTTTTTTTAAAAATTGATTTTTAGAGAGAAGGGAAAGAGACAGCTCAATAGGGCACCGGACTGAGGATCAAACCTGCAATCTAGGCCTGTCCCCTGACTGTGAATGCAACCCACCCAAAACTTTTGGGCTTACCATACAAGCTCTAACTAAGTGAGCCACTGACCAGGGCGGTTTTTTACTTATTGAGAGCAAGAGAAACATGGATTGTTGTTCCACTTAGTTGTGCCTTCATTGGTTGTTTCTTGCGCGTGCCCTAAACAGAGATCCAACCCAGTGCCCTGGCACATGGGAACTACGCTCTAACCAACTGAGCTGCTCAGTGGTCGGCAAACTGTGGCTCCAGAGCCACATTTGGCTCTTTGGCCCCTTGAGTGTGGCTTTTCTACAAGATACCACATGCAGTTGAAACTTCGTGGCCCATTCGCAGAAGTCGGTTTTCAGCTCTCAAAAAACTTTTCAATCGTTGAACCATTGATATTCGGCTCTTGCTGACTAATGAGTTTGCCAACCACTGCCATAGCTCACCTGAGCAGCGAGCCTGGGAACTGATCTTTGGTGGCAATATTCCCCAGATGTAGGAAAAAGTGCCCTAAAAGACAGGGAACCCTGCTCAGAGCCAGGAACGTTTTAGACCAGTGATCCCTTTAATCACCACAATTCCATTCAGTGAATATGATCCCCATTTTACAAAGCCACGGAACTGTCTCAAAAAGGTTTACCAAGCCGAAACCAGTTTGGCTCAGTGGAGAGAGCGTCGGCCTGTGGACCGAAAGGTCCCAGGTTCGATTCCGGTCAAGGGCATGTACCTTGGTTGTGGGCACATCTCCAGTGGGGGGCGTGCAGGAGGCGGCTGATCTATGTCTCTCTCTCATCGATGTTTCTAACTCTCTATCCCTCTTCCTTCCTCTCTGTAAAAAATCAATAAAATGTATTTAAAAAAAAAGGTTTATCAATCACTTTTCTTCAGTGATTTTTGGTTGCACAATATCCTGGCATATGGCTATCTCATAATTCAACTATTTTGTATTGATGGGCACTGAAATCGCAATTTTTACAAATAAATGTCTTCAGACATAAATCTTTGCATCATGTACAGTGGTACCTCGAGATATGAGTTTAATTTGTTCCATAACCTTGAGGCGTGGGAAACTATGAGACGCTCGAGTCACGGTAAACTGGTGGGTCGTGTGCAGCCGGCCGATCCACTCGATTACTCCTATCTCAAATGTTGCTTGTATTTCAAAGCAAAAATAGCTCGCTCTATGGCTTGTATCTCAAAAATCTCGTATGTTAGGGCATTAGTATCTTGAGGTACCACTGTATTGCTCTAAGGTTGATTCCTACAAATGTAACTACTGAATGATCTCTTTCCAGAGAGGTTTAGTTATTCACTAGAGGCCCAGTGCATGAAATTCGTGCACAGGTAGGGTCCCTAGGCCTGGCCAATGATCAGGGCCTGGCGTGGGCCTTTCTTTGTTCTGCTCCCTAGCGGTCAGCGCACGTCACAGAAAAAGCAGTCAAACTCCGGGTTCATAGAAATCCGGAGGGGACAATTTGCATATTAGCCTTTTATTATATAGGATTTGCCCTGCCCATGAAGCAAGCCTCCCCTCACCCTGGGCAGCTCTGACTACTACTGTCCTTTTAAACCTCTTCAGTTTCATGGGAAAAGTGGCATTTCCTTATTCACACTTGCTTAATTACAACTGAAACCACACCTTTTCCCCCTGGGTACTGGCCAACTGCAACTTCTAGAAACTATCTCCCTTTGCCCTTTCCAGGAAGGAAAAGTAAAGGATGCTTGCTTGCTTGCACTCAGGACCCCATTTTCCTTTCAGAAGAACCTCCACTCTCCCTCTGGGGGGCACACCTGCACCTTTCCCTTCCTCTACCCCCAGGTGCAACACCTTTACTGTCCTCACTTCCAAGCTCCAAGGGTCATTCCTTTACCTCTATGACTTGTTTCGGAAGCTCATTTCTTCTATGAATTACTTCTACCTCTGTGATTTTCCAAATAAATCTCTTAATAAAAAAGTAAATATAAAATAAAATAAAGAAGAACCTCATTGGTGCTTTCAACATCCTTTAACTTGTCAGCAGTGTGCCCAACATTTGCCCATCAATACAATGGCCCTTAGGTACCACGTTTAAATGTTATCCTATTCTTTGTTAATTTGCCAGTTTTTCAGAAAGCTTTAAAAATATGGGATCTTCACACATGTTCCCAGGCCAGCTTGGTAAGAATGCAGAGATAAGACAATTTTGCTATCATGTCCTCTATGCTGTCGTTCTGAAGCCAACCAGGTCACAGATTCATTGGATGATGGGCACTCTGAGCATATGCTCAACGTCTAAAACACTGGGTAGCCCTGACCAGTTTGGCTCAGTGGATAGAGCATCAGCCTGAGAGCTGAAAGGTTCCGGGTTCGATTCCTGTCAAGGGCACATGCCTTGGTTGCAAACTCTTTCTTGGTCTGGGTCCTAGACAGGGGCATGAGGGAGGCAACCAATTGATATCTCTCTTTCTCTTTCCTTCTCGCTCTCGCTCTCCCTTCCACTCACTCTCTCTAAAAATCAATGGGAAAAATATTCTCAGATGAGGATTTAAAAAAACAGAATTTCAAGAAGGAAAGCATGGTCATCAATGAGATCAGGTTAGGAGAGGGCTGAGGGGCCACTAGTAGATGTGGGAGTTCACATTTTTAAAAGGTAAAGGGAGAGGAAGGCCACTAGAACCAGCAAGTAGGAGGACCATTTGCTGATGCCAGAAACTGCTCTAACAGGAGACACCATCTTTCATTTGATACTAAGGGGGAAAAAAGCTGAAAACTAAACTGCCTCCTTAATTTGAAACAATAATAAACACTTTTTAAAAATCCTCACCAAGGCTGAAACCGGTTTGGCTCAGTGGATAGAGCTCGGCCTGCGGACTGAAAGGCCCCAGGTTCGATTCCGGTCAAGGGCATGTATCCTGGTTTTGGGCACATCCCCAGTAGCGGATGTGCAGGAGGCGGCTAATCAATGTCTCTCTCTATCTCTCTCCCTTCCTCTCTGTAAAAAATCAATAAAATATATTTTTTTAAAAATCCTCACCAAGGATATTTTTCATTGATTTTTAGAGAGTGGAAGAGAGAGGCAAAGACAGAGAGAAATACTGATGTGAGAGAAACACATCAATTGGTTGCCTCCTGCATGAGCCCCAACCAGGGCCTGTCGGAAACCAAATATTGTTCTCACTAAATGGATATAAATGGGAAGCCAGAAGGCTGGCCAACCTTAATTGCTCTGAAAGGTCAGAGCTGATTACTCATTGTTTAGTTGAAACTATCTGTTTGTATCATGTTAATTTCTGTTATCTCCTGCCTAAAGGCTAGAGGTGTGTCCCAAAGCCTTAATAAAAGGGAGAAAAAGGCCAGAGCAAATGGCAGTCCTTTCCACTAGAGGAAGCTCCCGCCTGGCCCCCCAATATCGCCAAATTAATGCTTTCTAGTCTCTCATTTCGTTTGCGTGCGGCCTCCTTCAGAACCCGAACCCTGACCGGGGAACCCTGAACCACGCGGGACGTGGAAAGAGGTTCCCACATCTGGCGCCCATCAGGGGCTGTGGAAAAAGGTGCTCACATCTGGCGCCTGACCGAGGGACGTCTGGAGGAGAAGGTATTATTCGCCTAAGAGCGAAGGAAGGAAAATGGTGAGGGAAGATTCACCTAGGAAAAGGTGAGGGGAATTCAACGTACGCAAAGCCCACGGATTAACTGCAGAGTCGAGATCTGTAAGTAGGGTGGGAAAGTCTTTTGCAGCCAGGCTAATGGGGAAGAATTCGGTTATAAATATAAAGTAAACTGTATTATAGACTTTTGGTTTGCAAGCTTAAATAATGTGGTTTCTTGTTCAAATTAAAATCTTAGTTTGCATTTGGAATCTGAAATCTGTAATAAGTGAAACTCCACTGCTGAAACTGCCTCTGGTGTGGAGAAATTCAAAGGTCGCAGGAGAGGGCAAGGCTCTCTGCTCTTCTGCAATGAGATTACTTAAGGTTTCACTTAAAAATTATAAGAGAAATCGCAGGGAAATGCTAATCTTGGCCAAATTAGGTGCTAGTTATTACTTCGGAGAGCGAAAAAGAAAGAAAAAAATTAAGATCTGTCTTTATCTTTTAAGCATGAAAAGAAATTAGGCCAGATCTGTTACTGATGCTTTCCCCTGAAGTAAGCAGGATGTGGAGGAAGAGAGACACTGTGGCAATCCAGTATGAAAGTCCACTCTCCCAGTATACTAATCTAAAGTCTCCTTTCTCGCCATGAAAAAGTTTTAAAAATTTAGATGTCTCTGGAATTTCTGTACTCGTGAGGAGAGAAGTCCGGCTTAAAAAGAAATGCGCGCAATTGTCCACCTTTTTGGACATATTAGACAGGGTTTTAAACTGGAATCTCTCTGCAAAAGCTGCAGAAAAAGAAAAACCAGAACTGGTCTTTATTTTTTAAGAAAAATGGCGTAAAGGAACCAAAAGGAGATGATTTTGTGTTATTAATCAAGGTTTTCAGCTAAATGCAAATTAAATTGGGAGAAAATAAAATTTCTCTAATAATTAGGAATTCAAAATACATTGTTGATTGGTCTAATAAAAAAGGATTAATTCTGTGATTCCCAACTGACAGTTTAAAAATATAATTGATATCTTAAGATAATTATAAAAAATATTATAATCTTTAAATCATATATGAATATATATATTTGATGGTTTTTTTCCATGTTAAAATTTCAAGGCTTTAACAGAGATGATTCTTGTAAAGCTCCATGGGCCCAGAGTAATACAAGAAATTTGTTCTCTTTTTAAAGGACATCTTCTTAAATTTAACCGATCTAATATACTTGAAATTTCATGGAAAGCTTTATCAAATAAGAATTAATAACTATATTTTAAATGTTGTGAAGGTTTTGGCCTCTAAGAAGGACACAAGGTAGCACTCTAGGGAGAGGCATAAACACTCAGCCTCTGAGAGATCCAGTCTCTCGGTGTCCTAGATGTCAGAGAGGTAACCATTGGGCCAGACACTGTAAATCAAAATTTCATAGAAATGGGCAGCCTCTAAATCAAGATACAGGGTATAGTCAACTGCCGGGAAACAGCCAGAGGGGTGCCCCCCAGCCCCGTTATTAATAGGGGAAACCTGCCCTGCAAGGCCCACAGTGGATTCCCTCATCCAAGCAACTCCAGGAAGCACAGGCCTGGATCTTAACAGCACTATAGCAGTCACTTTGACTCCTGATATTGCTCTGCAAGCTATTCCTACAGGAATTTGGGGTCCTGTGTTACCAGGAGCATGGTAAAGAGGACAGTACAGATGCCTAAGAACGTATTTCTTGCAATACCAACAGTTACCAGCTGTATGGTAATATTTCCTGGGGCACATGGGGAAGTATTTTTGACTTATATTCCTGACCCTTCATGGGTAAGAACCATTAGGTATACTGATTCCCCTGTTTCTTGTAGTCTCTAAGAAGGGCAAAATTAAGTAAATATTTCTTAAAATTCCAACATTAGAATTTAAAATGACAAAAAGCCCAAAGCCACCTGTATTCTTAAGCTAGAGGCGGGGCAACATTTGTAGCTTGTGAATCAGACATAAACAATTACTAAATTTCTTTTGCTTTAAAATTGAGATACCTACTTTAATTAATAAATTAGCTTTTTAAATAAAAATCAAAGTTTTCAGCTAAATAAAGAGCCAATATTTTTGTAAGCAATTTGATTAAATATTCTAATAAAGTAACTAAGACCTTCTCTATACAAAAAAGAAATTGATAGCCAGTTTAAAATTGAATTGCATGGCCTAGAACAAAAGAATTTCCTTACATAATATTATTCTTCAATGTCATTATAATTTTTTTTGACAAATATCCCAAACAAACTTACAATCTAATTCTCTGAATATTTGGTAGCAATTTAATAAATAAATAAATAAATAACATAAAAGAAATTAAGGCAGTGAGAAGGCACTTGAGCATTCTATATTGGCTTTTCTTGCTCTTTTTGCCAAGAAGGACCCTCCCACAGCTGTCGCCTGAGCTTTCTGTTCATGCTGAGGTTGAAGCCTAGTGTTGGCTGGTACCATGAATCTGTTTCTCATCCAGTGGTGTGAGGTGGGCCTTCCCTGGAGAAGAAACCTGGGTTCCCCAAGATATGTGATCAGTGCTGGGACCCTGCCAGCAGGTGAGGGGATCCCAAGGCAGGTACTGGGCGTGGAGGCCACAAGGGCATCAGCGTCCAAGGAGATGGACCTGAATGAACCTCACATCAACCTGCTTGGCCCCGGAGGATGGCTGGTTAGCCAGAGACGGGCAACTGGAACTTACACGTTACACCGACCACCGCCTAAGGCAGGAACTGGGCCTTATGCTGCCCTGCTTTCCAATGACGGGTAAGGTGGGTTGGTACTGTATGGTAGTTCCTGACCTAAGACAGGCACAGTCGCAGAGGGGCCATCAGGAGAAAACTTGGGGATCAACAGAGGTTGATCCTCACCCCCCAACATTGCAGAGGCTTGAACCTTCGCCCCTTCTAAGGGAGGTCTCCTGCCCCATGGCTGCTTCACTTCCCACGCCTAGCTCCGATCGGGACCCAGGTGACAAGACAGAGACTTGGCCCAGCTCCGTTCAGGACACAAATGACAAAGATTTGGTGCAGCTCAGATCGGGACCCAGCAACAGACAGACTTGGCTGACAGCTGCCCTATATTCTAAATCCAACTTAACACCAGGAATGCTCAGGGCCTACTCAAGAATGCAAATAATCCTTTCCACTAATATTTACAGGATAAAACTAAGATTGTTGTTAGAATATTAAATTTAATAATAAAATAGTAGTTAAATTTTCAAATTAATTTAATTGGTTAATTGAAATAGGTGAATATTCAAGAAAATTTAATTGTACTGGAAAACAGTTGTTCCTAAAGTATAAACTTAAATTTCTATTGGTAGTTCATTGCATGGTAAAATTACTCAACATGCAATAAACATAAAGCAGTCATATTTGCATTATAAAAATTTTCCAAAAGCCTCATAATTACATTAAAAAAGGGGGTTAGTACAGTAATATTATGTAAGGAAAAAGCATCCTGTAAGCAAATTACATCTAAAAAATTTTTTTTACTTAACAGCAAGACACCCATGAAAAACATACATAGTATTAAAATAAGTCAAAGGAAAATCATTTGGGCAAAAATAAAAAGGATCTAAAGTCAAATTTATAGAAAAAATTCCTTTACTAACTTTTGGTCGAGAATGTTTATATATTTTCAGAAAAACAGCTCCAAGACCATGTGAATTCCTACAACAGAGAATGCTCCAGCTATGAAGACTAGAGGAGAAGCAGTCCAGAGATGGAAGATGCTGACGACACCTTGCCATCTTAACAGTCAGCAGCTGTGCATCGATGCAGGTTGCCCAGGACCAAACCAGAGAGTCGGACCTGCATTGCCACCATTTGTCCACCATCCAGAACTGAAATATCATTGCTAATACGTACATTCAAAAGACTGTTGGACATTGAAACTGGGACTCAAAGGACTGTTGGTCCAGAAAGAAAGATACTATAGACTTATTCATTTACCTCTTAGCATAGCCATTGTTGCTTGTCTTATTTTTGTTCTTAAGATTTATTTCTAGTCTGTAGGTTTAAGATTTTTTAGAGAAAAAGAAAATGGGGGAGATGTCGGAAACCAAATATTGTTCTCACTAAATGGATGTAAATGGGAAGCCAGAAGGCTGGCCAACCTTAATTGCTCTGAAAGGTCAGAGCTGATTACTCATTGTTTAGTTGAAACTATCTGTTTGTATCATGTTAATTTCTGTTATCTCCTGCCTAAAGGCTAGAGGTGTGTCCCAAAGCCTTAATAAAAGGGAGAAAAAGGCCAGAGCAAGTGGCAGTCCTTTCCACTAGAGGAAGCTCCCGCCTGGCCCCCCAATATCGCCAAATTAATGCTTTCTAGTCTATCATTTCGTTTGCGTGCGGCCTCCTTCAGAACCCGAACCCTGACCGGGGAACCCTGAACCACGCGGGACGTGGAAAGAGGTTCCCACATCGCCCAGGCTAGGAAGGAGCCTGCAACAGAGGTATGTGCCCTTGAGGGGAATCAAACCCAAGGCCCTTGGGTCTATTGACCAATGATCTATCCACTGAGCCAAACCAGCAAGTTCAGTGGTTGGCAAATTCATTAGTCAACAGAGCCAAATATCAACAGTACAACGATTGAAATTTATTTTGAGAGCCGAAAATGAACTTCTGTGCATGGGCCATGAAGTTTCAATCGCACTTTATATGCGCGCCCACATGTGGTATTTTATGGCAGAGCCACAATCAAGGGGCCAAAGAGCTGCATGTAGCTCCCAAGCCACAGTTTGCTGACCACTGGGCTAGAGCAACAGATACATTTTTAAGTGTAAGGAGTCGCAGGATTTTAGAAATGGAAGGGTGCTTACTGATCATCTATCTGATCCATCTCCTCATTTTATGGTTCTGGAAACTCCAGTAACAGGGCGAGTTTCCAAGAAGACCCAGAGCAGACCCAGAGCCATGAGGGTCCAGTCCACGGAGCACGTGAAGCCTCCAGGAAAGTCCCTGTGCTTCACAGGAAGATGGAAGGGCTGGGCCAGCACGAAACACGCATGACATTTAACTTAGAGGCTTTATTTACAACTAGAGGCCCGGTGCGTGAAAGTCCTGCACTCAGGGGTCCCTCAGCCGGACCTGTGCTCTCTGGGAGTCCAGGCGCCCTCAGGGGATATCGGACTGCCACAGAGGCGGGAGAGGCTCCTGCCATAGCTGCTGCACTTGCCAGCTGTGAGCCCAGCTCAGGGCTTCTGGGTGAGCAGCGCCCCCCCTGCAGGAGCACACTGACCACCAGGGGCAGCTCCTGCATTGAGCGTCTATCTCCTGGTGGTCAGTGTGTCATAGCAACCATTCGTTCAGCTGTTCAGTCAATTTGCATGTTAGTCTTTTATTATATAGGATGGGACTCAAACAGGATGTAGCAAAAGATCCTTCTCCTCCATGTCTTCTCAGCATGGGCTGTACTTCATCACCAAAACAGGAAAACATCCTTGGGCAGAAAGTGACTTCCTCCTCTTATGTGTCCTCTAAATCCCAAACAAGTCCCATTGCCCAGCCCTGAGCAGGGTGGCTGGGGAGACACAGAGTTGGCAGCTGCACCCCCTCCTGCAGTCCCTGGGAAGCGTGTCCAGGGGCAGCTTCAGGCTTTCACCTCACTCATGGCCTCCATGAGGCGAGCACTGTTGGTGACTGCTGTCGTCAGGAAAATGAACCTGTACCCTGAGGAGCCAAAAGCACCAGCCAGGTGAGTACGTGCAGATCAGTGGCCCCCAACACAGGCCACACTATGTAGAACCCCCTCCACAGCCTGGACTGGACCCAAGAACCAGTTCACAGGGGCAGATGCGTGGGTGCCATGCTCGGGGCATAGTGACTGGCCACACCCTGGAACTGGGCTCCTAACTCTCCAGCCCACAGCAAGTTCTACCCAGAGGGCAGCAGAGAACCTTTCCGGTGCTGCCCTTTGCAGCCAGAGCCCGTCCATGGACGTGCTGTCACCCTTCTGTGCTCTCACCTTTCTCTCTGCCCAGGAACCGCAGGGCTGAGATCTCGGAGAAGGTGCAGCCCCCCAGGAACACCACCAGGATGAGGCGCAGGGACTCGCTGGGAGCCTTGTCATCCTTGGTCCCGCCTGTGGAGAGCAGACCAGACTCGCTCTTTTATTTTATTTTTTTGGTTTAATCCTCACGTGAGAATATTTTCCCATTGATTTTTAGGGAGGGGGGAA
This sequence comes from Lasiurus cinereus, assembly GCA_011751065.1. Lineage (NCBI taxonomy): Eukaryota > Metazoa > Chordata > Mammalia > Chiroptera > Vespertilionidae > Lasiurus > Lasiurus cinereus. The sequence goes on along the minus strand of JAAGEH010000036.1, from coordinate 535,848 downwards.
TAGAGAGGGAAAGACTGAGAAAAACACACTGACTGGTTGCCTCCTACACAAACCCTGATCAGGGCCCGGGCCAGGAAGGAGCCTAAAACTGAGGTATGTGCCCTTGACCAGAATTGAACCGGGTCCCTTGGATCCGTAGGCCAACGTGCTATCCACCGAGCCAAACCAGCTAGGGCTAGACTCAGCCCTTGCCTGGCACGCTGGCACTAGGGACACGTCCAGCAACCTCTGGCCCACCCAGCCCTGCTACCAAGGTCACGCACCTGTGAAGGCCAGCTCGCTGCAGTTGAGGAGCCGCAGCACCTCGTCCAGGCCCTGCCAGCTCCTCCGCTCCAGAACCTGGAGGGTCAGGAGAGTGAGTTTCAGATCTCAGTCAGGATGGGCTTTATTATTTACTAGAGGCCTGATGCATGAAAATTCATGCACTGGAGGAGGGTGTCCCTCAGCCCGGCCTGCTCCATCTCATACTCCAAGAGCCCTTAGGGGTGGAAGGCCACCTGGTGATCAGGGGAAAGTGACGCCCCCATCACACCTCTGCTGCTGCCACTGTCGACAGCACAAGCCTCAGCCAGCCTGGTTACCAGAGCCTTGAGAAGTCCTGGGCAGCTGGGAAGCTGCCACGGAAGACTTGCCTGCACCTCGGGCTGGCCCTGGGCAGCTGGGCAACTGCCATCTGAGGCTTGTCTGTGCCTTGGACCAGCCCTGGGTGGCTGGAGGCCTGGGCGCCACCATCTTGTGTCTGTGGGCACCGCCATCTTTGAGGGCATGGCAGTCAATTAGCATATTCCCTCATTGTCTGTGGGTGCCACCATCTTTGAGGGTGAAGGAGTCAATTAGCATATTCCCACTTTATTAGATAGTATTTTCAAAAATATTTTTACTGATTTCAGAGAGGAAGGGAGAGGGAGAGAGAAATAGAAACATCAATGATGAGAGAGAATCATTGATCGGCTGCCTTCTGCATGCCCCCTCCTGGGGATCGAGCCTATAACCTGGGCATGTGCCCTTGACTGGAATTAAACCCGGGACCCTTCCGTCTGCAGGCTGACGCTCTATCCACTGGGACAAACAGGCTAGGGCAGTGGTCAGCAAACTCATTAGTCAACAGAGCCAAATATCAACAGTACAATGACTGAAATGTCTTTTGAGAGCCAAATATTTTAAACTTAAACTTCTTCTAACCCCACTTCTTCAAAATAGACTTGCCCAGGCAATGGTATTTTGTGGAAGAGCCCCACTCAAGGGGCCAAAGAGCCGCATGTGGCTCGAGAGCCACAGTTTGCCAACCACTGGGCTAGGGCAATAGGATGGGGTTCAGGAAAGGAAAGTCGTGGCGGCCCAACCATCCCAGTCAAAACTTGGGACAGATCAGGGACCAGGAGAGTGCGACACCGCCTGAGAGCAAGGGTCATGTGTTCTCACCTGCTCAATGACACGGCAGCTGAGGGGCACATAAGCGCCACTGAAGACATACGCCATGTCGCGTGGCACCTTTAGATCATACTCGCCATCCACACGCGGGATCTAGAGGGCAAAGCAAGTGACAGTTCAGCTCTCCGGTTGTTTACAGGGTCAGAGAGAAGTGGCAGGTCCCCAAGAATGGTTCTTCCTTCAATTAAAGGGAGCAGCAGCCACCCAGACCGGTTTGGCTCAGTGGATAGAGCATCTGCCTTCGGACTGAAAGTTCCCAGGTTCGATTTCGGTCAAGGGCATGTACCAGTAGGAGATGTGCAGGAGGCAGCTGATCAATGTTTCTCTCTCATCAATGTTTCAAATACCTCTCTATCCCTCTCCCCTTCCTCTCTGTAAAAAAATCAATAAAATATATTAAAAAAATAAAAAATAAAAATAAAGGGAGCAGCAGCCACAGCCTGAAAAGAAGAGTCCAAACAAGATTCCGGCTGCTAATCAGCACCCGCCAATTTTCTTGACTGAGCTCCCACACTCCCTGAGAAGTGCTGGGGGGAAGGGGCTCCCTCTCTGACGTCTCAGTGACATGGGACGTGTCTGTCACTGAAGCAGCACTTAGCCCATCTCTGGCCTTGTCAGGAGCTTGTTACACGTTTCCTAACAGAACGAATCTGTGTGCCTTATCGAATTAGGCATTAGTACGAGCAGCCCATGCTATCACACTATGAAAGGTAGACTCTTGTTTTTTAATCTTCACCCGAGGAAATTTTCCCATTGATTTTTAGAGAGAGTGGGAGGGGAAAAGAGAGAAGCATCCACATAAGAGACACATTGATTGATTGCCTCCCACACAATGCCTGACATGGACTGGGGAGAAGCCTGCAACCAGGTACGTGCCCTTAACCGGGAATAGAGTGTCCGCAGGCCGACACGCTCACCACTGAACCAAACCAGCTAGGGTAATAGGATCTTGATAGAAACAAAAGCTGCAAAGGTTTTTGTGGACTCAAAGTACTCCCCAAGGACCGAACTGGCACCTTCTATCCCCGTTCATCCCTGCTCCACATACCAAATTCAGCTTCTTGCTGATGGCCCGAAAATTGCTCCTCTTGGCCAGAGAACTGAAGGCATCAGTGATCTTTCCTGGGGAAGAAATCTGTGCTGGGTTTTATCTAAGTCAATGGATTCATGAAACTGCCCCCTAATATTCCAATCCGGAAATGACAGGCCCGCCTCTTGTCAAGTAGCCGGACCCATCACATCTCTAAGCTGCACATCCACAATTCCCTGGGTCTGATGAGACATTTCCCACCCTCTCCCCACACTCTTCCTCCTCCTACAGGGTGCCAGGTCTCTACTAAATGCCACCTACAGGGCAAACATATAGATGTATGGGCTGTGGAGTCACAGTGACCTGGGGTCCAGTGTGACTTACTATTTGAGGGATCTTAGACAAGTCACCTATCCTCTCAATCTCAGTTTCCTCATCTGTAGAATGGAGGTAAAACTAACCTTTGTGAGGATTAAAGGAGAAACTGTATCTAAAGTGCTTAGCATATGGTGAGTGTCCAATAACCGGGAACAGCTCCCCCTAGTGAACGTGGCGGTAATGACAGTAACAGTAGGAATCGCACTGTGCTTCCTGCTCAGCACTCTCCAGGGTGCTCTGTGCAGAAGAGGGGAAGGGTTCCCTGTGCTCCGTGCTCACCTGCAGCCTTGTCTGTCACCAGCTTGCTCACTTTACTCTCCACAGCAGTGAGGGTTTCTCCAGGGGCCTGCTCTGTCAGGAGCCCCGCCCGCCGCAGGTTGGAGAAGGTCAGCAGGTGCTCAGGGCCATAGCTCTGCAGGGAATGCAGGCAAGTCTTTACTGAGCGCCCAGCAGGGGTCTAGCACTGTTGGGTGGCATAGAGGCATGGAGGCGAGGGCGGTGAGGGAGATGAGGGATGGGAGGCTTCTGCAGTCTATGCATTATGGAGCTCATACTTGTTCATGTAAAAGTTTTGCTTATCAGAAATAACCAAACATCAAACCCAGAAGAAGAAAGCATATGAAATTCTTAAAGCCCAGAGAAAGCTACTGCTAGGAGGATGGTGGGGGAGGCTTCACAGATAAGACGTGACAGAAAGTTCTGGAAGGAAGCTTGTCAATGCCTCACAAGGTGCTAAAGTGAAGGAGAGTGGGGGCAAGATCTCAGCCCCTGGTCCAATAGCTGAATTGTTCAGTGTTCCTGGCACCGGCCACCCACGTGAGAAACGGGCGTGGGGAGGGTGTCTGCTGAAAGGTGATTTTCCTGAGAACCTCTGAGAGGAAGGCCAGATGGAGACAGATGGGGACAGGGACAGGAATCAATCAAACCTGGGACCCTTCCATCCGCAGGCTGATGCTCTATCCACTGAGCCAAACAGGCTAGGGCAATAGGATGGGGTTTAGGAAAAGAAGGTCACGGCGGGCCAACCATCCCATTTCTTGCTAGTTAGCAGGGCTTTCAAAACTTGGGACAGACCAGGGACAGGAAAAGGGCCGTTTCTTCTTTTGTCACATTCAAAAATGTCCAATGAGCCCCAGCCGGTTTGGCTCAGTGGATAGAGCGTCAGCCCGTGGAATGAAAAGTCCCAGGCTCACTTCCGGTCAAGGGCACATGCCTGGGTTGTGGGCTCAATCCCCAATAGGGGATATAGAGGTGGCAGCCAATCAATGATTCTCTCTCATCATTGATGTTTCTATCTCTCTCTCCCTCCCCCTTCTTCTCTGAAATCAATATAAATATATATATTTTAAAAATGTCAAATGAGCTGCCTCCATAAAGTTCCCTCACAAAGAGTAGGGTAGCTATTGGTTAGTGTCATCCCGATACACCAAGGCAATGGGTTCGATCCCGGTCAGGACACATACAAGAAACAACCAAAAGATGCACAAATAAGCGAAACAACAAATAAGATGTTTCTGTCTTTCTCTCCCACCTGCTTCCCCACTCTCTTGCTAAAACCAACATATTTAAGAAGACATTCTGCCGAGACCGGTTTGGCTCAGTGGATAGAGCGTCGGCCTGTGGACTGAAAGGTCCCGGGTTTGATTCCGGTCGGGGGCATGTACCTTGCTTGCGGGCACATCTCCAGTGTGGGGTGTGCAGGAGGCGGCTGATCGATGTCTCTCTCATCGATGTTTCTGACTTTCTATCCCTCTCCCTTCCTCTCTGTGAAAAATCATATTAAAAAAAGAAGAAGAAGAAGAAGAAGACATTCTTCTGGCTTACTTGTAGATACTGTGTTTTCAGAGATCGGTAATCCTTGGGGATCAAACCTGAGGATAAGGGAAGACAAGAAAGGTTGGTGAGCCGCTAAGGTGTCCTAAAATATTCAACCAAACCAACCAACCAACCCTCTTCCCCCAAGAAAACCTGAACCAGGTGGAATGACTCAGTAAAGGATGTTAACCTTGCACCCTACACGGAGGATTCTAAACTGACGTTGATTTGACCCTGCTCACAGGAAGATAAAGCTGGATCAGAGATGCCAGGGAGCGCCCAGAGCCACAGGGACTGGGAAGGGCCACTGAAAGGAATGCTGTGGTGGGAATGAGGTGGGAGGCAGCAGGAGGAGGTGGGAGTTCCAGGCATCTCTCCCTGGCTATGGGCCAGTACTTCGGGACCCCTCCTACAGATGCTGAGGAGCAGGAAGGGGTCAGGTGCTTCCAAAGGCCAGTCTTCCATGTGGTTCTCCACTGAGATAAGGAGAAATGGGCTTCCAACCACCAGAAAGGGGGCTCAGAATCAGCAAAGCCCTTCTCCGGGGAGAGGGCTCCCTTCAAGAATATTTAGGTGGAAGCCTTCAACAGGAAAAACAAGCTGCCATTAAAGGTTGCAGAGTCGGGCTCTGGGAAATGTTTAGGAAATCGGTCGGCAATCCCTTCTTCCTGAATTGCATCTTTTTTTTACAATTTAATCCTAGGGCCCTGGTGCATGAAATTTGTGCATGCGTAGGGTCCCTAGGCCTGGCTGGTGATCAGGGGCGATCAGGTTCACCACCACCTGCCCTCCCTGCCCCCTCCTTCCCTCGCTCCCTCAGTGTCCTGCTGGTCGCCCGCCATGTTCCACACTGCACCCTAGTGGTCAGCACACATCATAGTGAGCAATCGAACTCCCAGCCTCTGAGTCAAACTCCCGAGGGGATAATTTGCATATTAGCCTTTTATTATATAGGGTATTTTTATTGATTTCAGAAAAGGGAGAGGGAGAGATGGATAGAAACATCAATGATGAGAAAGTATCATATATCAGCTGCCTTCTGTACACTCCACACTGGGATCAAGCCCTCAACCTGGGTATGTGCCCTGACTGGGAATGGAACCATGACCTCCTGGTTCATAGTTGCAGCTCAACCACTGAGCCACACTAGCCAGCTAGACAACATTTTTATTATGAAACCTTATTGAAGGTAGGAGGCCTGCTGCAGCAAAGGGAGGTGGCACTCTGCTCTGTGTGTTTGTGATCCCAAGATGTGACAGCCCTTGTTCAGAGGGTGAGGGGGTCTGGATGTAGTCCTGCTTAGCATGGGGACACTAATTTACCCTATGACCTGGGATGTTCACCCCAAAAAAACTTGCTTTATTTCTATAGAGGGAAGAATCCACAAAATTACAGGGAGCCCTAGCTGGTTTAGCTCAGTGGATAGAGCATCGACCTGCTGACTGAAGGGTCCCGGGCTCGATTCTGATCTAGGGCATATGCCCGGGTTGCAGCTTGATCCCCAGTATGGGCTGTCCAGGAAGCAGCTGATCCATGATTCTCTCTCATCGTTGATGTTTCTATCTCTCTCTCCCTCTTCCTTTCCTCTATGAAATCAATAAAAAATATATTTTAAAAAATTAATCCTTCAAAATTCCAGGGAAATGTCCTGTCCACTAGGACATTTATTCCTGCCATTCACGATGACTTCTATCCTATGGTACAGTTTTGACCAGGCATCTCTGTCCTGGGGGCTCACCATTCTCGGTGATGGACAAGAGGCACATGAGGCGAAGGCTTTCTATAGGCGACACCTGCATGGGAAGAAAGAGCCAAGGAGGTTCAAGTTTCATAGCGCATGTTCTCCTCTCCTCTTCCTCCGGGAGGCCGACCCCATGTAAGCACCACCCTGCCAGCCGGCCAGCTGCCCACCTGCCGGTCGATGTGCTCCTCAATGTAGCTGGTGCTGTCCCGGATGCTGAAGCCCTCCAGCAGCGCTGCGAGTAACCAGAGGACAGCCTGTTACCGGGAGCAGCGCGGCAGCTACCATCTAGGCTAACGGGCGTCTGTCTCCCCATCTCCTTCTCCATCCGGGGATGAGGGGCCCCCAGGCGTCTAACAGGAACCCGAGTCCCACGCAGCCAGCGGGCTGGGAAGAGCCAGAGCGCAGCTCTTTAGGGTGGGTGGGGCTGGGAGCCAGCCGGCCAGCAGTCACCATGCTCGGTCTTGATGAGCTCCTGGAAGTCCTGCTTGGTTTTCTTCTTCATGATGGACTCACAGGCCCCAATGTCTGCAGAGAGGACAAAGTGACCTGACACATTCCTGGTTCCAGAAGGACATCCCTTTATTGTCCGGAAGAATAAAGACCTCAAGGCAAAAGGCAGAAGCACTTCTCCTCACTAGACCAGGAGTGGGGAACTATTTTTCTACCCAAAGCCATTTGGATATTTATCTTTATTTATTTTGAAATATATTTTTATTGATTTCAGAGAGGAAGGGAGAGGGGGAAAGAGATAGAAACATCCTGCACCTCCCTCTGGGGATGGAGCCCCCAATCTGGGCATTGCCCTTGACCGGAATTGAACCTGGGACCCTTCAGTCCACAGACCAACACTCTATCCACTGAGCCAAACCAGCTAGCGCCCATTTGGATATTTATAACATCATTTGCAGGCCTACAAATGATCAACTTAAAAATTAGCTTGCTCTAGCCCTAGCTGCTTTGGCTCAGTGGATAGAGCGTGGCCTGCAGTCTGAAGGGTCTCAGGTTTAATTTTGGTCAAGGGTACATGCCTGGGTTGTGGGCTCGATCCCCAGTAGGGGGCATCCAGGAGGCAGCTAACTAATGATTCTCTCTCATGATTGATGTTTCTATTTCTCTCTCCCTCTGCCTTGCTCTCTAAAATCAATATATATATATATATATATATATTGGTCAAACATTTAACTAACTTACCCCTAATGCCTGTGCAGGGCCAGATCAAATAAATTCACAGGCCTTATACGGCCTGTGGGCCCCATGCCCCCACCCTGGCTTTAGAACAAATAAGAGCATCATCTGCCAAGTGAACAGGGATCCCCTCTCTGGAGGCAGATACCCCCTCACATATCCTTCCCCAGCTCCCAGTCCCCAGCCCCCAGCTGAAACCTACGCAGACTCAGCAGGCGATGCTCCTGCTTCAGGCCCTTCAGCTCTTGGGAAACGAAGTTCTTCATCTGCTTGATGTCCATGCCTCTGCGGCGCTGCAGGCAAGTCCCAAGGTCACCACCGCCCTTCCAAGGTCACCACCATGCTCCCTCAGTCCCCACCGACCCTGGAAAAAGTCTGGGACCCTGTCCTAGTATCAGAGGGCTGGCTGAGGGGCAGCAGCCTGGGGAACCACTGAGGAAACAGAACCGAGGGCTGGGGGTCGGAGCCTCACGTCATACTGAGCCTGCAAGTTCCGGGCCTTCTGGCTCAGGAAGCTGAATACGTTGGAGAAGTGCTCATTTCGAATCTCATGAAACACCTGTGAGGGGAACAGGACGGAAGGACTTCTGTAGACCATACCTGGTCCTTCCTTCCTCATCAAGGACACCATAGCACAAGAAGGGTGCTCAGTGGTTCCAGCAAGAGTAAAAGGAGAGCTGAGCTGGCACAAGGCAGTCGTGTCAATACCTGCTTCGTGCCTTGGGGCACGAATTTTTTTTTTAACTATCTTTTTAAATCAATCAATTAATTAAATTTTTGTTAATTCTCTCTCAAGGATATTTTTCCACTCATTTTAGGAGGAGTGAAAGGAAGGAGAGACAGAGAGAAACATTGATGTGAGAGAGACACCCTAACCCTCCTGCAGGCAAAGGATCAAGCCTGTAACTGAGGCATGTGCCCTTGACCAGAATCAAACCCGGGACCCTGCAGTCTGACACTCTATCAACTGAGCCAAACCGGGCAGGACATGGGGTATGCTCTTAACTGGTGGGGGTCCTTCTGTCCTGTGGACTCAGCTTCCCCTCCAAGGGTGGTGCCCTCGCCGAGTGGGAGTGGCGCCCAGGGAAACCCACTGCCAGTACCCACACCCGCACCTTGTCCTCAGCATTGAGCAGCACCTTCAGGCTCTTGTCAGAGGATGTGACTTCTGGGCCAAAGTCGACGCTCCCTTTGAGAGCAAGGGGACAGCGATGAGGGTCTCCCTCAAGGCCTCCCTCTCCTGCCCTTCCCAGCCCTGCCATTAAAGGGCTCCACACGATTTGAAGCCATAGTTCTCTCAGGCCTGGGTCCCCCCTGCCCGCCCCACGCCAAGCAGGAAGCCCAGGAGCCGAGGGCCCCTCCATCAAGCCAGGATGCCACTCACCACACTTGATGCGGAATGTGTCGTCTACCAAGCCCTCGTAAACCACCTGGGAGCACAGTGCCGTCACAAAGTCCACGTCTGCAACCCAGACCCCTGACCGTGAGGGCCCGCTGCCACTGCCTGCTGCCCAGGTCGCTCAGGATGAGCGCCAATGCCTTCCCCAGACCCGGGTGTCAGGCCCCCAAACACTGCTGCATGCACAGCCCAGCCTGAGGGTCCTGTTTGTGCTACCACGTTTTCCACATTCCTGATGCTTCTGGGTCCAAAGACAGAGGAGTGCCAGCAGGAGTTACCTCTGTCCAGGAGGAAGATGTGGCCAATTTCTGGCTTCCGGCCTCTGGTCTCACCATCCTCTTCCTCCTCCAGGTTCCTCCACAATTCATGTGACATCTGCCAGGGACCAAGACATTCTTTTTTTCCCCAAAAAATAACTAATTCTTAATTTTGTTTTCTTTTAATTATGCTTTTAAAAACTATATATATTTTTTATTGATTTCAGAGAGAAGAAGGGAGAGGGAAAGAGAGAGAAACATCAATGATGAGAGAGAATCATTGATAAGCTGCTTCCTGCACGCTCCCCACTGGGGATCTAGCCTACAACCCGGGCATGTGCCCTGTCTGGGAATTGAACAGTAACCTCCTGGTTCATAGCTCGATGGTCAATGACTGAGCCACAATTATTTTGAGGTATTTATAAATTCACATGCAATTAAAAGAAATACAAGACATTCTTTTCCTGATCAGGTAGCTCAATTGGCTAGAGCAGTGGTCGGCAAACTTATTAGTCCACAGAGCCAAATATCAACAGTACAACGATTGAAATTTCTTTATAGAACCAAATTTTTTAAACTTAAACTTCTTCTAATGCCACTTCTTCAAAATAGGCTCACCCAGGCCATGGTATTTTGTGGAAGAGCCACACTCAAGGGGCCAAAGAGCTGCATGTGGCTCGAGAGCCACAGTTTGCCGACCACTGGGCTAGAGCATCGTCTCAATAATGCCAAGGTTGTGGGTTTGACCAATGAATGCATAAACAAGCGGAGTACCAAAAAGATGTTTCTCTTTCTCTCAAATCAACACACTAAAAAAAAAGAGATTCTTAATCTTGTGTCCAAGTCCCTCCAGTAGTCCCACATCTACAGAAGCCAACCCCTTCCTGTGGGACTTATTGAGACAGATCTACAGTTGTGCCCCAATAAGAAGGGAGCTAATAATTAACAACATTACCTGCTCAGGCCCCATCTCTTCCTATCCCTTCCCGTCCATCCCCATTCCAAATATAAAAAGATTCAGAAATGCTGCTCGGCCTGCGAGGCTCAATGGTTGAGCACCAATCTATAAACCAGAAGGTCATGGTTTGATTCTGTGGACACATGCTGATCTTACAAGCTCAGGGGAGGCCTGCATGGCAGTCTTGCAAACTCAGAGACCTGCAGTCACCACAAATGATGGTCTGAAATTAAACTTGAACTGAACGCAGTTATGTTGGGCAGTTACATCCTAGGCTAGTATCTTCACTGACCAGGTCAACCTTTACCTTAACTGAGCCTATCTGTCTTTTTACATCTATGATAACATACCCTTGAAATCTCTAGGTAACTTGTAACTTCCCTTTTTTCTGGAGCCCCTGGGGCAGAACCAAATGTGGTGGGCACCAGGACAGATGCCACAAATTCCTTTATCATCATGTTAATTGTTCCTGCACCCACCTAAGTCTGTGTCCATCATTTCACTTTTTATCCAATCCTAGGGGTTTCCTCTGCTTTGCTTTATCCCGCCTCTTAATCTATCATGGATGAATTTCATGGAACCCACCTATGTCCCTTCTTAGATGGCAATGTATAAATACAGATGTAACCCTCCATTCTCCGGGGCATTCTCTCAGTTCCTTGAGGTTCTGCTTCCCGGCATATATCGACAGTTTGGCTCAAATAAACTCACAAAAATGCTTTACAGGTTTCAATTATTTTTTTTTTGTTGTTAACAATTCCCATTCGGGGCACATGTCTGGGTTTTAGACTCGATCCCCAATGTGGGGTGTGCAGAATGCAGCCGATCAATGATTCTCTCTCATCAATGATGTTTCTATCTCTCTGCCCCTTCCTCTCTGAAATCAATAAAAATATACTTTAAACAAAAAGAGATTCAGGAATGCTACCCAAGAGGCCCTAGCTTTTGCATCTCTGTTAGCCACACCAGTTCCTGTCTCTGAGGACTATGTTGCAACAGTGAAAGCAAGAGAGAGAATATACCTGCTGCCACAGATGCCCGGACAGTGGGCAGACAGTCCATGGTGAGGGAAAACAGGGAAACAAGCCTGCCAGCGCTCACCTTGGCACACCTGCCAATCCCATAGCAGTTAGGAAAGGGGCCGTAGAGCGTGCTGAGGAGGTGCAAGGCCTGGGCCACAGTGTTGATCCAACGCTGGTCTCCTTCCTGCAGGGACCACAGGGGCCACAAAGATGGGGGTCAGCCCGACAGACCCATCAGGATGGTGTTAACCCTCAAGCCCTAGAGCAGCGGCAGGGAATGCTTGAAAGAGTTCATTTTGACTAGCCCCAAAGGACCCAATCAGTGGCACTCAATCTCCCAATCACTCCCATGCACAGCAAATGACAGACTGCCCTAGCCAGTCTGGCTCAGTCTGGAGACTGAAGGGCCCCGGTTCGATTCTGGTCAAGGGCACATGCTTGTGTTTTGGGCTTGAATCCCAGTTGGGGGCAGGTAGGAGGCAGTTTCTATCTCTCTCTCCCTCTCCCTTCCTCTCTGAAATCAATAAAAATATATTAAATAAATAAACAAAAAAATAAATGTGTTTTTTTGTAAATTATGGAACTTGGATGAAGGTGCATCAATATTGCTAGCCCGCTGGACCCCCTTGTTTGCCCCCAGTCATTGATACCAAGACCAAAGGGCCCCTGCCTTTACCAGGAAGTAGTCCCTGAAAAATTCAGGTAGCTCCATGCTCAGCAGATCCACATCAAGAGGTAGCAAAGAGAAGGCCCATTCGTCACAGCTCACATCTGGGGGACAGAGACCATCAGCCTCCCTGTAGAAGGCATGTGCCTCTATCTTCTGGGGGAACGCCCACCAGTTGCCTAGAGACATCTGAGTACCTCCCCTGGCCTGCACTGCACTGAGCACGGTGCTCAAAGGCCAGCAAGACACAGCCTGGCCCGGAGGAGCTCAGAGTCTGGGAACAAAAGGAGACGTGTACACGACAGCTTGTCATACGATGTGACAAGGGGTGTGTTTTCATTATAAGGAAACATTCACTCCTTATTCGGCAAATACCAGTGGAATGGAAGACATGTGCAGGCACTGGGGTACAGAGTGGAGAAGAGAATGAATGTGCCCTGTGTCCTGGGGAGACCCTTACAGTCTAGTGGGAGAGACACGCTCAAGGTAGATTTAATTACAAAGAAGTAAACCAGCCATCCATAAGCACAAACATCTGAGGGTCTAACCTCATGCAAGGTGCAGGACAGACTTCCCTAAAGAAGTGATTGTTAGGCTGTGACTCTAAATAAGATGTGGTGGGTGAAGAGTGTAGGCTGGGGAATATTCTGGGCAACAGGAAAAGCACGTGTGACGTCTCCATGGCTGGAGGGCAGTGAGTCAGGAGAAAGGAGTGGCACGTGACAGGCAAAGGGGCCAGGAAAGGACCAGGTGGCAGAGGCGGGAGGCCAGGGGAGGACCCGGGCTTTCTTCTTTGAAACTGCAGGGCGCCTGAGGGGGGTACCGCCCTCATGAGCGTGTTGCGTGGAGAACACAGTGAGGGATGCACAGGGGAGATAAGGACAGAGCAGTTGGCAACCAGCAGCGATACGCCCTCGTATCCTCTCCCACTGTCCCCCTACTTCCATTCTCAGGCACCTCTCCTCCCGCTGTGCCAGCAGGAATGAGACAGGAAGGGGTGGGGAGAGGGCAGGGAAGGATACTGTTCCTTCTGCATATCCGGCCCCTTTCCACTCTCATCTCCTCTCACCTCCATAGATCCCCTCTTCCTCAAGCACCATCTCACAGGCATAAAACTGAAAGAGAAAAGGAAGCCGATTAGCAAACACCGCTCCCCTCTTCTTTCCTTTCTTGGGGTTCCTCCAGGATCATTGACCAGGACAACACTTACTGACCCAGTCAGAGAACCCAGCCAACACGCATCAGTGGTTGAGTGTTGACCTATAAACCAGAAGGTCACGGTTTGATTCCACAAGCTCAGGTTGTGGGCTAGATCCCCAGTAGGGGGCGTGCAGGAGGCAGCCGATCCATGATTCTCTCTCATCATTGATGTTTTTCTCTTTCTCTCCCTCTCTGAAATCAATAAAAATATATTTAAAAAAAAGAAAGAAAGAAAGAAAGAAAGAAAGAAAGAAAGGGCAATGGAATCATGGAATCATGGAGTTTAACACTTTGTTCCCTGGAAGAGCTTTGCAAAGAAAAGGCATCTTAGCTGTCACAGTGGGCCATGCAGAGGCCAGCTCTCAGGTCCCACAATCTGTGTTCGTGGCAGTTTGCCATCACACATACTTTGCTTTCAGGGAGATGGAGCTGTAGGCCCCTTGCCCCTTCCCCGCCCCGAATCCTGTCCTGCCTTATGCCACTGCCATCAGGACCCAAACTCACCTTCTGAGGGCTGAAGATCACTTTGTATTTTCGCATTCGGCCGGCCAACTTGTCAGCATTGACGAGATCTACAGACAGGAAGAATGCAACCCAGAAGGCCGTGGGCCATGTGTCAGGGGAGAAGTAAGGGAGCAGTTATCCTTGTATTTACTTATTTTTATTTTTAATATATTTTATTGATTTTTCACAGAGAGGAAGGAAGAGGGATAGAGAGTTAGAAACATCTTTGAGAGACATTGATCAGCTGCCTCCTGCACGCCCCCTAGTGGGGATGTGACCACAACCAATGTACATGGCCCTTGACAGGAATCAAACCTGGGACCCTTCAGTCCCCAGGCCAATGCTCTATCCACTGAGCCAAACCGGTTTCGGCTATTTTTATTTTTTTAAAGTATATTTTTTATTGATTTCAGAGAGGAAGGAAGAGGGAGAGATAGGAACATCAATGATGAGAGAGAATCATTGATTGGCTGCCTCCTGCACGCTCCCTACTGGAGATGAAGCCTGCAACCCGGGCATGTGCCCCTGACCGGAATTGAACCTGGGGCCCTGTTCAGTCTGCAGGCCGGCCCTCTATCCAATGAGCCAAACCCGCTAGGACTCCTTTTCTCTTTTTAAAAATTCTTTATTGTTAGAAGTATTACATATGTTTCCTTCCTCGCCATTGACCTCTCCCCGCCTGCTCCTGCCCCCAGCACAGTCCCTCACCTCCCTACTGTCTGTGTCCAAGGAGCAGTTGTCCTCAATGTGGTATGGCCAACCCCAACACCCCTTTACTTATGAAGGAGTCCCTCTGGCCGAGGCCCTTAGATCTCACCACCCTCCCCGGGTCTCGGTGACACAGCGCACTGCGGCATACTCACTGGCTATGTATCGCATGTTCTTGACGCGGGGTCTGACTAAGAAACACAATCTATGGGAGAGAAAGGGAGAAAACTCAGTGAAGAAGTCAGGAGGTTGGTGACAGACAGCACCACCCGAAGAAACTGAAATAACACCCCATTCTTTCACCATCTGCTCCTCTTGACCAGCCTACAGCTCCCAGCCTCGCCACAGCCGGGCCAGCTCTGGCCACAGACTCCCCTCCCGACAGCAGGGACACTGTGCTTAGCATATGACCCCTCTGAGGAACCCGGAATTCCTGTTCTCAAAGAATTCACAATCTGTCAGGCGAAGTAAGAGGCACACATGTATAAAGTATCAAACACATATTTAAAAACAACACAAGAAGTTGCCTGGCCAGCTTGGCTCAGTGGTTGAGCATTGAACTAGGAACCTGTAGGTCACAGTTCAATAGCCGGTGAGGGCACATGCCTGGGTGTAGGCTCGATCTTCAGTGTGGGGCGTGCAGGAGGCAGACGACACATGATTCTATCTCATCACTGATGTTTCTATCTCTCTCTCCTCCCTTCCTCTCTGAAATTAATAAAAATATATTTTTAAAAAATACAAGAAGGTATATAAAATGTTTTTCTAACTTGGATGTATTCTCCATGTACCCAGGAGAATTTTTCCTCTAAGTGAGGGTGTACATTACTTAAGATGGAAAAGTATTAAAAAGAAAAACAGCCCTGGCTGGTGTTGGTTGGTGGCTGGAGTGTCAGCCCAGGCACCGAAGCGTCTCAGGTTCCATTCCTGATTAAGTGCATGTAGCCAGGTTGCCAGTTCAATCCCAAGCCCCGGTCAGGGCTTATGCAAGGAGGCAACCAATCAATGTGTCTCTCTCATATGGATGTTTCACTCTCTCTCTCTCCTCTGTCTCTGTCTCCCTCCCTCCCTCCCTCTTTTCCACTCTCCCTGAAAAAGCAATGGAAAAAATATCCTCAGCTAAGGATTAACTAAAAAAAAAAGAGAGAAAAGAAAAGAAAAACAAGAATTCGATCCAAGATGGCGGCATAGGTAAACACCTATACTGCTGCCTCGCACAACAATTTCAAAACTACAACTAAAAGACAGAACGGACATCATCCAGAACCACAGGAAAGCTGGCTGAGTGGAAGTTCTACAACTAGAGGGAAAGAGAGGGGCTCACAGAAACCCAGAGGAGCTGCAAAAAGCTGAGGTACGGAGACGCGTCCATGGAGAGAGCGAGAGACAGCGAACCTGGCTGGCTTTCTCTGGCGGGAGGGAGACGGAGAGTCTCAAAGGCATTGAACCCCTTGTCCTGCGACACTAACCCCCAGATCCAGCTGAAACTCATACGGGGGGAGTTTGGACTGTGAAAAGGGAGAAGTGCACGGAAATTTAGGGGAGTTGCAAAGGATCGGAGGTCTGGTCGCGCACGGCACCACGCGGAGGACAGATTGCTGATTGTGCCGCTGGCTTTCGCGAGTGGGCGGGAGACAGACCCTCCGAACTGTGCCACTTCTGACTCCACTAAGCCCCTGTTTCGGGTGAAACCCTGGAGACCTAGACTCGTGTGGTCCTGGTTCGCAGGGGAGCCGGAAAGGCAGCGGTTAGAGGCGCTGCGGGTGCGCGCGTGCGCAAGGACCACTCCAGCTATTACCCAGTCACCTGAGACTCAGGGGCCGTGGAGGGCGGGGCCGACTGCAAGGCAAGGCGGTCCCTTAAGCCCTGAGACTCCACCCCTCCCAAGCTCAGCAGAGGCTTCTTCGGCTTTGCCTCTGGCATCATAAAGCTGAATCCAACACAGAAGTTTCCCCGGCACAGTGAAAATGCCGAGACAAGGGAAGGGATTACAAGCAAAAGAAATGGAGGAAAAAAAACAACTGGATATAGAGTTCAAAACCACGCTTATAAGGTTTTTCAAGAATATGCTAGAAAAGATGGATAAATTTAGTGAGACCCAAGAGGAGATGATAAATACACTGACTGAAATAAAAACTATTATACAGAGTACTAACAGCAGCCTAGAGAAAGGCAAGGATCAAGTCAAAAATTTGAAATATAAAGAAGCAGAAAACATTCAACTGGAAAAGCAAGAAGAGAAAAGAATCCAAAAATGTGAAGATAATGTAAGGAGCCTCTGGGACAGCTTCAAGTGTACCAACATCAGAATTGTGGGGGTGCCAGAAGAAGAGAGAGAGCAAGATACTGAAAACCTGTTTAAAGAAATAATGACTGAAAACTTCCCACATCTGGTAAAAGAAATAGACTTACAAGTCCAGGAAGCACACAGAACCCCAAAGAAAAGGAATCCAAAGAGGACTACACCAAGACACATCATAATTAAAATACCAAGAGCAAAAAACAAAGAGAGAATATTAAAAGCAGCAAGAGAAAAACAGTTTATTACCTACAAGGGAGCACACATACGACTGTCAGCTGATTTCTCAACAGAAACGATGCAGGCCAGACGGGAGTGGCAAGAAATATTCAACGTGATGAACAACAAGAACCTACAACCAAGAATAATCTATCCAGCAAAGCTATCATTCAGAATTGAAGGGCAGATAAAGACCTTCACAGAGAAGAAAAAGCTAAAGGAGTTCATCAACTCCAAACCAGTATTATATGAAATGCTGAAAGGTACTCTTTTAGAAGAGGAAGAAGAAAAAGGTAAAAGACAAAAAATTATGAACAACAAATACACATCTATCAACAAGTGAATCTAAAAATTAAGTGAATTAAAAATCTGATCAACAGAATAAACTGGTGAATATAATAGAATCAGGAGCACAGAAAGGGAGTAGACTGATAATTCTCAGGAGGACAAAAATCATAAAGCATCAAACAGACTGTGAAATTATAGCAGAAAGATTAAAGTTAGGTGAGGTAAATAAGTGATCAATCAAAGGACTTGTATGCATGCTTTATAAACATAACCAATGATCACAGACACTAGGGGGTCGTGGTACGCCTGGGAGGGAGGAGGGGCAATGGGGAGATATGTATAAAAAATTAATAAAAATTAATTAAAAAAAAAAAAGAAAAAAAGAAAAACAAAAAGCAGACAATAGGCAGTGTGTGACAAATACTAAACACCCTGGAGATCCAGAGGAGGAAGGCTTCATGGAGGAGGTGGCACTGGGGTCCGAAGGCTGTTTTACAGGAGCAGTGAGGACAGGACGGCATTCCAAGGCAGAGTGAATGGGGCGGCCAGAAGGGGGATGCTACTTGCACGTAGCTGGGAAGCACGGGAAAGCACGTGTCCAGCGGAGGCTTGAGGGCCCCGTGAGGGCCCCGTGTTGTTTCTGTCTCTCCTTTCCTCTGCAAAGGCCATGTGAGGCCCAACTGAAGATTCCCGTGCCTTCCGTGATGAGCAATCTGCACTTGACTCCGTAAATAAGAGAAGACTGGATGGTTCTTGAGAAGAACACGGTGAAAAAATGTATTTTTTCATAAAAAAATATTTTTAGTGATTTTAGAGAGGAAGAGAGTGGGAGAGAGAGAGAGAGAAACACCAATGATGAGAGAGAATCATTTATCGACTGCCTCCTGCTTCCTGCATGCCCCCTACTGGGGATCCAGCCCGAAACCCAGGCATGTGCCCTGACCGGGAATCGAACCTTGATCTCCTGGTTCACAGGTTGATGCTCAACCACTGAGCCACACCAGCTGGGCAATGAAAATATTTTTGAAAGCTTCATCAATCTGGTTAGAGGTGGCAGACTGGAGAAGAGAAGAGGACAAGAGAGGAGAAACTGCAGAAAGGAAGACAGAATAAGGGGCTAAAGCATAAGCTTGCATGAAACTGTCAGAGCAGGGCGGGGAACCGCATCACAAGCATTATGCTGCCAGATCTCAGCCACAGGCGCACCGAGGGTGAAGTGCAGGGATGTCCTCCCACTTGGAGCCGAGCCGCATGCCCCCAGACACTCACTGTTCGCTGGAGCTCAGCACTGGCTTGTTCTCCACCTTGTACAGCTTGTCTACTTCGTGTTGCTGCCGAGAGAAGTCAACAAGATAAGGCACACAGAGTACATGGAAACCCAAAGCATGACACAAAAGCAGGGGACCTGGGCTCCTATTCATGCTCATTCTGGGGATAAAACTGCCTCCCTGACAACCATTCACTGACCCTTCTTCAGATTGTCAACAGAAAAGCCAAAAATAAAACAATTAAAAAGCAACAGACAATAGCATCCATTCCAACTACCCTCTATTTATCCTGCAATGGTAGTCACACTTTAGTAATTTGTACTGTTCATCAAAAGAAAAACTGGCCAGGCTGGCATTGGCTCAGTGGTTGAACATCGACCTATGAACCAAGAGGTGAGGGTGTGATTTCTGGTCAGGATACATGCCCGGGTTGTGAGCTCAATCCCCAGGAAGGGGCGTGCAGGAGGCAACTGATCAACAGTTTTCTCTCTCATCTTTGATGTTTCTATCTATCTCCCTCTCCCTTCCTCTCTCTGAAATCAATAAAAATACATTTTTTAAAAAGAAAGAAAACCTATTTAGTGAGGAAAGAATCTGCCTGGAGGAAAGGGCAGGTACCTTTAGGATGGAGACACTGGCGATTCGATCCAGAGGGCTCATGAGATCAGCCTCAATGAACAAGTCCTTTCTTCCTGGAAGCTGAAGACACACAGTATCCTGGGTCACTCCTCGGCTGACAGATCACACAGCCACATGTCTACCAGAACCCCAGTCTCGGAGCTGGAAGGGTGCCAGACTTCATCTACCCAGGCATCTGATTTACTGTTGACATCATATAAATAGTTGACATTTCTCTACCTACTCACCTATTTCGTCTTCTTTTCTGCACCAGCAGAAAAATATTTCACCTTCTTTCTTAGGTTAACTCCTTGTCACTCAGCCCTCCTGCTGGCCTGTGACCTTGTCCTGGATCACTGCCTGCTTCTCCACCGACTCCTCCACTCAGCTTCCCCATGACCCTGGTCTCCTGCTGGACGAAGCCAAGCAAAACCAAACCCTACCCACATCCCGCAAACCCTTGAACTGCCAAACCTCTTTTTTAATCCTCCCCGGAGGATATTTTTCCATTGATTTTAGAGAGAATGGGAAAGAGAGGGAAAGACAGAGAAACATTAATGTGAGAGAAACACATTGATTGGTTGCCTCCTGCACACGCCCCAACCAGAGCCTGGGCGGAGGAGGAGCCTGCAACCGAGGTACGTGCCCTTACTGGGAATTGAACTTGGGACCCTTTCGTCTGCAGGCCGACGCTCTATCCACTTAGCAAAACCGGCTAGGGTCCAAATCTCTTTTTAAGTAGTATTTTTCTTTTAATTAAAAAAAAAACTGCCTAATATTCCCCACTCACCCACCCCAGATGCCTGTCATCTGATTCAGGCATCATCACTCCTAACACTCCCTCACCTGACCAGGGGAAGGTGAGGTCACACTGAGTGGCAGGGGAGAGGGAAGTCATTTCAAGTTTTCTCTCAACTAAGCCTGGACAAGTGGGGGGTAGGAGGGGTGGTGGCAGTGACTCAGAGGGTAATCCAGTAAGGAACAGGGACAGAGAATAGGCTGAACCATAAGATCAAAACCAGCAATTCAGTTGTGCTGATGTATAAGGTACATAGAGGGCAGTGGTTTTCAGTCTGAATGTAGGGGAAGAGTGGAAAGCAAGACTGAAACAGTTGTTACAGGGTCTGGAATTGATCCTTTATGGCACGGGGGCGGGTTACTTTTGTGCCCTGAAGCATCCTATCAGCTGAGAATGTCAGTTAGATGAATCTGGGACTTAGGGATAAATGGACTGCAGACTAGAGAAACTGGAGGCAAGCAGCCCAAGCATGTGGCAGTGAATGAGGACCTGATTTCGGCTGGTTGGTGGTGTGAACAAAAGACATTATGTACGAGACACATGGAGCCCGGCTGGCATGGCTCAGTGGTTGAGCATCAACCTATGAACCAGGAGGTGGAGGTTTGGAGTCTCAGGACA
Organism: Lasiurus cinereus; assembly: GCA_011751065.1. Classification (NCBI taxonomy): domain Eukaryota; kingdom Metazoa; phylum Chordata; class Mammalia; order Chiroptera; family Vespertilionidae; genus Lasiurus; species Lasiurus cinereus. Next base: position 515,441 of record JAAGEH010000036.1, on the reverse strand, counting down.
CATGCTGAGACTCCTGGCTACCCAGGAGGCAGCCGTTCAATAATTCTCTCTCATCAATGATGTTTCTTTCTCTTTCTCCCTCTCTCTTCCTCTCTGAAATCAATAAAAATATACACTGATTGGCCAGATTATTATATTTGAATGCATAATAATCTGGCCACTCAGTGTATATCCTATATAATAAAAGGCTAATATGCAAATTGTCCCCTCGATCAGGAGTTCAACCAGCAGGCAGGCTAGCCAACTGTCCACGTCCCCTCCTCCTGGCCAGGCTGGCCGGAACCCACCCTTGCATGAATTCATGCACCGGGCCTCTAATACATAAATACGTGCACACACACACATATACATACACATACACACACACAAACACTGAGTGGCCAGATTATTATGCATTCAGAGATCATAATAATCTGGCCACTCAGTGTTTATATAGTTTTTAAAAAGACACATGGAATGTGTAATAGGATTTTTTTAATACTTGAAAGAAATGAACAGTGTTAACAGTGCTTGTATCTGACAATAAGATTATAAGTGATTTTTTTCCTTTATAAAGACCTCGGGTTACATCAGACTTGGCGTACATCATTTTGTGGTTACATTGCCACTTCCCATTTATTTATAAAAAAAAGTTCCATCATTTCGATGTATGTACATATGTGCTTTACGTTTTTTATCATTTATTTACCACGAGTAAAGGTCAGGAATTGTTCTTTCTTTTAAATATTTTTACTGTTTCACTTCATTACTGCTGTGTCTGTGCTCCATGTGGGTGACATAGGTGCTTATGTAGGTGGGTTCCGACTTACGGCGAAATCCGCATTACATTGCACCGTAGTAACAGATCTCCAACGTAACTCAAGGACCTACTGTACTTTCCATTACCTTATACATTTTCTATAATGTGCATTACTTTTACAATCATTATTTTTAAAAAGTCAGGTGGCAGGAAAAATCCATAGGACTCAGGAACTTACTCAGTTAAGCGTGAGAGGGGAAGGAGGTTCACCTGAATAGCAACGCCCATTAGCAAGAATTAAGACACAAGAAGCACCCTAGCCAATTTGGCTCAGTGGATAGAGCGTCAGCCTGCGGACTAAAAGGTTCCAGGTTTGATTCTGTCAAAGGTATATGCCCAGGTTGTGGGCTCGATTCCCAGGAGGGGGTTTGCAGGAGGCAGCCAATCAATGATTCTCTCTCATCATTGATGTTTCTATCTCTCTCTCCCTCTCCCTTCATCTATGAAATCAATAAAAAATATTTTTTTTAAAAAGATACAAGAAGCTAGTTAGAAGAGGATTTTAGTGCGCTGAAATCCAAGTTGGCCATGTTGAGTTGTCTTTGTGGCCACTCGTCCCCACCTACGCTACATTTACAAGTTTCTCTCCTTGGTCTCATTTGCTCTCTTTGATGTGGTTCTCACCTGAGCTAGTGGCTTTAACTAGCATCTCTTCAATTCCTGACATGTGTTGAGTATCTTTCATGTATAAATCAGGGCACATAAAAAAGAAATAAAATATGGTCCCAAATCCCCTGAGTTTCTCTCAAGTCCCCATTTGCACCCAGGCTGCAGCTCTATGTTTCGATCTGCTGGAAATTACAAGCATCTTAACTTCACCCCAAAACTAATGAGCTTTCCCTACCAAGTGTTCCTCTTTCTAATTCCTTGTTTAAAAAATAAGGATGTAGCTGGTAACCAGACATGTGGCCTTGACTGGAACCAAACCTGGGACCCTTTAGGCTCTATCCACTGAGCAAACCAGCTAGGACCCATGTCGCTAATTTTGTATGTGCCTTTACTACCTCAGTATGATCTACGGTCACCAAATGGGCCTTCTGGTTGGCCATTTACTCACCTCCACACATAGCTATTAACATCATCTTCAAGAATTGCTTCATGCATGACTACCATCATCAACAAATCAATCAACTGGGAGGATGTGGAAAAAAAGGAACCCTCATGCACTGCTGGTAGGAATGCAGACTGATGCAGCCATTACAGAAAACAATATCGAGTATCCTCAAAACATTAAATATGGAACTGCCATTTGATCCAGTGATCCCATTTCTAGGAATATATCTTAAGGAATCCGAGACACTAGGGAGAAACCAAGACGGTGGCATAGGTGAACACCTAAACTGCTGCCTTGCACAACAATTTCAATACTACAACTAAAAGACAGAACGGACATCATCCAGAACCACAGGAAAGCTGGCTGAGTGGAAATTCTACAGCTAGAAGGAAAGAGAGGGGCTCACAGAGACCCAGAGGAGCTGCAAAAAGCTGAGGTACGGAGACGCGTGTGTGGAGAGAGCAGGTGCTGCATTGCCTGGCTGGCTTCCTCTGGCGGGAGGGATATGGAGACTCCCAACTGCACTGAACCCCAGTTCTGGGCGAGACTCATATGGGGGGAACCTGGACTGTGAAAAGGGAGGAGTGCACGGAAATTTAGGGGAGCTGCGAAAGGGCAGAGGTCTGGGGGGCACACACACCACTGCACGCAGAAGACGGACTGCTGATTGTGCTGCTGGCTTTCTCTAGTGGGCGGGAGACAGAGCCTCCCAACTGTGCCACTTCTAACTGCACTGAACCCAAATTTTGGGCGAGACATTAGAGACCCAGACTCATACGGGTCCCAGAACACAGGGAAGCCGGAGGTCTAGAGGCACACTAGCATATGACACAGAGAAGCTGCAAAGATTACCAAGTGAATCTAAAAATTAAGTGAATTAAAAATCTGATGAACAAAATAAACTGGTGAATATAATAGAATCAGGACATAGAAAGGGAGTGGACTGACAATTCTCAGGGGGAAATGGGTGAGGGGGGTACAGGGAGAGACTGGACAAAAATACACCTATGGATGAGGACAGTGCAGGGGGAGGTAAGGGTAGAGGGACAGGTGGGAGCCGGGTGGAGGGGAACTATGGAGGGAAAAAGATAAACAAATGTAATAATCTGAACAATAAAGATTTATTAAATTAAAAAAATTAAATTAAATTAATAAAAGAAATCCAAAACGCTAACCAGAAAAAAATGCATGCACCCTTATGTTCATAGCAGCACAATTTACAATAACTAATATCTGGAAACAGGCCAAGTTCAATCAGTAGACAAGTGGATAAAAAAGCCATGGTACATTTATACCATGGAATACTATGCAGCAGTGAGAAAGAAGACTCTCTTACCCTCCAAGACAGCATGGAGGGACCTAGAGATTATCATACTAAGTGAAATAAGTCAGTAGTCAGAGAAAGTCAAGTATCACATGATCTCTCTCACTCATATGTGGAATCTAATTAACAAAATAAACTGATGAATGGAGTGGATCCAGAGACATGAAAGCATAGAACAGAGTTTGGAATCTCTGAGGGAAGGCAGAGAAGGGAGGTTAGGGGAGAGGTAATCAACCAAAGACCTTGTATGCATAGGTACATAACCCATGGTCATAGACAGTGGAGGAGCGAGTGCCTGGGGCAGCGGGCAGGGCTGGGCTAGAGGTCTATGAGGGTATATATTACACTTTCAACAATAAAGATGAAAAAATAAAGAACTGCTTTATGCCACAGATGGGGAAAGATTCTTGCTTATTGTGTAACTTCTGATCACCCTCTTCCCTGAAAATGCCTCCTCCTTCCCTGGTTCCTCCATCTTGCTCCTACCAATCACCTGCCCAGAACACGGTCTCCCATCTCCAAGGAAAATAGGCTTACTCTTCACATTCCAGCTCCTTGAATGCCTAGATCACTCCAGCTAGAGATGATTGCTTACTCTGATGGCTCCACGCACCCTGGCCGTCACTCCTTCACCACACGATACCCCACGTGGGGTGGTTTGTGTTTCCTCCTGGAGCGTGAGCGCCCAGATACCAAAGATGTCTTAACCACCCTTCCATCCCGGCGATGCCTGGCACCGGGTGTCTCCCAGGCCTGCATGGGAGACACTGACTGCCACGAACCCTCTGCCCGGTCCCAGGCGGCTGGACCACCCTCTGGTTTTCCTCCCCAAGCGCTGCCCTTCGGGCCTGCCTCAGCAGCTCCAGAGGCAATAAATACCCGAGACCAAGAACCAGCCAAAGGGACTCAAAAGGACGCCGTCCGGCGAGTGCGGCAAGGGCCCGGCGTGGCGGGCACTGACCTGCTCCAGCAGATAGATGAGCTGGTCGCGGGCCAGCCTTTTGAGCATGGAGAAGTCAGGCAGCTCGGGGGCGTCCGGCCGGTGGAGGAACGCCATGGCCGCGGTCACTGGGCCGCGGGATGTGCGAAGCGGGTCGCCCTCCGCTCTCGGAAGGCCGGCGGCAGCCCAGGTGGCTCCTTCAGGGCACGGAGGGGCCCTCACTCTTCAGCTGCGCTGGAGGCGCGAGCGGCCATGTCGCGGCAGCGGCGGCCCTGGACACCCTCTCTCAGGCCGGCAGCCCTCCGCTCCGCCCCCGCCCCCACCCCCACCCCCACCCGGCCCTCGCTGCTCCCCTCCGCCCCCGCCCCCACCCGGCCCTCGCTGCTCCGCTCCGCCCCCGCCCCCGCCCCCACCCGGCCCTCGCTGCTCCCCTCCGCCGGCGAGCAGGACGCCGGGCGGGACTCCCTGCAGCAGGGCCAACCACGCCTCCGGACGGGCGGAAACGGCTTCCGGGGCTCTCCGGAAGCCCCGCTCGCTGGACCGGCGCTGTGGGTGCCCGGAAGCTGGACGGCGTCCGGGAAGGAACATTTTAAGCGAAAGTCAACGCGTCGCCGTCCCAGCCTCATTTCTGGCGAGAGGAGAGTTCCCAGGATGAAACTAGTGTTTAAGGGCACATTCCGTTCTCCCAGCGCGCCCACGCGAGGGTTGGGCACTAGCTCGACTTTCTGACCTTCGTACAATGTCATTGGGGATCTTTACTGTCAATCAAACCTACTCTTCAGCCTGGGCTAGCGAGCGGCGCTCAGACTTCCGAGCGGCCGGAGAGCGGACAGATGACGGTGGAATCAGGTGGAGGGAAGAGAAGAATGCTAAATCCCGCTGGCGTGACCTTTGGGTACTGGCGTTTTGACTCGTTAATACCATTCGTGGGAAAATGGGTAAACTGTGGCATGTTCATAAAAATAAATATATGAAAGAAACCAGAACAAGAGTGGCATCTAGTATGTCATTTACGTAAGGTTACACAACCGCCCAAACTAATCTAGGTTGAAAATTTTTCAGAAAAGTGATTGACTTTGGGATGATAATTGACTGGAAAGAGACTTTAGGGAATTTTCAAGGGTAATGGAAATTTTATGTTTAGGGGAGGAAAAACCCTTATGAGAGACCTAAGGGATATAGCTGCTGAATTCACTCACTAATCAATCATAACATCACATCCTCATCTGGGGAGATGCACAGAGCATCACCCATTGCCAAAAACTGAGACCTGATCAAGCCTCAAGACCAAGCTACCAGTTAGTTCATAGGAAACAGAGGGTAGTGACAACACGTTAGAAGACATAAGGATGAAATCAAAATGCAGAAAACTTTATGGGACAACTTGTCAAACAGTGAGGGAAATGAAGTGGAAGGGGAAACCACTTTAGAATATGAGACTTCTGGAACATCAACACAATGCAATGTAATAGTATGGATGGACCTTGTTTGGCTCCTAATGGGAAGAAATAAACCATAAAAAAAACTACTTAAAAAACAATCAGAGCGGAGACCGGTTTAGCTCAGTGGATAGAGCGTCGGCCTGCGGACTGAAAGGTCCCAGGTTCAATTCCCGTCAGGGGCATGTACCTTGGTTGCGGGCACATCTCCAGTGTGGGGCGTGCAGGAGGCGGCTGATCAATGTCTCTCTCTCATCGATGTTTCTGACTTTCTATCCCTCTCCCTTCCTCTCTGTAAAAAATCAATAAAATATATTTTTAAAAAAACACAATCAGAAAATGCTATCTGGATTAAGGAATTACTAAAACTTAACACATTGCGGATGGATCATGAGAATTCTCATTTCATATTACACAATGTTTTACAAAGTATACTTGAAAAAGATATTGTTTCTAAGAACATATAACTTCAAAATGCAGTGGGTAATTTTAAAGCATGCCTTTAACATTTATGTAAAATGTTGTTTGTACTCATTCAATAGAAATTTATCTGGCCACTGGGTAAAGCTAGCAATAAAACTATTGGTCTGCAATGTGTTGTTATAATGGCTTATATCCTTATTTAAAAAGGAGTCCTTACGCCCAGCTGGCATGGCTCAGTGGTTGAGCATTGATCTATGAAGCAGGTCATGGTTCAGTTCCCAGTCAGGGCATATGCCTGGTTTGATGGCTTGATCCCATATGGGGTATGCAGAAGGCAGCTGATCAATGATTCTTACATCATTGATGTCTCTCCCCACCTCTGAAATCAATAAAAATGTATTTTTAAGAGTCCTTGTCTTTGAGATACATACTTAGGTATTTATAAATGAAGTATGATGTCTGGACTTTAAGCTGGGGGGAATGTGGGACAAGTATGGGATAATGAAAAGATTGAGATGGGCCATTTGTTAAATGTAATGCTGTGTGATGGGTACACAGTTCATTGCATTACAATATTCTTCCTACTTTCATAGGTTTGAAAAATTCTGAGATTAAGAAAAACAAAAACTACTTTTGTTTTGTTTTGTTGTGCTCACTGAGCTTTAAGTGCTTGTCTAGAATTTTATAGTTTTCCCCCACACCTCCCTTTGATTGAATCTCAGCTGCAGAGGTGGAGGCTACCCTAAACAAACAATACATATACCCCACCCCCACACCCCTTTCCTCAAGCTCAGGGACTTAAGTCCCTTCTGTTGTCCAGTTTGCCAGGCTATTGGTCTCAAGGTCTCTGTTGGCAGTTTCCTTTGATCTTATCTCCCTCCTAGTGTTTAATGACAATGAACCCTTTGCTTCACCCCTTCCCTTCTGATTCACAGGTAAGCCCTCCCAATCCACAGAGCACCAATCAACAGACTGCTACATTTCACTTTATTTTGCAAAATGAATACAACTGATTAAGCAGTTCCAGAACCGTTAGTGTTCATTAATCAAGAAGTAAACAATGTCAGAAGGAAAACTTTTCAATTCCTCCCAAACACACATTGCAAATACAACGAACTCCTAAAACATGTGACACAAGCTGGTTTCAACACACAGAAAGCCTAAGCAAGAAGGGTGAGTACTGAATATCCACAGGGGTCAGACAAGGAGCCATGCTCCAGGAGCTAGACTGGTTCACTGTGCCTTGTCAGATTGAAATCCAAGCGGCTCCTTCTACTTTCAGGCTCACCATTTCCAAGGTGGATAATCCACACAGAAATCCAGGCAGCTCAAATACGCTCGCTCAGCTGTATTTCACATGACACCTCCACAAGCCAGGCTCCAGTTCAAATTCTGTACAGGAAGTTCCCATTGTCATCAAAGAACTCTCGCCCTCTCTGCACTACCTTGCTACTGAAGTTCTGGCCATCCAGTTCTCTTGCCTTCAACTCTTCCAGCTCCTTTGAACTTGGCAATCCATCACTGTCAGTGCCTCTGGTGCCCTCAAAATCACTAGTGGAGTACATCTGCAGCTCTCTCTGATGACCTTGGGCTGCAGGAACAGGCACAAAGCTTTCCTTCTCCAGGCCCTGGACTCCTTTATTCCTTCCCTTCTGTCTCCTCGGAGTATTTGTACTCTGAGTATTCGGTTCTATCACCCTCAAAGCTGTGCTGTGACCTTGGCCTTGGGATGAGGCTTCACCTCCTGACACAGAGTGGCCTGAAGAAAGCAGCTCCCGGGTATCCCCAGGACCTGGAAGCTGGCGGAGCGAGTGGGCAAGCCCAGCTTTCTTCAGGACTTTTTGATCCTGCTTCAGTTTCTTCTCCAATGTGGGTACAAACTTGCTTTTTAAAACCCTTCTGATCACATCGGTGCTAACATCAAAGCCTTCAGCCAATCTGGGAACTGACCAGGACTCTGGAAATTCTTCATGTAAATACCTATAGGAAAATGAGGCAGTTTTTTCAAGTTGTCAAAAAGTGTCCTATCAGAACAGCTGACATACATTAGTGATAAATACGTGAGAAGAGGAGAAAGCAAAGGCTGTTTCATTTCAGCGTGCTAACAGCAACACCCGAACACTTAGATCACTTTATTTCACATCAGCTTATCTCCTGCCACTGATCACCGGCCCCAGTTAAAGAACAAGCAATCCAGTGGCAGAGGCAGATGTATTACCATACAATAACACTATGGTAAGTGTCATAGCAGAGGGTGCTGAGAGAGCTACCCACTGGGAGATCCAGGGACAGACTGTCACACTCGCAGCATGGCCCAGGAAGTGTTTCAGAAATCCACAGGGGAGCTGCTCTGAAAGGATGAAGAGGAGCAATAAGCTGACAGAGGGGAAGAAGAGATCAAAAGCACTGATGGTACAGGGAGCACATGAAATGCCGAGAACATCATGTTCCTGGGGAATCGCTCTACTTGTCGAACAGTGAGGGGAGGAGCAAGATCATGCCATGCTTAGGAGTCTGGAGTTTATCCCAAATCAACAGCAAACCAAGGCAGGCTTTTAATTAGTGGAATGCCATGAGCAAGTTTTCATTCTGAAGCTCAATCCAGTGTAGTTTTTCAGTTGCAAGACTAGAGGCAAAAGGCTATCAGAATAACCCAGGTAATATGAACGGAGGCAGTGACAATGAGAGCAGAAAAAGGAAGAGACTTGAGAAATACTTCAGGAAGGCCAAGTGGTAAACTTGGTAAGGAACTAAATATTGGGGGAGGAAGCATATTCAGGATTTTAGCTTGGGTGATGGGTGGGATTACAGCAGAAATAGGAACAGAATTAAATTGTCAGGGAACAATGACAAATTTTATTTTGTACATGTTCAGTTTGAGGAACCCGTATGACATCCAGAGGATCTAGTGCACAGCTGAATGTACATAGACATAGAGTTCAGAAGAAAAGCATGGACTGAAAATGATGGCTTAAACAGCACAGGTTGTTGAAACCATGTGAGTGGCTGCCATTAGCCAGGGAAGCAGGCAGAGTAAGGTAAGTGACTGAGAAGACAATTTTACAAAACAGCAATATTGCCCTGGCTGATTTGGCTCAGTGGACAGAGCATTGGCCTGCGGACTGGAGGGTCCCCCGTTCAGTTCCAGTCGGGGGCATATGCCCGGGTTGTGGGCTTGATCTCCAGAGCGGGGGGGGGCATGTAGGAGGCAGCCGATCAATGGTTCTCTCTCATCATTGATGTTTTTCTCTCTCTCTCTTCATTCCTCTCTGAAATCAATAAAAATATATATTTAAAAAAACAACAACAAAAAAAACAGCAATATTTAAGATACAGGAGGAAGAGAGGGGTGTTCAGGGAGGAAACAAAAATAGCCCTAGAAACAAAAATAGGAGTAACTGGGTCAAGGGAGAAGAGAATTTTATGAAAGCAAACGACAAGGTCAAAAGCTGCAGAAATGTTACGGAGGCTAGACTCAGTCAGTTATGCCTAGCATGTAAAAAAATTCACCGATAGCCCTAACCAGTTTGGCTCAGTGGATAGAGTATCGGCCTTCGGACTCAAGGGTCCCAGCTTCTATTCCGGTCAAGGGCCTGGATTGTGGGCACATCCCCAGTAGGGGCGTGCAGGAAGCAGGTGATTGATGTTTCCCTTTCATTGATGTTTCTAACTCTCTTTCCCTTCCTCTCTGTAAAAAAGTCAATAAAAAATATTTAAAGAACAACAACTCACTGATAGATTTGTGGAGAATGGTTTCACAGACCAAAAACAAACAAAAAAACAATGGTCAGCAGCCTACTGGGAACAAAATGAAGAACTTAAAATGATAGATGTAGGTTCCTGAAGAATCAAGGAGGGATATCACCGAGGATTGGTGCTAGGCAACTGAAGGGCCACTGTTTCCTCCGAGATGTAAATAGTATAGGATTGAGATGGAAAACAAGAAGACCAAGGAGCTTTAAAGGATACCTACCTAATGGCCTGTTTTTTCTTTGAAGTAAAAGGATATTTATAGACCACATTTGTAGGTCTGACAGGTGGGAAGTTTTGAGGAAGCTGTTGTTCAAGACAGGAGAGGAAGCAATGCAAGAGGCACTACAGGCCCAGTCTTCCTCTTCCTTTTTTTTTGGTTTCACCTCACCTGAGGATATTTTTCCATTGATTTTTAGAGAGTGGAAGAGAGAGGGAAAGACAAATATCGATGTGAGAGAAACACATTGAATAGTTGCCTCCTGCACTCTCCCTGGCCACAACCAGGGCCCTAACGGAGGAGGAGCCTGCAGCTCAGGTCCATGCCCTTTACTGGAATCAAACCTGGGACCCTTTGGTCCACAGGCCGATGCTCTATCCACTGACCCAAGTTGGGCCACAAAGTCTTCTTGATCAGCTCTCCAGAATCTTTATAAAAATTCCAGAGTCATTCTGATGGAAATAAGAAATGGCACGTAACCCATGGAGAACTATTTAGCAATATTTATCAAAATGCAAAACCTATCTGCGTTTGGACCCTACTTCTGGGAATGTATAAACTATGCCTGGTTGGTATACAGTAATATAATGCATGTACAGTTAGGCACTAGAGCACTATCTGTGATAGCAAGTGAGTGGCAATAACCCAGTACCCATCATAAAAGACTGGTTAACACTATGACTATGACTTCTATAAAACTCTTCTGAAGCAGAAACATATTAAATGAAAAAAAGTACAGATAGTACGTATTTATAGTCTTCTGTTTGATTAAGGTGAAAACACCTATATTCATAATCGCTATATTTGCACAAGGAAACCTGGAAAACGGCCCTCCTTATAAACAGCACCCACAGAAGCCTGCTGGGGTTAATACTTCTCAATATGTAAACCACATTACTCTAATTTCAAACCACACAATGTAATCTATTCAAAACAAAAAAACTTTCAAATTTAAGAAAGGATCTCTTTAAGATTTTCTAGAAAAAAGGAAAAAAGTTCTAAATTAAGTGTTATCGCCTCAGAAAAATGTGCACAACCGTGGAAGCTCTTATCCCTGAATCTTAGGTTAAGAATGTCCTGATTTGCTATTTAGGGTTCAAATGTTGTGATGTCTGCAAATGACTATTCCAAAAATGTCAGCGAAATAAACCAACTGTGTCACAACGTTAAAAGATGGCGGGATAACGGGAGCTCGTTATGTTGCCTCCAAAGGAAAGCCACGTTGTAAAAGATGAAGGGAAATACAGCAACAGTATCGTCGGCCCCGCGCCTTCACTCCGCGCTCGCGGCGGGTCGGCCACGGGAGTCTCACCGGATCTGCCCCATGGCTTCCCTGGTCAGAGTCCTGGGCGGGGCCCCTCGCGGCTCCATTTGCCTCCGAAGCTTCTGGAACAGGATGGCTCTTTCCTGTCGTTTCAGGGCGCTGGGGGAGAGAACCAAAGGCAGAAGCGGCGCGTGGGGGCAACACGGAGGCGGAAGCGCCGCGCTGACGGGGGCGCCCAGCCCTCGCTGTTCCCGGCCCCGGCGGCTAACAGCGGCCCCAGCAGCCCCGCCGGGCGAGCTCTCTGAACGGGCGGAGGACACGCCAGGGGCGGAGGGGCCTGGGTCCCACAGGAGCCCAGCACCTGCCCTGCGCTGACCAGGGAAGAAGCAGGGCCGCCGCGCCCGGCGGCGGGAGGCGCCGCTTCAGGCTGAGGGCCCGGGAGGGGGCGGTACCTCTCCGCCTCCTGCAGCTCCCGCTCCTCTGGGTCCCAGTCCGGGTCGGGGTCCGGCGCGCGGCCGGCAGCTCCCGGGCCTGCCACCCCCTGGCTCGCGAACCCACAGCGAGAGACGAGAGCACGGACCCGCGCCCCGAGCAGGACACTCAGCGCACGCGCCATGTTGACCGAACCGCCGCAGCCCGAGACGCAGCGACACCGGAAGCTGAGCGACGGGCCGGAAGCGATGACCCCGGTCCTCCTCCGCTTCCGGCAGGCGACCTCTCTGGCCTAGAAGAGCGCTGTGGCCCACCCTTTCCGTAGTAAACGGGGGGCGGGGTTTCCGGGGGCGCGCGAGTCCGAATGAGGTGAAGGCTGCTTCTACAAAACTGCATAAATTTTAATAAAATGACGGGTTCACATGCCAAGAGTCAGCTCTTCGCCCCAACGGCAACGCAGGCCGGCCTGTCCCCCGCCCCCGCCGGGCGAGCCTCTGATGACAGCCGCGTGCCCGGGGCACTCCAGCCGCCGTCCCCGGGTTCAGACCCATCTCCTAGCGACAAATCCAGGCTCGGGGTTGAAGGGCGGAGACGAGTGCATGGCCGGCCCTGGCACCTCTTCCTTCACTTTTTAGTCTTTTCTGATCCGAAAATAATCTTGGGGTATTGAAGAATCCTTGGTGGCTTACGTTTTGAGTCTTATACGGACAGGGCTCCTGGCCAAGGCTTTTCCAACTCGAGCTCGCTGGCACTCTTTGGTTAAAGAGCAATGGTTCAAGGACCTTTGCCCCTTAGGACACCGGAGGGGGTTCTCCAGCAGAGGTGGGCGCTGGGCTTCCATCCTGCGTTTACCTGTGGTGGCCGATGTCCAGGAGTGCAGTGGCGCTCTGCGTCAGGGTTGCGGAGGTAGGACAGAGGGGGAGGTCCTGGGCCTTGACTGCTCTGTGTTCAGAATTGACCACGGAGGGCAAGGTGCATTCAGTCCATGGGCTACTTACCACTCTTTCCCGTTGCAGAAAATAGCCCTGCTTTGGGGTTAAAGAGGATGGCACTGATCCTGCCATGGCTCTGTTTATGGCTTCTAGCCTTCTGCTGGCCTGGCCTTCTGCAGTGGAAACATGGGGCCCCCCTGAGTTGCTACTCACAACTATTGCCCAAGTACCACCACAGAGGCATGGCATCCTGCTTCCCTTCAGCGTCTTTACCGCACTGTACTGTCACTGTGTGTCACTTGTTCATTTCCCTGTGAGGTGAGTGCTGGAGCTGTATTTCTGCCATTTCTATCACCATGTTCTCGGAGGAGGTAAATAAATGGGGCCACTGCCTTCCCCACTCCCACACTGCTGCAAGTGCCATATATATTTGGGGAGCATCCTAGCCAAGGTATTTGCTAGCAGAAATGTACACAAGTCAGAGCTAACAAAGCTAGTTTTGTTAGCTAGCTGTGGTATTTGCTAATGGAAATGTACACACGTCAGAGCTAACAAAGCTACTTTTGTATACTTACGGCTATTAAGCCTGAATCTGGACATAGGAAAGCAGCGCCTTCCAGATTTCTTCAGCGACAATGAACAGGGGCCAAAGTTGGCTGGGTCTCTTGTCCAGTTGAAGGTCCTGGGCTGTAGGTAGTACCCGGACTGGTGCAGGAGTGCATGATTGTTTGGCAGTGGCCCCAGGATCCTGGGGATCAACTCGGGTTGAACTACATGCAGGAAGTGGGGCGGGCCCTGCTCTCTGTAGGCCCCTCTCAGGAGGACCAATGGCAACAGACTCAGAGACGGCAGTTCTTGACTGCTCAGCCCATCCTGGTGAGATCTAGGCTAGAGGAGAGAAGAGGCCGCTTACCACATTTCCTGTGAGGCTGGGTGGAGTGGTGCGAGAAATAGGTAACGGAGCCCTAGCTGGTGTGGCTCAGTGGATAGAGCGTCAGTGAGTGCAGACTGAGGGATTCTGGGTTCGAGTCCAGTCAGGGGCACATGCCCAGGTTGCGGGCTCAATCGCCAGTAGGGGTTTGCAGGAGGCAGCCAATCAGTGATTCTCTCACATCATTGATGTGTTTCTCTCTCCCTCTCTTTTCCTCTCTGAAATAAATAAAAATATTTTTTTAAAAAAGAAATAACTTGAAAAAATTCCCAGGCCATAAGCCACTATGGAACCAATTACTCAACAAAAAAAGGACCCACGGGGTTGCTACTAGCCCAGGGAATAGTGAATGTGGCAGCTGCTTCGTTGGCCCAAGACTTTACTCATCTCCCTACCTGTGCCAGGGAGAGATTACACGGGAGCCGCTGAGGGAGGGGTTATTGCCAGATGGGAATATAGGGAACTGGTCCCTTGTGAGAAGGTTGGGAGCTGCACTTGGCTGGATACCAATGCTAAAAACAAGAGAGCTTGGGAGCAGACGTAAAAGAACCAAAAGACTCCTAAGGCCCAACATGCACTGCTTCCCCAGGCTGCACTGCCAGATACCATCACATTAGCCTCCTGGGGCGCAGCCACCCCCATGTGCCAGGACAGCCCTTGTTCCCCACTCTGAGAGAGGCTCTGTAGAGCCCTCACCCGGTACTCATGCAGGTTTCTCTGGCTCTGCTGGCTGGCTTGCACGATGCTGGTGATCTGCTCCACGATGCCCAGGCTTCGGATGAGATTCTCTCTCCGAAGCAGGGCATTCAGCCGCTCCAGCTCCTCCTCCTCCACAATGTCTTGAGGCTGCATGGTGTCCAGGTATCCTGGTAGCAGCTACAAGGTACATGAGAGATGCATGCAGGCTCTCCAGTGATGAGTCCCAAACCATCAACAAGTCGACTGCCATCCCTCTCCTGACCCTCGTGCCAGGTTCCCTTTGCTACCGATTCTCTCACGATCTGCTTCAAAAGTCAGATTCTCATTAGGAACTCATCTCTCTCAATCGAGGAGGAGGGGACTGCAGATGCCCGTCTCCAATAGTTCCAACCCATTTTCCTGCAGAAAGGCAAGAGCCACAAAGCCCCTGACACCTTTTGCTCCCGCTTCCGGTTCCTGTAAGCCAAGTGGGTGGGAAGGCACTGGAACCTGGGCCTGGGTCGCCTCTTCTCCCCTGCGGACTCCCCCTGGTTCTGCTCCTTGTTTTCCTTTCGCTTCTTAGACTCTAAGACCTCCCGCTGCTTCTGCTTAAGGCGGATCTCTTCCCGTTGCTGCCTGACAAGATACAGCAGCTTCAGACACTGGAGAGATTGTGGTGGGAAGGGCATATGCGGACGGAAAAGAGTACGAAGTTATGATCCGTTTGGGGACTGAAGGGAGGAGAGGGATGGGGGAAGCTGGGAAACCTACTGAACTGAACCAGGAAGAAGGAGAGGGTTTATAATCCCCCCCCTTTCCTCCAGGGACCGGCATCCTCTCCACCCTGCGGGGGAGGGAGCAGTCCAGCTGCAGGAGTTGCTCCCCGCCCGCCCGCGTGGAGAGGAGCATGCAGGGCAGAGTACCTGGCACACTCCTCTCTGGCCTTGGAGGCCACAGTCTCCTGGAAGAGGGAGCCGCTGTGCTTGAAGAAGGGTGCATACTTCTCTGTGTCAGGCCCAGGGTAGATCCTCCGGTACCCACCAAGGTGCGAGTCCTCGTAGCTTTCCTGGTCCAGCTGCGCTGCCTGGGACAGCTCCGTCTGTTCTCGCCTGAGAAAAGCAAGCTCTGGGTGAGTCGGGGAGGTCTGCGAGGGGGCCGGTCGGGAGAGGAAGGCGGGCTGCGGCTTCCAGAACCTGCTGCTACCGTCAAGGCCTTGCAGGCCAGGCCTGTCTGTGTGTTGTAGTGACAACAGGCTTGACTTAAATTGGGTTTTAATCATAGAAAATGTAGAAGAGAAGAAAGAAGCTAAAAGCTGCCCGTTGTATTAGGGTGCAGTGAGCATGTTGGTTAGGAGCATAGACTGAGGCAGGAGGTCCTGAGTTTGAATCCTGGCTTTGCCACTCACCAGGCCCTTCTTTTTTATAATGTATTTTAATTTTTATTATTTTGTTTTACATTTTTGTTGATTTCAAAGAGGAAGGGAGAGGGAGAGATAGAAACATCATGATGAGAGAGAATCATGGATTGGCTGCCTGCCTCCTGCATGCCCCCTACTGGGGATCGAGCCCACAAGTGGGGGGGGGGCGGTATGTGCCTTTGGCTGAAATCGAACTGGGGGACTCTTCAGTCCACAGGCCAATGCTCTACCCAATGAGCTAAACCGGCCAGGACACCATACTCTGTTTATTCCCTCCTTCCTTTCTTGTTTTAAATGAAATTGGGATCACACAACAGCATTTGTAAATGGTTGCCTAATATTCTAGTGTGTAATTATACTTTTGTTTATTAAGTCCAGAAGTTTTCAACCTTTTATCCCCAGTGAAAGACACGACTGATAAAGTCACGTGCACAATGCAATCCTGCCCGAATACCCAGGGCACACAGAGTTACATTTCCCCTCCACTCACATCAACATCTGAGTGCCTACTGTTTGCCAGGCCCCCAGGATATGATGGCAAGTCAAATACACATGGGCCCTGCATCTTGTAATGCAAGTGGGGAAGAGAGACGTGTTTATTGTAAGAATAATCCTAAATCTACTCAATTCGTTTTTTACTGATTTGTTTGTTTGTTTGTTAGAGAAAGAGAGAGATTTGTTGTTCTACTTATTGATGCATTCATTGGTTAATTCTTATATGTGCCCTGCCCAGGAATCCAACCCATAACCTTGGCTTATTAAAATGATGCTCTAACCCAAGAGCTACCTGGCCAGGGACCATTCATTTTTATGTATCATCAACAAACTGTAATTTAGTGTTGGCAACAAATTACCACATTTGTAAACTGTCTTACAATAAAAACAATAGTAGGTGAACAATATTGATTTAAACTGTCCCCTAAAAAAATAAATAAATAAAACTGTCCCCTAATAGTGAATGGCTAAGCTGTTTGGTGTTTTGTTAATATACACTTGCTCAGGAAATGGTTTCTAGAGAAACTTTGTTACAACAACAACAACAACAACAACAGCTAATTGAACCACATAAAGCTCCTTCTGGTGCTAATTATGAAATAGCTCTAACATACACTGTTAAGCAGGGTCCAGAGAGTGGGAAAGTTATGCTCCTGTCTGGAAAGTAAAAGGAGAAAAACAACTTGCATAAATACACATATGTGCCTTAAATGTTTGTGAGAATATAGGCTTGACCCGAGGAACAATGATGGGCTGGGGAAACGGAGAAGCTGGAGAAGGGCGGGAGACAGGATAATCGCTACATCTTTTGCACTTGAACATACTTGTCTGTGACAGGTGATGTATTTATTACGCAAAAAAAATTGTTTTTAATAGCTGATCAACCTCAGGCTTTCATTCTCAGGAGAGTGATAACGAAGAAGACAAGTTACACAGCTTGCCCAGTGGGCGTGGCTCGGTGGTTGCGCATTGATTCATAAATCAGGAGGTCAGGGTTCGATTCCCGGTCGGGACACATGCCCGGGTTGCAGGTTCGATCCCCAGCGTGGGGCGTGCAGGAGGCAGCCAACAGTGGTTCCTCTCATCATTGATGTTTCTCTCTCTCCCTCTACCTTCCTCTTTGAATTCAATAAAAACGTATTTTAAAAACGAAGTACCTGGCCTCCTGTAGCTCTTGGTGGCACTGGAAGAGCCTCACTTTGACTCGCCGCTTCTCTTCCTCCATCACCTTCCTCTTGTCACAGCCCCGGAGGTTGGCAAGGATCATGGCATCTAAGAGGAGTGCGTCCTTCACTTCTCGGTCCAGACGCGAGTCCGTGGTGAAGCTTGGAGAGTGGTTTACCTGCCAGGAGGAGCCGTTATCCGCCCCCTTCCTAACTCCCTGAGCAGGTGGCCGGCCGTCTCTTGCAGGCCCAACTGGGAGTGGGGGTGAGGGGGGCGAGTAGGAGGGTTTAGCAAAGACATCCCTGCCAGTGGCCTCAGCCAAAGAGGCTGGATGCTCTGACTTCCAGGCCACAGGACTGCCACAGAGATCCCTCTCACACCCAGGCCGCTGAGAGCCGGTGAGAGCCAGGCAGCTGCCTGTGTAGGTATAATGCCCTTAAAAGCCAGGCTTACATGAGGAGCACTTGGGATCCAAACTCTGGAGTCCTACGGTGCAGGCAGAGGCCACCAAGCTCTGACTCAGCAGGTCCCAAGCACAGAGATCTTGCCCCTTGCGCACTCCCCACCGCCCCGTGCCGCTCTGTTCCGCCACCTGAGTGTACGCTAGGCCCGGGGCGTCCTGTTCCGGGACGACTTTGGTTTGGGGAAGCCCCGGAGAGAATCCTCACCTCCAGCAGCCAGGGCTTCAGCTTGTGGTCCAGCAAGATGTCAAAACCAAGGATCTCAAAACAGGCACAAGTACCTCCACTCAGATGTTGGGGGAAACAGGTGCGGTAGTTGTGGCGAAGGATAGAATGGGCCGAGATGATGGTTTTGATGATGATGTCCTCGATGTCCCCCCACATCTCTCGGGGGTCGTAGCTGTGTTCTCGCAACCAGGCATTGAGCGTCGACAGCTTCCTGTGAGGCCCAGAGCTCAGAGGAACCCACTTCTCCGCCCGTGGGGCTGGGCTGCAGGCAGGAGGCTCCCCAACACTAACAAACTCCATCCCTCAATCCCTTGTGCTTTCAAGGGCTGCTACCAGCTGGGAGCCAGGTTGTTACCCAGGTGGGTGGGGGCCCCAATTGGTGGAGGGGCACAGGACAAGGGTCTGTCGGCCTCCCAGGAGCCAGCCTCAGTTTCGGTCCCGGGCCGCAGAGACTGCAGCTACGGGGCAGAGGGAGAGAACAGAGCAGAGGGTACCTCTTACTGCCCACAGCGTCATCCTGCACAAAGTTCTCGTTGTGCTTGTTGATGGCGTAGTTAGTCAGGTGCATGCAGACTTCATCCTGAGGGGAGAGCGGCCTGCGGTCTCCCCCTGCATCTCTTCTTACCTCCCATCACTGCTTTGGAGTGGCCCGTCCCCTTCTTCCGCCCTCTCCCCTCCCCCCTCCTGTTCCGCTTCACGAGGACTGTCCTGGCAGCCCCTGGGGAAGAAGGGGTGCTGAGGCGCTCACCAGCTTCGTTCCTCGTTGTGGGTGAGGAGCCATCCGTGTCTCCAAGGGACCTCAGCACACAGCAGCGGGAAAGGAAATGACGCCGCCCCCCAAACCTCCCCCCTCCCCGGCTGCCACTGGCCCCTCACCAGGTTGCTGTGATTGGGCTCCACGTAGGGCATGGTGGCGAAGCGGGCCAGGCCCTCCTCATACATGAAGATCCGCAGGGGGTCACAGGATGTGAGCAGGACATAGATGCGCATGTCGAACTTGAAGCCGTCGATGAGGAAGGGCTGAGCGCAGACGCGCGGGGAGAAATGACAGTGCTTTGAAGAGCTCACTCAAGGTCACATACGGTCGGTCGTGCGTGTTTCAAATACGCAACAGCTCGTCTAACTTCCACAGTGACCACGTGACATGGTTACTGTTGTTATGCCCAATAACAAATGAGGAAACTGAGGCACAGCCAGGGTAAGGCAGTTGCCTAAACCCAGATATCTAAGAAGGGGAAAACCTCAGATTCAAACCCGGGCAGACTAGCTTTGAGCCAGGACTCCACATGGCCTCCAAGATAACTGTGTGTGTGTGTGGGGGGGGGGGGGGGTTGGCGGGGGAGTAAGAGAGGGTAGCAGAAAGGGTAGGAGCTGGAAACTGGCTTCCTCCCTGGCTTTGGGAGACGGGGTACCGCAATGCTGGTGGTACCCCAATGCTGGTGGAGGGACCTGGCGGTCCTGAGGCACCCTTCACCTTGGAGATGTACTGCTGGCAGATCATATGCTCTCCGATCTTGATCTCCCGGGGGTTTCGGGTGATGAAGATGCCCCGGCCCTGGCAGCCACTGTCTGGCTTGCAGATAAACGTTCGGGTTTTCCGCTGACGACCGCAGGCATGAAAGTCCCCGTAGCTACGTGCGGACAGGCAGGGTCAGAAGGTCCCAGGGTCCCGTGGGCCCCCCTGCCCTCCAGGCCATGCTCTTCCTGGAGCCCTCAGTCTCAGACCACTCCCCTTCCATCCCCAGGCGTCCAAGGTCAGTCATCCAGAGTCCAAAGGGAGCCGAGCTGGCGCCTCCCCTCCGCAGGGTCACACTCACTCGGCCGGGAGGCACCAGGTGCGGGGGAAGATGTTGTACTCCCGGGGGTAGATTTTCTGCATGCGCTTCAGGTTCCGGGCCAGCAGGTCTTTGCGGCAGATTTCCGTCATGCCAGGGAAGTGGTTGATTTTCTGAAACGGAGCCAATGAGTTCAACGGCCCCCCAGGGGAAGCGGCTGTTCCTGGGGCCTGGGCATCCGGAAAGCAGTGGAGGAGGACTGGGAAGGTCAAGGTAGAAGTCAGCGGAGGTAAACACTACCTAGCCTCCCAAGGAGAAAACAGGAAGATCGCCCAAGGCAGGGGAGAAACCCTGCTTGGCTGCTCCTCAAAACACACACAACACTGAGGTTAGCAAATGAGGGGCAGCGCGAAGGGGCTAGACAAGATTTTGGTCCTTCTAGCCCCTTCTAACATCCCTCAGACCACCAGGGACCAGTCCTGTAAAAAAAAATGGTGTGTAACAGCGCAAAGCAAACGAGAAAACATTTCCCCAAAGCGAAGAGGAAACTAGGACCAGCCCACAGCATGCATGGCCACGGCACCCCCAGAGGGCATGGCATTGCCCGGCAGCCTGGAACCCTGGTACTGTCCCACACTGCGGAGGCGGCAGCCCCTGGCCTCCGTGCTCTCTCAGTGGCTCGCCCACTCGCTAGCTGCATGAACTTCTGAGGCTTAACAAAAGGGATCTGCCACTCAGGGTTGTTTTTGATGATTTTAACGTGTGTGTGTGTGTGTGTGCCTATACATATGTGCCTATATATATACCTATATATGTGTGTATATATATATATATATACATATCTATACATATACATATACATATATTTTATTGATTTTTTACAGAGAGGAAGGGAGAGGGATAGAAAGTTAGAAACATCAATGATGAGAGAGACATCAATTAGCTGCCTTCTGCATGCCCCCTACTGGGGATGCACCCACAACCAAGATACATGCCCTTGATCGGAATCGAACCTGGGACCTTTCAGTCCGCAGGCCAACGCTCTATCCACTGAGCCAAACCAGTTTTGGCATATATTTTTTTAAATATATTTTATTTATTTTACAGAGAGGAAGGGAGAGAGAGAGAGAGAGTTAGAAACATCGATGAGAGAGAAACATCGATCAGCTGCCTCTTGCACACCCCCCTCCTGGGGATGTGCCCGCAACCAAGGTACATGCCCTTGACCAGAATCGAACCCTGGGCCTTTCAGTACACAGTTCGACACTCTATCCACTGAGTCAGACTGGTTTCGGCAACATATATATATATTAATTGATTGATTCCAGAGAGGAAGGGGGAGGGGGAGAGAGATAGAAACATCAATGATGAGAGAGAATCCTGGATCAGCTGCCTCCTGCATGCCCCCTATGAGGGATCGAGCCTGTAACCTGGACATGTGCCCTTGACCAGAATCGAACTGTGACCTCCTGACTCACAGGTTGATGCTCAACCCCTGAGCCACACTAGCAAAGGCAGTGTCTGACTCTGGCTCTTCTCGTTGTGGGACAGGGTACAGTCTCGTTCATGGGGAGTCTTATTGTGAGGCTTCCCCTAAAAACAGGCACGCAGACCTTTTGCAGTTATTGTATTGCTAGCCACTACAAAGACCCAATTAGGGGGCCACAAAAATACCATGAAGAATTAGTCTTCTTCTTGAGGACCCTGGTCCAGCTTTCTTGGGGCTACGAGGAGCCCCACACTGACTCGTAGTGGAGGTGGGGTGCTAGGCCAAGCTGCTCGAGGCTGGACCATTTAGCTGGCTCTGAACACAATGATGGCTCACCTTCCCAAAGGGCCGGGGGGGGGAGGGCCCAGTTGGGCACACAAGCCGTTAGGCAAACAGCAGATATGGAGACAGGATGTGCCCAGCAGACACTTCAGATTACAGAAGGTCCAGAGACCCAAGAGGAGATATTTGCATTGGGGGGAAGCATCTGGCCATGGCCTTTCCTGCCCTCAACAGAGGGATAGCCACAGAGTGACAGCCTCAGGTGCCTGGGCACAGGCCGGGGGGGGGTAGTCATTCTGGGGCCACAGCCCCTTTAGGATCGTGGGTCAGGAGGCTGTACCTGAAACCTCTTCATGTCCATGACTCGTTCCAGGGACACAGAGCAGTCCGTCCAGTACACGTTCCACTCTTCGTCCTCCCCCGCCTCCCTTAGGCCGCACATTTGGGCTGCGCGACGCACTGTGGAGAGAGGGGGTCGGGGAGGCCCAGGCCGGGTCCGAAGAGGGAGGTAGTTCCCTCAGCTCTGCCTTTTAGTTGCCATGTGACAACTCCAAGTTCGTGAAGCTGTCGGGCCCTTCCACAAGCTGACAGAGACAAGGAGAGTCTGGCTCTCTGCGCCTGTCACTCCCTCTCTCAATCAGGACGGTTTGCCAGCACAACTAGCCCTGGGCAGGGATCGCACCGGCACCTCACACTCGGGGGGCCGCTTGCACTGATGACAGTGGGGTAAGAGGGAGAAAGAGATGGCTGTCATAGCAGGTGACTTTTTAAAAATTGCTGAAGCCATCTCATGAGCTTCCTTGAAAACGATAGTTTTAGTCTCATCTCATCTCTGATAAATAACAAAAAACAAACAAAAAAAACCTGAAAACTAGCCCTAGTTAATTTGGCTCAGTGGATAGAGCGTTGGCCTGCAGACTGAAGGGTCCTGGGTTTGATTCCGGTCAAGGGCACATGCCCAGGTTGCAGGTTCCATCCCCAGTGTGAGCATGCAGGAGGCAACCAGTCAATGATGGTTGTTTTCTCTCTCTCCCTCTCCCTTCCACTCTGCAATCAGCAAAAATATATTTTACAAACAAAACAAACTGAAAAAGGTGGGGGGCATTGGTAACATTCAGTCGTTTTTTTTTTCATGTTGGCTATTGAGGAGATGTCCATCCTACCAAAGACTAACTGAACAGTGATGTGTCTCTGCTGCGAGTGGCTGAGCCAGGGCGCTCGGTACAAGCTACAGGCCGGACTAACACCATCCAGGGGCTGGGAGCCTGGTTGGGGGACCATCCCCAGAGTGAAAGTGACAGCAGAGCCGGGCGCTTACCACTCTCATATCTGCAGTTGGTCAGGTTGATGGCCAGGGTTCTGGGAGGGTGAAGAGCAGCAATCAGGCCCAAGGGGAGAGAAGGGCAAACCCCTGTCGGTCAGGTGCTCAGATAAGAGACACCCAACACAATGCAGTTCATTCCCTCCCGAAGCCCCTTGAGGACCAAGATGACATAAACATGCTGAAATTCTATACTGGGCCACCCCCATGGTTTTGAATTTTGTTTGTGTTTGTTGTACCAAAGGGTCAATGAAGCTCCCGTATTCCCTGTCATCCTTCCCAGGCTAAAGGGAAGACCTGGGTGCCCGGCCCAACTGCAAAGGGAAGCTGGGGTGGCTGTGGAGCCGGGCGGGTGAGCGAATTCAGGGAACTGGTACCTGCATTTCCGCCTTCTCTTTCTTTTCCCAACCTGTAAGTCATCTAAAGCAGCTGGGGCTCTGACTACTTTCGGAATTTTCTTGGCCACAATGGATAAGGTGACCTTATTGTCAGCCTTTGAGAGTGTCTGCTGAGTGGGGTGAGAAGAGGTGGTAACTTCCCCATTCTCACACTCCTCCTCGGATTCCTCTTCTTCAGCAGAGTCTTCCTCTGATTCACTGGTCTTGGAGGGACTTGGCTCCATCCTTTAGATTCTGGGGGGACAGGGGTGGGGATGAAATATACTCAGACTGCCCTCCACGCCTGGGAAGGCCTGTAGGAGTCCACCCTGAGGATCTTCCTAGTGTGATAGGGAATGTGGCTGCTCCTCCGGGCACTTTCCCAGTAGACAATGGGGGTCCTGGGATGCCCATGATAATGCTGGGTTCGCTGGCAAGCCCCAGTCATCCAAGGTCACTCCACACAACATACTGAAGTGCAGCAGGATCTGAACGGAGCTGGCAAACACCAGGCCATAACTTCTTTTGTTTTTGAATGGGAAGGGGGATGGCTGGAGGAGGGGGGCTTCGCTTTTAACACAGAGCATAAGCCAAAGGTCCGCTGGGCCGGCCTCAGTTTCTCCATGTGTACACACTGGGGCCAGGCACCCGCTAGCTAAGGCCGCTTAGGTTCTGACAGCAGAGGAGGAGCCCCCTGTGGACTCTGCCCACCGGGAGTTCCGAGGAGAGTGGAGGGACTGAGGAGTCCACTCCTAGTGGCCTGGGACTGGACTCAGCTGGTCGCTCATGTCCACCCTTCCTTCCCTGGGCATTGCTGGGCCTCAGGGACCGACCGCCTCCTGGTTCCTTCCACGGGACGTGCCGTCCCCACTGATCACAAGGGGGAGCCCGTTCCCCACGGGGTTCACTCTTAGTTGTGAGATCCCGGCGGTGGTGGCTCCTTCCGCAAGCTGGCTGCCACCGCCCACTGTCGCCATGGACACGAGTGACCCCCATTGGAGCAGCGTTCTTGGGGCGGGGCCTCCTGGGAACCACACCCACTCGGCTGCACGTTCTGAGGCCATCTTGTGCACTGGGGGAAGGGGGAGGAGGGGCTGGCTGGCAGTGGAAGGGCCACCTAGCCTGAGGCCCTCTTCCTGTGGCAGCTGACAGAGTGCATCATGGGACTTGTAGTCCTTTGGCTTCAATGCCAGTAGGCTCTACCCCACTCCCAGCCTTTCTTGTACTACCAGGCTAAGCGCAGATTTTGGCCAGCTGTTAGGTAGACACATCTGCTGGCCTTTGTTACATTTTTTTTTTAAATAACCAAGCCTGAGCAGTCTCTGCACTGGGAGGGTCAGCTTCAATTAGCATGTGTGCCCTCAAGCGCCTTATCCGTTTGTCCCTTCACTGTCCATCCACTTTATCTGATTCTGATGGCCACTTACACCAAACTCTGCACCTATGGTTATCCTATGTGGTTCAATCTAGAGGACACTTTGAAAATTTCCCTCCTTTAGCCCTGACCAGGTAGCCCACTTGGTTAGTGTATTCTTAATATCTCAAGATGGTGGTTCCATCCCTAGTCAGTGCACATACAAGAATCAACCAATGGATGCATAAGTGGAACAACTCAGTGTTTTTCTCCCTCTTTCAAAATAATCAACAAATTAAAAAAGTCCCTCTTTTAAAAAAACATACATTTTCTGATTCACAGACTTTTTTGTTGTTGTTAATTCTCATCTGAGAATATTTTTCCATTGATTTTTAGAGAGTAGAAGGGAGAGAGAGAAACAGAGAGAAACATTCATGTGAAAGAGACACATCGATTTCTTGCCTCCTGAATGCACGCCAACCAGGGCCGGAGAACCTGCAACCAAGGTACATACGTGCCCTTGACTTGCCTTTGACTGTCATTGAACCCAAGACCATTTAGTCTCTGGGCTGATGCTCTATCTACTGAGCTAAACAAGCTAGGGCTGACTCACAGACTTCTTGATCTTTTTTCAGCAAAGATCACTCTCAAGTACCCTCTCCTTGAAATGCTTTGGAGTCCTTTGCCTTCCAGGACATTTTTTTTTAAGTTTTTATAGATTTCAGAGAGAGGAAGGAACAGGGAGAAATAGTAACATGAATGATGAGAGAGAATCATTGATTGGCTGCCTCCTATACACCCTCTACTAGGGATCAAGCTCACAACCCGGGCTTGTGCCCTGGCCAGCATTGAATCATGACCTCCTGGTTCATGGGTTGATGCTCATCCACAAGCCATACCAGTCAGGCTCATTTTTTTTTTTCTTTTGACACATATTTAGTATTCCAGGTGCTGTTCTAGGTCCTGAACCATCATTTCTTGCCTGAATTTCCACCATTCACCAACCTCTTAATTGGACTCACTGATTTTATTCATCCATCCATCCATCCAATACAGCTAAAGCAGTGGTCGACAACCTTTCAGACCTCACGGACCACCGGTTGGCGACCACTAAGCTAAAGAATTCTTTCTAAAATACAAATATTACTGTCCCATTGAAGACTCTTCAGGGTTTCCCATTCAATCAAATCCAAAACCTCTTAGTACATGAGGTCCTTCATCAAAAAGCAAGCAACGAGGTAGAGGCCCCCATTGGATCAGACTTCCTACCACTCTCAAAGCCCAGGGCTCTGAGAACAAAGGGTCCTTTAAGTATTCTGTTCTCAAGCTTAGAAAAAAGCTTCCATCTTAATCCCGTTCTTGCCTGGCTAGTGTGGCCTAGTGGTTGAGCATTGAGCATTGACCATTGACATATGGAAGGTCACAGTTTGAGTCCCAGTCCGGGCATATGCCTGGGTTGTGGGCTCGATCCCCAGTGTGGGGCATGCAGGAGGAAGCCAATTAATGATATTCTCTGATTTTTCTATTTCTCTGTCCCTCTCCCTTACTCTCTGAAATCAATAAAAATATATTTTAAAAATTCCATTCTTGAGAACTCACAAAGTATATAAATGGATGAAAAGAACCATAAAGAAAACCTTTCCCCCACTTTTTAAAGTATATTTTACTGATTTTTTTACAGAGGAAGGGAGAGGGATAGTTAAAAACATCAATGAGAGAGAAACATTGATCAGCTGACTCCTGCACACCTCCTGATGGGGATGTGCCACAACCAAGGTACATGCCTTTGACCGGAATCGAATCTGGGACCCTTCAGTCCACAAGCCGACCCTCTATCCACTGAGCCAAACTGGTTGGGGCTGCCTTCCCCCTGATTTTTTAAAAATAAATCTTTA
The DNA here is from genome assembly GCA_011751065.1 of Lasiurus cinereus. Lineage (NCBI taxonomy): Eukaryota > Metazoa > Chordata > Mammalia > Chiroptera > Vespertilionidae > Lasiurus > Lasiurus cinereus. Next base: position 488,997 of record JAAGEH010000036.1, on the reverse strand, counting down.
TTGTTTAGATTATTACAGATGTTCCTCTTTTTTCCCTCCATAGCTCCCGGCCACCCAGTTCCCCCAACCAACCCCATGACCTTACCCCCTGCCACTGTCCTCATTCATAGATGTAAGATTTCTGTCCAATCTCTTCCTGCATCCATCATGCCCCCTTTCCTACAATCCACTCCCTTCCTATGCCTCTGATTCTATTATATTCACTAGTTTATTCTGTTCATCAAATTTTTTATTCACTTTATTTTTATGTGTTTTTTTAAAATTATTTTCATTGATTTTAGAGAGGAAAGGAGAAGGATAGAGTGAGATAGAAACCTCCATGATGAGAGAAAATAATTGATGAGCTGCCTGCTGCATGCCCCCTACTGGGGATTGAGCCCGCAACCCAGGCATGTGCCCTTGGTTGGAATCGAATCTGGGACCCTTCAGTCCACAGGCCAATGCTCAATCCACTGAGCCACACTGGCTAGGGCTGACTTGATTTTTAGATTCACTTGTTGATAGATATGTATGTGTTGTCACTTGGTTGTTCATAATTTTTATCTTTACTTTTTTCTTCTTTCTCTTCTTAAAGAATACCTTTCAGCATTTCATATAAAACTGGTTTGGTGCTGATGAACTCCTTTAGCTTTTTGTTGTCTGTGAAGCACTTTATCTGACCTTTAATTCTGAATTAGAGCTTTGCTGGGTAGAGTAATCTTGATTGTAGGTTCTTGCTATTCATCACTTTGAATATTTCTTGCCATTCCCTTCTGGCCTGCATAGTTTCTGTTGAGAAATCAGCTGATAGTCGTATGGGTACTCCTTTGTATGTAACTGTTTTTCTCTTGCCGATTTTAATATTCTCTCTTTGTCTTTTGCTCTTGATATTTTAATTATGATGTGTCTTTGTGTGGTCCTCTTTGGATTCCTCTTGTTTGCAGTTCTCTGCACTTCCTGGATTTGTAAGTCTATTTCTTTCACCAGATAGGGAAAGTTTTCTGTTATTATTTCTTCAAGTAGGTTTTCAATAACTTGTTTTCTTTCTTCTTCTGCCCCCCCCGCCCCCGCCCCATAATTCAAATGTTGGTACGTTTGAAGTTGTCCCAGAGGTTCCTTACACTTTTTTAAATCTTTTTTCCTTTCTGGTTGAGTGTTTTTTGCTTCTTCGTATTTCAAATCTTTGACTTGATTCTTGGGATCCTCTCATCTACTGTTGAATTTCTGTACATTATTATTTATTTCAGACAGTGTATGCTTAATTTCTGACTGGTCCTTTTCCATTTTTTTGGCATTCTCATTAAGATCCTTGAAGGTCTCATGCAGTTCCTTGGAGGTTTCTAGAAGGTTCTTGAGTACCTTTATAACT